>VXAX01000739.1:51322-75527 GCA_013399835.1 Leptocoma aspasia
TTTACTTTAATTTTATATTCATTCTAATGAAGTAATTATAATTTTAAAGAGTTTTTATTTTTTCTCTTTTTATTCCTTTGTTGATACATGTTTTTTAATATTTTACAATTATTTGAGAATTTTTTACTGTTATTTTTCTCATATTTTACAAGTATTTTGGCATTTTTTTCCCTTTATTTTGATGTTCTGCGGTGAGAAAATGATTCCAGCAAACTCCTCATGCCCCATCCTCCACCCCTTGACTCGAAGCTTTCTTTCAACCCAAACCTTTCATTTCCCAAGCCTTTCCTTTTCCTCTGGAGCTTGAGCTGCAACATTCCCATGAAAAGCTGAGAGTGAGGGGAGAGGATCCAATTACCAACCCAGCCGGGGAGTGGGAAGGAGGCGCTGGGAAATGAGGAGATTTGGGTTTTCATTGATGGGAGCAATCAAAAGGCCTCAGTCAAGGGGCCTTGAACTGGGATCAAGGACCAAATTCCACTTGGATCATCCCTGGGGTGCTCTGAAGGTGCTGCTGGCAGCTCCTTGCTCCTGGTGCTGATGGATAATTAGGAGTGCAGAGGAACCTCGTTAATTACAGCCCCTCGTTACACAAATGGCACAAATGGGGGGTGAGATGGGCCATCAGCCTGGGCCAGGTGAGGGTGTCACTGTTCCAGTGGGGGTGTCCCATCCCTGTGCCACCATTTGGAGTGGCACTGGGAGATTGTGATGGTGGGGGACACGTGGGGACACCTCCAGCCCTGGCAAATCCCTCATGAGTGGGATCTCCAGAGAAGCTGTGGCTGCCCCTGGACCCCTGGAAGTTCCAAGGCCAGGCTGGACAGGGCTTGGAGCAGCCTGGGACAGTGGGAGGTGTCCCTGCCCGTGGCAGGGGTGGCACTGGATGATCCTGTGGGAATCTCTGTGGTCTTCAGGCCACCCATCCCTCTGCTCTGGAGCCAGGCTGGGAGAGCTGGGGGTGCTCACCTGGAGAGGAGAAGGCTCCAGGGAGAGCTCAGAGCCCCTTGCAGGGCCTAAAGGGGCTCCAGGAGAGCTGGAGAGGGACTGGGGACAAGGGATGGAGGGACAGGACACAGGGAATGGCTTCCCACTGCCAGAGGGCAGGGATGGATGGGATATTGGGAAGGAATTGTTCCCTGGGAGGGTGGGCAGGCCCTGGCACAGGGTGCCCAGGGAAGCTGTGGCTGTCCCTGGATCCCTGGCAGTGTCCAAGGCCAGGCTGGACGGGAGTTGGAGCAGCCTGGGANGATCCTATATCACCGAGAAGCTTCTTGCTGGGTTGCAGTGCCAGGATAGAATCCATCATGGAATACTTTGGCTTGGAAGGGACCTTTAGCATCATCTCATTCTGTGGGCAAGGACACCTTCCACTCAGCCTGTTTGCTCCGAGACCCATCCAGCCCATAAACACTTCCAGGGTCGAGATCAGCCCCATCCAACCCATAAACACTTCCAGGGTCGGGATCAGCCCCATCCAGCCCATAAACACTTCCNCCTATATCACAGAGAAGCTTCTTGCTGGGTTGCAGTGCCAGGATAGAATCCATCATGGAATACTTTGGCTTGGAAGGGACCTTTAGCATCATCTCATTCTGTGGGCAAGGACACCTTCCACTCAGCCTGTTTGCTCCGAGACCCATCCAGCCCATAAACACTTCCAGGGTCGAGATCAGCCCCATCCAACCCATAAACACTTCCAGGGTCGGGATCAGCCCCATCCAGCCCATAAACACTTCCAGGGTTGGGATCTTTTCATTCCTCCAGCGCCGAGCAGGGAATTCCCAGCCTCTGCCACACCGCATGGTATCATCGTGGTCCATGCATTGAAGAAAAGACTCCTGACGATAATATCAGAAGGCTAAATATGATTTATTAAAATGACTCCATAATTCTAGTATTTTTCTATATCTGCTCAGCAGAGAGCATTCTCCATGCTCCTGCTGCTGCTTCGTCCAGGGAATGTCCCGAATGCTCACAATATCAGAAAGATTACAGTCCTTCAGCTCCTTCTCCCACTCTCAAGGAGGAGAGCCAAGGAATTCTAAAATGTCTTTGAAGAACACCAGATACCTTGTTTACAGAAAGCTTATACAGAGTAAAAGAACAGCAAAAGGATGTTCTCCCATGGGAAAATAGATCAGAAGGCTTACACACAGAGAAACTTATAATACGTTCATAGCAACAGCATGGCCGTGTCTCTGTGCTCTCTCCAGGTGGGAGCCTCTCCAAGCAGGACTGGACCATCCAGTGGCCGAGCACGGAGCCGGGCAAGGAGAACAGCCCGGGCTGTCCCCCGGAGCCGGGACCGTGGGGCAGGACGCACCTGAGCCCCAAGGTCCAGCCCAAGTGTGGGCAGCACCACTGCCACGCCAGCTCGTCCCACGGCCCCGTGTACACCCACGTGGACCGCCTGACCGTGGAGGGCCACCCGGGGCTGTGCCCACCCCTGGAGTCCGGCCACCGCTCCCTGCCGCCGTCCCCCCGGCAGCGGCACGCCGCGCACACCCCCCCGCGCACCCCCAACATTGTCACCACCATGACGCCGCCGGGGACCCCGCCCGTGCGCCGCAGGAACAAACTGAAGCCCCCCGGGACCCCCCCGCCCTCGTCGCGGAAGCTGATCCACCTCATCCCGGGATTCACGGCGCTGCACCGCAGCAAATCCCACGAGTTCCAGCTGGGCCACCGCGTGGATGAGGCGCACACCCCCAAGTAAGTGGTGGCCCGGGTGCCGGTGGGTGTCGTGGCGGGGATAAACCTCATCCCAGCGCCTTGGAAAAAGTATATTTATCCCTAAATCTAACCCCTAAATATCTTGTTTGGAGGTTTCGTGTGGAAATTCGCTTTCGCGGCTCCTTGCAGCAGGGATGTTGTGGGATGGTGTCGGTTCTGCTTCCCTGGGATCTCGTTTTGGGGTGGATGGGGAGCACCCAGGGGCTCCAGGATTGTGGCAAAGCCCTGGCACGCCGGAATGTGGGATGGGAGGGCTGGATTTTCCAGCTGCTGCACGGGAATGGCCGCGAGAACTGCGTGGGGGAGTGAGTGCACGCTGGAGAGAGATGGGAATAATCACCTTCCAGCTGAAAAGTGGATATATGGATTTATAAATCCTTCTGGAGAGGACAGTTTGTGTTCTGGAGACCCCGCCGGGATCTCTTCCATCCCTGGCGCTGTTCGGAGCGCGCTCTCCGGGCTCTGCCGCATCCCCCCGGCTCCTGCTCTGCGGCTCCCGTGCCGGCAGAGGCTGCTGCTGGGCAGGGAAAGGATTCCCTGGCATCAATACATTCCCTCTCCATCCCTTTCCACCCCTTTCGATGGCCCTGCTCGGAAAACCTTTCTCCTGCCATGGCATGGGGTGGCAGAGGGGACTCGTGGCCACTTTGGGACATCACCTCCTCTCCCCGAGGGTGTTTCGGGATGGAGCTGGTCCACGCTGGCTCCCAAAACAGCATCCCAGGACAAACTGATCTTTTCGTCCCAAAATTTGGGGTTCTCGAGGATAAAAAGGCTGTGCTAGAATCCTGGGAAGAGCCCCTGTGGGCTGTGAGGGAGCACGGCTGCCCGGGCACAGCCCAGACCCTCCGGCCTATCCGTGGTGTTTGGGCAGCTCCAGCTGGGACACGGGAAGGGTTAAATCCACTCAGGTGCTCCCAGCTGGGACACGGGAAGGGTTAAATCCACTCAGGTGCTCCCAGTGCCTGACCTGGAGCTCCCCTTGTTGGGGCAGAGGGAACCAGAGCGGGTTTGGGGGTGGCAGATGTCTCTGATGGCCTCAGCATTGTGGTGTCACTTGCCCCCAGGGCTGTGGCAGCCATCACTGCACGAGGTGAGGGTGATCATCCACCCTCCTTTTCCCCTGAGCTGGGAATTTTTGGTCTCCAGAGGCTTTTAGCTTTTGGAAACAAAGCCATTTCAGCTGGAAAACGCCCCCTGGAAGGCCAGCCTTGTGCTCAGGCACTGGAGAAAAGTGTTTGCTTTGTTCAGTGCCCAGCAGCACCCGGTGTCCCCAGGGAGCATCCCTGCATTCCCAGGGAGCAGCCTCTCCCTTCTCCTGCTTTTGTCGGCATTCCAGCCCCCAATCCATGCTCTGCCTTCAGCTGGAGGAGGTCTCACTGAGGGCAGAGCTTCTCCTGTTTGATCCCCAGGTTGGTCATTGGATATTCCCTGATGATCCTGAGCTGAAACTGCTCTGCACCACCGGGAAGGGAGCACTGGAGGAGCTGGGAAAACTGGATGCAGTCAGGCAAGGATCAGAGGAACCGAGGTTTGGGCTGGAAGGGACCTTAAAGCTCATGTCATTCCAAGGGCAGGGACACCTTCCAGCACTCATGGTCACCCTGGCATGGAGCTGGGGCCAGGTTTGGGCACTGTTAAATCTCCTGGCCACTGATTCCCCAGTGTGGGGATGGCGTGCCTGGAATTCCCTGCAAAGGGAAGGAGCAGGGAAGGGCGTGGAGATGGAAATGTCACAGGGTGACACAAACACAGTGATGTCCCCTCTGCCTTCATCGCTCTCCACCTTCCTGGCACAGGGTGCCCAGAGCAGCCCCTGGATCCCTGAAAGTGCCCAAGGCCAGGCTGGACATGGCTTGGAGCAGCCTGGGACAGTGGGAGGTGTCCCTGCCATGGCAGGGGTGGCACTGGATGAGCTTTAACGTCCCTTCCAACCCAAAGCACCCCATGATTCCTTTGCCTGACTGCAGACAGTTTTCCCAGTGTCTCCTGCGCTCTCTTCCCAGTGGTGCTGGGCAATTGAAACTCCTGATTAGGGAATTAATCAAGGAAAGAGCCAATATTGACAGGGCCCCATTGTGCTCCAGGGGCCGCTGCACCAGGTTGGATCCGGATTCCTGCAAACCTCTTGGAGAAGCAGGGAACTTCATTTTCTCTAATGGCACTTAATGATTTTGCAGGAGACAACCACTAAATCCTGCCTGCTAATCCCATTAGTGGTTCGGGATTGTAATTAGTGAGTTAAAGAGGCAGCTTCTTCTTTTTCCCCTCTTTTTTTCCAGCACAGCCCTGCTGGAGTGGGAGCTGTTCATTAGCCTGGATGAGGTGGAAAATGCCTGGCACAGAGAAAAAGTGGATTAGAATTGAAATATTTTCTGGCTCTTCTCAGCTAATTGTTATTTTATGGCCATGGCCATGGAATTTGAGGATGGGGTTTTTTTAATGCCACACTTCTACAGTGTCCATGAAGTCCGAGTCCTCTGTGCTTCCTGCAGGAAGGAGCTCATCCCGGCAAGAGGATTTGGAACCTTCCCTGATCAACCCCTTCTGGTTTAAGTTGTGCCCCTGGACCCTTGGGTTGCTTTGGAGTGGGGCTTTCTGTTCCCCGTGTGCTGTTCCAGCACGGAAGGAGGGGCTGGATGTGGAGAGCCGAGAGTTTGAGGGCACTCCTGGGGATCCCAAGTGCTGGGTGGGATCTCCCGGAGTGATTTGGGGTGGAGATTTACCCCAATCCTGCCTGTTCTCTGCAGGGACCCTTCCCAGGAGAGAGGCTGGTGTCCCTCAGGCTGATTTATGGAATGGTTTGGATGGGAAGGGACATTAAGGACCATCTTGTCCCACCCCTGCCATGGCAGGGACACCTTCCACAATCCCAGGCTGCTCCAAATCCTGTCCAACCTGGCCTTGGACACTGCCAGGGATCCAGGGGCAGCCACAGCTGCTCTGGGCACCCTGTGCCAGGGCCTGCCCACCCTCACAGGGAACAATTCCTTCCCAGTATCCCATCCATCCCTGCTCTCTGGCAGTGGGAAGCCATTCCCTGTGTCCTGGGACTTGTCCAAAGTTCCTTTATCTCCTCCCCAGCTCAAGATGGGGTGAAATGGGCTCTGGGGAGCCAGGGCTGGCTTGGGCAGAAGCAGAAATCTCTCTCCCCATGAGCTGTGGGATTGAACCTCAGGGTTCTCTGGGGATGCTCCCCCTGGATTTTTCCACCTTGGCACAGACAGAAAATAAAACAGCACCATTTATTTGTGACAGCAGCAGCAGCGACCGGGTCCCCTCCAGAGCAAGGCCACTGTGTACTGCTTGATTCCCGGTGACAGCTCATAAACTCCTTTGAATGTTGTGTTTTGGATCTTATTCCCAGTGTTTAATCCATCATTTCTGCGTGCCAAGACCTTCTGAGGCAGGGGTTAAGTTTGATTTTTTGGAGCTCCCAGCCTCCAATTTTCTTGCATGGAGTCTCCAGCTGGTGACCGTAACTCTGAGGTACGGAACATTACTCCTGAAAAGATCCCCTGACTTCCATAAATCCACAGCCCATAAACATCTCAGGAATGGTCCTGAAACAGAAACAAAACATTGAGACTGGCTGATAATATAATGCCCATTTAATACCTCATGAATTCCACGGGCCATTGGAATCTCTCACGGATAGTTAATGGTTATCCCTCAGCCAGGGAAGGAACAAACTCGGAGTGGGAGGTCCTAAACTCCATCAGTTGGGAACAGAAGTCCAGCTCGTTCAGGTGTGTGCTAACCCTTGGAAAGGTGTCCAATGGATCTGCCCTGGGCTGGCTGGCTTTACCCTTAGACCCATCCTTTGGCCCATCCTTTGTCCTTTGATCTCTACCCAGACCCACCCATCACCCTTGGACGCATCCTTAGGCCTTATCTTTCACCTCTAGACCTGCCCTTGAACCCATCCTTCATTTCTGGACCCCTCATTAGACCTGGCCTTTGTCCTTTGGCCCACCCTTTGAACTCTTCCTAGACCCACCCATCATCCTTGGACCCATCCTTCATCTTTAGACCTGCCCTTGAACCCATCCTTCATTTCTGGACCCCTCATTAGACCTGGCCTTTGTCCTTTGGCCCATCCTTTATACTTTGACCTGTACTTAGACCTTTTCTTTGTACTTAGACATATCCATCATCCTTGGATCCACCCTTAGACACATCCTTCATCTTTAGACCTGTCCTTGGACTCCTCCTGGGATCCCTCATTAGACCCATCCTTCATCCTTTGGCCTGTACTTAGACTTTTCCTTTGTACTTATGACCATTCTTCATTTTTAGACCCACCCTTAGACCTGTCCTTCATCTTTAGACCTGTCCTTGAGCCCACCTTTCATCCTTGGACACCTCGTTAGGCCCACCCTCCAAACCATCTTTTATCCTTTGGCCCATCCTCCCTTCTTTGATCCATCCTTTATCCTTGGGCCTGCACTTAGACTTTTCCTTTGTACTTATACCTGCCCTTCACCCTTAGACCTAATCTTGGACCCACCCTTCATCCTGGGACCCCACATTAGACCCACCCTTTGTCCTTTGGCCCATCCTTAGACAGATCCATCATCCTTTCACCCGTATTTGGACCCCTCCTTCATCTTTAGGCCTGTCCTTGGACCTGTCCTTCCTCCCTGGACCCCTCATTAGACCCACCCTTTGATCCACCCTTCCTTCTTTGACCCACCTTTTGTCCTTTGGCTCATCCTTAGACGCATCCTCCATCCTTGGACCTCTCATTAGACCCTTCCTTCATCTTTTAGCCCATCCTTTTTCCTCTCACCCATCCTTAGACCCATCCTTTGTCTTTCAGGCCTGTCCTTTGACCCATCCTTCATCTTTGGACCCCGCCTTAGACCCATCCCCTGGCCCACCCTTGAGGAGGGGAGCTGAGCCCAAACCCTCACCTGCTTCCCAGCTGTGGCTCCTTTTGCCACGCTGTTGTCTGGCCAGATCCATGAACTCCGTGGCCCTCAAGGAACATCCTCTGGGAAGCAGCTGGAGAGGATGGGAGTGTGACCTGACCAGGCTGAGCCCTGGGGATGTGCTGAGTTCCAGTGTGAAGCAGCTGCTGGGCAGGACAGGACATTTTTGTGGTGCACCTTGGTCAGGTTTGGGCTGGGGCAAGGCTCCTCCAGCTCAAGGCAGCTGGATTTTGGCTAAATTTTCCATGAATTCTCCTTATCTTGTGTTGCTGCAGTGACATTCCAGGTGTGGATGTTTTCCTGGTGGAAAAACCTGTTGGTTCAAAGCGTTCTGAGGGTTCATTTCCTTCCCTTTTGCCCCATTGGTGCCGAGGTGGTTTTTTGGTGGGATTTTTCCAGACTGGGATGAGGATTTCCTGGCTGGCTGAAGTCAGATGTGAAGTTCAGATGTGAACTGGTGATAGAGCACATGCCCATTTTCTTCTTTTCCTTTTTCCTTGTATCATTTCCAGCTTTATCTTCAGACACCTTCTGTCCTGGTGTCTGGACAGAAGGGTGGTGTTTTTCTCCATCCCACATTGCAAATTCCTGAGAACAGGGTATTTCCTGTGGCACTTGGCCAAGTCTAGCACCCAGCTGGGGACATCAAGGAGAAAAACTGAATCCCAAACCTCCAAAAACCTGGAACCAGAAGGCAGAGAGGTGAAAAACTGAATCCCAGCTCTCCAAAAACCTGGGAGCAGAGGTCTTCCTACCATCCCCACCCCACTGAGCAGCCCAGGCTTAGACTGTGCCTCAGATTTCATCATTTAAACTGATCCTAAATAGGCCCTGATGTGTCATTAATTCTGCTGCTCTGCAACCTTGATAATAATGATGTTTCCCCTTGTAGCAATTCCCATCCACCTGGTGGATCAATTATTTGATGTTCCGCACGGGCAGGATTCAGGAGAGCATCCAGGCAGCTCCTGTGACATTGCCCAGCTTTGGGAAGGCAGGTGGGCTCCTGGCACTAGGGATGAGCAGGAGATTGATGTTTGCAGAGCAGGTGGATGCAGCAGGACGTTGCCAACATGTGGAAATAATCCATATGGAGCGTCTTCCCAAGGTGGGCACTGGAACCTGGCTTGTCCCAGCCCTGGGGTGACAGCAGGAGCAGGGCAGTGCCCGTGCCCTGTGACTCACCTCAGATCTTGGGGTCACTTTTGGGTCCCTTGTGACAAGAGAGCCCTGGAGGGGCTGGAGCGTGTCCAGGGAAGGGAACAGAGCTGGGAAGGGGCTGGAGCCCCAGCAGAGGCTGAGGGAGCGGGAAAGGGGCTGAGCCTGGAGAAAAGGAGCCTCAGGGGGGACCTTGTGGCTCTGCACAACTCCCTGCCAGGAGGGGACAGCCGGGGGGGTCGGGCTCTGCTCCCAGGGAACAGGGACAGGAGGAGAGGGAACGGCCTCAGGCTGGGCCGGGGGAGGCTCAGGGTGGAATTTGGGAAAATTCCTCCTGGAAAGGGTGCTCAGGCACTGGCACAGCTGCCCAGGGCAGTGGTGGATCCCCATCCTTGGGGGGATTTAAAACCTGCGTGGATGTGGCACTTGGGGACATGGGTGGACTCCATGATTTTAAAAGTCTTGTCCAACCTAAAGGATCCCACGATTCCATAATCTCCACGCTGTTATTTATCCTGAAAACAGAGCCCAGCCTGGAACTTCTGCCAGGGGGAGAGCGTGGCAGTGCAGGAATTTGGAGAGCAAAATGAGCAGCATCTCTCCCTGTGCTTCCAAATCATCCCCCTGATTAATCTCCCTGCTGTTGCCGGTGAGCCAGGGCTGTGGAGCTGTGCATTGCTCCTGGAATGTGTCCAGCTCCCTCAAAGGATGGTTTGCACACCGTGAGGTGACAGTGATGAGTGGCCCCCGTACCAACCTGGCTCCGTGCTGGTATTATCCCACTGCTCCGGGCTGTGGCGCTCCTTAGGAGTGTCATTAATGTTAATTACGGCCCTGCTATTCCATCCAGAGGCGCTGGAGCTTTACCGTGCTCAGAGGAGAAACTTCTCACCGTGTCCTTTAACGAGGAATTGAGGCTCCTTTCAAAGCCAGACGGGCGTGAGGATGAATTTAGATAAGGATTAACGTCCTGGGGGAGGTGGAGCCGCATTCCAGGTGCCTGGTGTGCTGCCTCTGGGCTGCCCCGGAGGGCATGGAGAGGGCAGGGGCTGTGGGCAGGAGAGGGATTGACCACTGCTGGCCTTGGCACAGCCTGAGCATTCCCAGCTCCGTCTTCCAGCTGGAGCTGTGCAGGAAAGTCAGGGAGCAGTTCCCCTGTTCAGGTCTTTGTGGTTCAAGAGGTTGGTGGGAGCTTCTCCTCACCCTCCTGCCACCCCAGCCCTGGCCTGCTCTGGTGGCCCAAGCAGGTGCTGGGTTGGCCAAGTGCTCCACGGGATTCCTTGGCAATAATGGGATGAAAACCAAAAGCAAGGAGTGCTCCTCAGAGACCAGAGGAGGCCACGGAGCTGCTCCAAGGGCTGGAGCCCCTCTGCTCTGGAGCCAGGCTGGGAGAGCTGGGGGTGCTCACCTGGAGAGCAGAAGGCTCCAGGGAGAGCTCAGAGCCCCTTGCAGGGCCTAAAGGGGCTCCAGGAGAGCTGGAGAGGGACTGGGGACAAGGGATGGAGGGACAGGACACAGGGAATGGCTTCCCAGTGCCAGAGGACAGGGACAGATGGGATATTGGGAAGGAATTGTTCCCTGTGAGGGTGGGCAGGCCCTGGCACAGGGTGCCCAGGGAAGCTGTGGCTGCTCCTGGATCCCTGGCAGTGTCCAAGGCCAGGCTGGACAGGGCTTGGAGCAGCCTGGGACAGTGGGAGGTGTCCCTGCCCATGGCAGAGGTGGAATGGGATGAGCTTTAAGGTTCCTTCCATCCCAAACCATTCCATGATTGTCCAGTTTGGTGGCAGATCTGCCCCACCTGGCTGAGGTTGTGCTGTCTGGGGACGGGGAAGCGCCCTCAGGGTGCCCCAGGGACTGAATCCCTGTGGAAGCTTCTCCAGCTAGAGGAGACTCAACCCCACCAGCCCTGGCTGGCCCCAGCTCACCCTCACTGCCCCTGTGTGGCCCTGAGAGAAACGTAACGGTGGCAACCAAGAAAACAGAAGGGGCTTAATGAGAAACAGCTCCAGCTCCAGGATCCTGGCAATTACCTCTTCCAGCTCCTTTCTGCTCCCAGTGCTGTTCCTGCAGCCCTGACTCCCAGGAGGAGGAGGAGGGGAGAGAGGGGGAAACCTGTTTGGCTCAAACTCCCTTCAAAGAATTTCCCAGCTTTATGATTTGCAGCTGTAATAAAAAAGTTCCACTTAGTGCTTGGAAAAGAGAATAATAGATCAGTCAGACTCAAGCCTGGAAATTCAGGCATCCAGGGAAGTGGGGACAGGCACTTGGATAAATATTTAACTGCTGAGGCTTTGATATGAAGGAGCTGCTTTTCCTCTGGCCGGGGGAGGGAGGGTTTGTTGCCTCTTTATGGGAACGAGGAGGATAAATGGGACATCTGGAGGATATTCTGTGTTTATTTCTTTATCTCAGCCCCAGCATTGTGCGGACCTTGTTCAGGTTTGGGTGGAGAAGGAAGGAATTTCAGCTGTTCAGGCAGGTTCCAAAAATCCACTGCCTGGAATGGGGAAAATCCTTAAGAAGCTGGTGCCATCCTTGCTGCACAGGGATTTGGGATGTGGGATGGCACTGGGCACGGGGGCTGGGTGTTTATCCCGGTGTCAAAGGTGACCTGGTGCCTCCTTTCCTGGCTGAGATGATTCCAGCTGTGCTGGTTTTGATCCCAACTCCCCAGAGCTGTTTGGGAATGCTCAGACTCCTTAGCCAGGCTGGTTTTTTAAGGGTTTATTTGGGAATCCTTGGAGAAAAAGGTCAGATTTTTGCCACCTATGTGCCAGTATGGGAACAGGAAGGGAGAAGTGGCAGAAGTTCTGGAGAGGGGATTTGGTAAAGGCAAGGGGGGCCAGGGCACAGGGAATGGCTTCCCACTGCCAGAGGGCGGGGGAGATGGATATTGGGAAGGAATTGTTCCCTGCAAGCACAGATTGAAGCTGTGGATCCCTGGCAGTGTCCAGGGCCAGGCTGGAGCAGCCTGGGATGGTGGGAGGTGTCCCTGCTCATGGCAGGGTTGGGGTAAAATCATCTTCAAGCTTCCTTCCCACCAAATCATTCTTGCATGAAAGAATGCCAGAGTGAATCAGAGTGAATTCTTCCCTTTTTTTGCCATTCCAATGGGTGCTGCTGGTGGAGGAGACACGGGGCAGCACTTCACCCGCTCCTTGCTCTGATTTAATCGGGACTATTGTGCAATTAAACCACTCCAAAAGCCAGAAATCTTCGGGGCTGAATCCTGGCCGGGGCCACGTGCTCCCGGCCAGGCAGCATCGATCTTTAATCCTTTGCAGCTGAGAGGATTTTTTATTTTTTCTCCCGCTCTATTTCCCTTCCTTTAAGAGCAACGCTTGTGTGGAAATTGGTGTGTGCTGGCGGGGAGCAAAGTGGTGAATAAAACATCACCTGGCTCCGGCGGCTGCAGGGGCAGCTCCTGCCTTGTGGTTAAATTTTAAATTAAACCCGTTTTAATTTTTTTAAATGGCAATAAGAATGGAAGTGACAACAAATACCTGCAGAGCAGGTTGCTACTTACTCGATTTCCAGGTTTTTCAAGAGTTGGGAAGGGAGGATGAGCGCTGCCAGGGGCTGGGGAATGGTTGGGGCGTCCCCTTTGGGATGCTTTTTGGGATGAGCCATATTCCAGGAGCTCACAGCCCTGTGAACATTGAATTTTTGCTCCCGTAACATACGGATCCCACTGTGCCCATCCTCATACTCCAGCTTCTCCCAGCACATCCTGCTCTTCCAGCCACCAAATCACCCCGGGACATCCCAGTGGGGCAAAGCCGCATCCTCAGGGGCGCCTTTCCGTGGGAACCCTGTGACACCCACACCCTGTGACACCCACACCCTGTGACATCCACACCCTATGACACCCACACCCTGTGACACCCACACCCTGTGACACCCACACCCTGTGACATCCACACCCTATGACACCCACACCCTGTGACACCCACACCCTGTGACACCCACACCCTGTGACATCCACACCCTATGACACCCACACCCTGTGACACCCACACCCTGTGACACCCACACCCTGTGACATCCACACCCTATGACACCCACCCCCTGTGACACCCACACCCTGTGACACCCACACCCTGTGACACCCACACCCTGTGACATCCACACCCTATGACACCCACACCCTGTGACACCCACACCCTCCCCGTGCCGCTGTCAATCCCTGCCCGCCCCGCCGGCTCCTGAAAGGAGTGACGGGCCCTTTGTCCCGGGGTCTGCTCCTGTTTTTCAGCGCCTGTTGAAACCCTCTATTTTTTTTCCCCCGAAGCCGCTGATAAGCGTTTGACTGATCCCGCCGAGCAGGCGGGGATGAGCCATTCAGGCGGGATTGACACCTGAAGGGATTTGCATTAAACGCTTCAAACTCGCTCGGCTAGGTTTTTTTATTCCCCATTTTAATTTTTTTTTTTTATCCATCATTATATATTTAGCAAATTCCCGCATGAAATTACGGCCCTAATCATTGGCATTCACCTCTCTGAGAAGGAACCGCTCCCGGCGAGCGGCACTGATTTTCCCGAGCATCCCGAGGCAGGAATTAGCCCCGGTGCTCCACAAACTCTGCCTTGGGGGGTTGGTTTGGGCTCTCCCGACCAAGGCATGCACGGGATAAAGGAGGAAAATGAGGAATTCTGGGTTTGCAGAGGGGGATGCTGGGGTGCTGGAGCGGGCTCACGATGTGCCAGGGGCTGAGATGCGGGATTTTGGGAAAGGTTTGGGGAGCCAAGGGCTGCAGGCAACATCCCAGGATCCCGATGTGCTCTTGGGGAGCCTGGGACATGCAGTGAGGGGTAGAATCCCGGGAATATCCGGCTTTGGAGCTTCCTGGAGCAGGGATGAGCCTGCCCACCCTCCCAGGGAACAATTCCTTCCAATTCCATCCATCCCTGCCCTCTTTTAGTTTGAAACCATTTCCCTTTGTCCTGTCACTATCTATGGAATCGTGGAGTGATTTGGGCTGGGAAGGACCTTGAGGATCATCTCATTCCAACCTGTGTAGGAGAATGGAAGAATGGACAGATGGATGGATGGATGGATGATGGATGGATGAATGGATGGATGGATGGATGGATGATGGATGGATGGATGGAGGGATGGATGGATGGATGGATGGATGGATGGATGGATGATGGATGGATGGATGGATGGATGGATGGATGATGGATGGATGGATGGATGGATGGATGGATGGGTGGATGGATGATGGATGGATGATGGATGGATGGATGATGGATGGGTGGATGACCCCTCATGGCAACAAGTCCTTTATGAGGTGCCCATGACTGGCCCCATCCTCCAGCCCTGCCCCAGGGGTGGTTTCTGACCCTTTTTTGCCCAAGAAGTCCCAAACAGGGCTTGGTTTGCTCCATGTCCCTCAGGCACTCCTTGTCCCCAAACCAGGGGACAGGATCCCCTGTCCCTGTGAGCCCCCTGTGCCAGGGTTTTTTCCATGGGTGAGGATGCTCCTGTTCCTCTCCAGGCTTTGGTTCTTGCCCCCCTTCTCTCAGGATAGGGATCAAGGCCATGGGCAGACAGGCAGCCAGCCCAGTCACCCAGTTGGACCCTGGTGTTTATTATTCTTTATTATTTTTTCTTCTACTGAAGAAACAGAGAGAGGGAAAAAAAAATATCTCTCTGTCCAAAATCACTCATCCTTCCTAATAATGAGAGCTGTCAGCAGCCCTGCTTGGCGAGGAAATGATGCTCGCAGTAAATATTTGGTCTGGAACTGATTTATGGGTGGAAAAAAAACAAGATTAGTGCTTAATCACTGCCTTTCAGGAAGGGCTTTGGGCTGGGGTTGAGCTCAGGGGGAGCTGGGGCCATGCCAGGGGAGCAGCACTGGGATTTTTGGTGGAGACCCTGTAGCTGGGTCAGGATTGAACAGCAGCAATGGAGGGGATGGACTGCATTTGGGGCCACCAGGCAGGGTTAGATGGGATATTGGGAAGGAATTGTTCCCTGTGAGGGTGGGCAGGCCCTGGCACAGGGTGCCCAGAGAAGCTGTGGCTGCCCCTGGATCCCTGGCAGTGTCCAAGGCCAGGCTGGACAGGGCTTGGAGCAACCTGGGACAGTGGGAGGTGTCCCTGCCCATGTCCTTTACTGAGCTCTAATGTCCCTTCCCACCCAACCCATTCCATGACTCCATGACCATCAGCTGTGGGGCTGATCCCAGGGAGTTCCAAGCCAGGAGAGCTGTTCAGCTGGACCAGCCTGGAGTCATCTGCCCCATCCTGAGCCCAGCACACCCAAAGAAGTCCTTGCACCCACCCTAAACACAGCAGCAGCTTTCCTGTGTGAGGAAATAATTAACTTATTAGAGGATGGTTTAATTTTCTTCATTAAAGAGGCCATTTCCTATCGCCTGGCAGGGCCAGATGCCCCCGGGCACTGCTGGGCGTGGTGGGACCTGCTCAGCTCTGGAGCCTCCCCACCCTTACAGGGAACAATTCCTTCCCAATATCCCATCTATCCCTGCCTCTGGCAGTGGGAAGCCATTCCCTGTGTCCTGTCCCTCCATCCCTTGTCCCCAGTCCCTCTCCAGCTCTCCTTGAGCCCCTTTAGGCCCTGCAAGGGGCTCTGAGCTCTCCCTGGAGCCTTCTGCTCTCCAGGTGAGCACCCCCAGCTCTCCCAGCCTGGCTCCAGAGCAGAGGGGCTCCAGCCCTGGGAGCATCTCCATGGCCTCCTCTGGACTCTCTCCAGCAGCTCCAGGTCCTTCCTGTGCTGGGACACAGAGTTGGATGCAATGTTCCTGTTGGGATGCAGGGATTATAGATGGAGCATTCCAGGAATCTTGATCACCCTGAGCTGTTGCACTGGCAGGATGTCCTTGAAGGATCTCTGTCCCAAATGCTCCAGCTCTCCAAAGGGCTGAGCTGCCTCTCCCAGGGCTGTCTCTGTGTCCCTCACTCCATGGCAGCTGGAGTGGGAGCAGATGAGCTGGAGCAGCTCCGCAGTGCCAGGATCCTGCAGCCCAGCCCATCTGAGCTGCCAGTGTCACTGCATCCCAAATCCCTCCGGTCTGGTGCAGATTTGGGATCATCCAAGCCAGCAGAACAACGGCTGGGCCTTGTCCCAGTGTGGAAAAATGGGCTGAGGAGGGAGAGGGGGGCGAGTCCTCCCCCCTGCTCTGCAGAGTTTCATTTCTGAGGAACTTCTCCCAGTGTTTCCAGTTGTCCACACCACAGTCCTGTGCCTTGACAAGCTGATTCCTTGGAATCTGTTGGGGTCCCTCACACTCTCCACTGCAGCCCACCCTTGCTTGGGCCCTATATGTGATGTAATGACATTAAATGTGATCATTTAGGGGATTTGACAAGGTCAGCAAGCCTGGGGCTGACGAGCTTTTGGACCAAATTATTTTCTTCACCCAGGTTCTCAAGAGGAGAAGCTCTGAAATGTTCCCGAATGAAAATTGCCTTTGTTTGATGGTGGGGAGGGACTGGGAATTCTCATGGGGAAGCGGGATTAATTATCACATGGGAGATGATGCAGCAACACCCCTGTCCCACGGGTGCCACCAGCCCATCCCCTGTCACTCTCATTTTTCAGCCTTCTGATGTTTTCATTCTTGTGATGGAGTTTCTCACACTGTTTTTGTAAACATGCACATGTTTTTCTAACTGTCTTCTTGTTTTTCATTCTTTCTCCTGGGAGGAGAAAGGTTTGATGGACTTTGTCATTGACCAGTGTGGTTGGAGAGGTGGTAACTTCACCTTCCAATCGATGGTCGTTCCCTAAACTCTACATAATGTGAAAACCAAAATAAAGTTTTCTTTCTTCTTTGCCTTCACTCAGCTGTATCTCTGCGTTTCGTGTTGCGCGCTAGAGTGACAATCCCCAATTCCTTTCCCTTCACTTTTCCCTCCTTTTTCCTCTTTTCCCTCTCAGAGTCAAGAAGAAGAACAAGCCCCTGAACCTCAAGATCCACAACAGCGTGGGGAGCTGTGAGAACATCCCGGCCCAGCGCTCCCCTCTCCTCTCCGAACGCTCCCTGCGCTCCTTCTTCGTGGGGTACCCGCCCTTCCTGCCCTCCACCCCGCCCGTCCACACCGAAGCCACCTTCTCAGCAAGTAAGTCCCCGTGGCCTCCTCGGATCCCTCTTCCAAGGGGTGGGAGATGCCAGGCAGAGGATGGGACTGGGGAGTTTTGGGTTCAATGGATTGGAGGANCCTTCCCTTCCCTTCCCTTCCCTTCCCTTCCCTTCCCTTCCCTGCGGTTTGGGATCACTGAGGGCTCATCCAGCCAATCCTGCTATCCTTGTCCTCCTGTCCCTTTGGCTTTGGGGACAGTGGCACCTGGCAGGAGCTCTGCAGGCAGACAATGCTATCCTGATGCTATTCCCAGAGATATCCAATGCCTGACTCCGGATTTGCTCGGAGCGAGTGAGATTTTTGCCTTGCTGTTTCCTGCATGGAAATGTCAGTGCTTAACTCACAGCCCAGACCAACAGAACAGAACAGAAACCACAGACCAAACCCCATTCCCACCACCCCCTGTGTGTCTCCTTGGATTAGTTTTCCTCACGCCTCAGTGTTGGATTACATCCCGTGGTGTGACATCCTGATGGAACGTGGCACCGCTGGAGTGGGATGCCATGGGAAGTGATGGGCTGGCAAGTGACTAATGCTGCTGGAGAGGTGTCTTCTCTCATTTTCCTCCGACTTCCCTGGCTGCTGGGAATGTTTCCTGGGCTGGATGGGAGCTGGGTTTCCCCAGCTGGTTGATTCCTGCCGGGAGGTTTTGGCATCAGCAGAGCTGTTTGGTCCTTGCAGGATCAACATCCGTGTGGGAGTTACACCAAGCAGGGCAAACATTTGTAGGGAGCAGAATCATGGAATGATTTGGGCTNACAGAGTTGGATGCAATGTTCCTGTTGGGATGCAGGGATTATAGATGGAGCATTCCAGGAATCTTGATCACCCTGAGCTGTTGCACTGGCAGGATGTCCTTGAAGGATCTCTGTCCCAAATGCTCCAGCTCTCCAAAGGGCTGAGCTGCCTCTCCCAGGGCTGTCTCTGTGTCCCTCACTCCATGGCAGCTGGAGTGGGAGCAGATGAGCTGGAGCAGCTCCGCAGTGCCAGGATCCTGCAGCCCAGCCCATCTGAGCTGCCAGTGTCACTGCATCCCAAATCCCTCCGGTCTGGTGCAGATTTGGGATCATCCAAGCCAGCAGAACAACGGCTGGGCCTTGTCCCAGTGTGGAAAAATGGGCTGAGGAGGGAGAGGGGGGCGAGTCCTCCCCCCTGCTCTGCAGAGTTTCATTTCTGAGGAACTTCTCCCAGTGTTTCCAGTTGTCCACACCACAGTCCTGTGCCTTGACAAGCTGATTCCTTGGAATCTGTTGGGGTCCCTCACACTCTCCACTGCAGCCCACCCTTGCTTGGGCCCTATATGTGATGTAATGACATTAAATGTGATCATTTAGGGGATTTGACAAGGTCAGCAAGCCTGGGGCTGACGAGCTTTTGGACCAAATTATTTTCTTCACCCAGGTTCTCAAGAGGAGAAGCTCTGAAATGTTCCCGAATGAAAATTGCCTTTGTTTGATGGTGGGGAGGGACTGGGAATTCTCATGGGGAAGCGGGATTAATTATCACATGGGAGATGATGCAGCAACACCCCTGTCCCACGGGTGCCACCAGCCCATCCCCTGTCACTCTCATTTTTCAGCCTTCTGATGTTTTCATTCTTGTGATGGAGTTTCTCACACTGTACTTTTGTAAACATGCACATGTTTTTCTAACTGTCTTCTTGTTTTTCATTCTTTCTCCTGGGAGGAGAAAGGTTTGATGGACTTTGTCATTGACCAGTGTGGTTGGAGAGGTGGTAACTTCACCTTCCAATCGATGGTCGTTCCCTAAACTCTACATAATGTGAAAACCAAAATAAAGTTTTCTTTCTTCTTTGCCTTCACTCAGCTGTATCTCTGCGTTTCGTGTTGCGCGCTAGAGTGACAATCCCCAATTCCTTTCCCTTCACTTTTCCCTCCTTTTTCCTCTTTTCCCTCGCAGAGTCAAGAAGAAGAACAAGCCCCTGAACCTCAAGATCCACAACAGCGTGGGGAGCTGTGAGAACATCCCGGCCCAGCGCTCCCCTCTCCTCTCCGAACGCTCCCTGCGCTCCTTCTTCGTGGGGTACCCGCCCTTCCTGCCCTCCACCCCGCCCGTCCACACCGAAGCCACCTTCTCAGCAAGTAAGTCCCCGTGGCCTCCTCGGATCCCTCTTCCAAGGGGTGGGAGATGCCAGGCAGAGGATGGGACTGGGGAGTTTTGGGTTCAATGGATTGGAGGATGTTGGTTGAGCGTTGTGGAATGAGTCCAGCTCTTGTGGAGGTGCCTCGTGTTGGTGTTTAGAGATCCGTGGGTGCTTCTGGGCAAAGATAACCCCAAAAACTTGATTATTTCTGGTTTTCAGGAAAGCCACGAGGTTTCTGTGCTGTCTGGGTTGGTGGCACTGCCTGGATGTCACCTAAAAGTGACTTTTCTGAGGGTTGCTTTGTAAACCCAGCTGTGGTTTCACCTTTGTGTTTAAACCTCTTCTGTTTGCTGGATTTGGAGCTGATGTGGAGTTTTGGGAAGCCAGTCCTGGTGCAAACTCCTGGAGCTGATCCCAGCAGCCAGCCCTGATCCCACCTGCCAGGGGGTTTGTCCTCTCCCAGGAGATGCTGGTGGTGGCACTCACTGGGTGGATTTGGCTCCATGAGCTCACCCAGGTCTGGGAGGAACAGCCTGACCCTCATTTCCTGGTCCCAGACCGGTCCTGGGATTAATTCCAAAGGGATTGAAACTTTTCCAAACTAGGTGTGGCTCTTGGCCCAAGAAGAACTTCCCTGGAAACACATGGCAGCTGCTGGGAGTGATTCCCAGCCAAGTTGAGGTCCCCTTGCCACTTGTTCCTCAGCTAAAACTTCCTCCAACTCCACATCCAGGCTGGGTCTCTGTCACCCTCCCTTCCCTGGAGTTTTCCCTTGTTTCCTTTCTGGAAATGTCTTCCTGGCTTGTTTCCAGGTCTTCCACTCATTCCTCCTGCTCAGCTCTTGGCTGAAGAATGGTTTGGAGCCAACTTCCCTTCCCTTCCCTTCCCTTCCCTTCCCTTCCCTTCCCTTCCCTGCGGTTTGGGATCACTGAGGGCTCATCCAGCCAATCCTGCTATCCTTGTCCTCCTGTCCCTTTGGCTTTGGGGACAGTGGCACCTGGCAGGAGCTCTGCAGGCAGACAATGCTATCCTGATGCTATTCCCAGAGATATCCAATGCCTGACTCCGGATTTGCTCGGAGCGAGTGAGATTTTTGCCTTGCTGTTTCCTGCATGGAAATGTCAGTGCTTAACTCACAGCCCAGACCAACAGAACAGAACAGAAACCACAGACCAAACCCCATTCCCACCACCCCCTGTGTGTCTCCTTGGATTAGTGTTCCTCACGCCTCAGTGTTGGATTACATCCCGTGGTGTGACATCCTGATGGAACGTGGCACCGCTGGAGTGGGATGCCATGGGAAGTGATGGGCTGGCAAGTGACTAATGCTGCTGGAGAGGTGTCTTCTCTCATTTTCCTCCGACTTCCCTGGCTGCTGGGAATGTTTCCTGGGCTGGATGGGAGCTGGGTTTCCCCAGCTGGTTGATTCCTGCCGGGAGGTTTTGGCATCAGCAGAGCTGTTTGGTCCTTGCAGGATCAACATCCGTGTGGGAGTTACACCAAGCAGGGCAAACATTTGTAGGGAGCAGAATCATGGAATGATTTGGGCTGGAAGGGAGCTTGAAGCTCATCCACCTCCATGGGCAGGGACACCTCCCACTAGAGCAGGTTGCTCCAAGCCCTCCCTGCATCCCAGGGATTCCCTGTCCCCATCCTCATGGTGGTTCAACAGCCAAGCTCTCCACAATATCCCATCCCTATGGGCTTTTCTAAAAATCCCTCTTCCCTTTTCCTCCTGTGGGAGCAGCACAGCAGCACCCAGATGCTCTGGATTGCTGTGGAATTACTTCCCTAAGTACGGAAACACAAAAATTGTTGTTGTTGTCAGCTGGAGATGGGTGAGGGGAGCCCAGCGAGGCCCCGTCCCTCCCTGGCTGTCTCTCCATGATTTCTTTTCCACAGCCTTGCTGCTCCTGGCAGGAGCATGTTCCCATCTGAGTCATCCCTGGCCCGGGTCAGGAGCAGTTTCTGATGCTTCCCTCTGATTTTTAACAACCCTTTGTCCTGATGGGAATGGATTTTCACAGAGGGCTGGAGGGAGCTGCAGAAGGAGCCTCTTCCTCTGGCAGCACAAATCTGGCTGGGGGAATCACAGGATCATGGAATGTCCTGAGCTGATCCACTAGGATCACTGATCTAACCCCTGTCCCTGCCCAGACCCCCCAACAATGCCACCCTGTCCATCCCTGGCAGCGCTGTCCAAAGGCTCCTGGAGCTCTGGCAGCCTCGGGGCTGTGCCCATTCCCTGGGGAGCCTGGGCAGTGCCAGCACCCTCTGGGGGAAGAACCTTTCCCTGATCTCCACCTAAACCTCCCAACACAGCTCCAGCCTTTCCTTTTCACTGTCACAGGGAGCAGAGACCCAGGCTGCCCCTCAGAAGGAAGTTGTAAAACAACTGGTTTAATGTGGTCTCCAGGGATGTCCCCTCCCTGCCCAGTCCCGTGTGACACCTCCACCACATCCACTGTGGTGCTGCTCTGGCCGTGTCCCTGGGGGGATTTTCCCGAATCCCAGTCCTGCCTCTTCCTCTTGGCTTTGTGAGTGAGGAATCTGCAGTTTATGGTGTTGAGCATGAGCAGGATCCCAACCAGGGATGACCAAGTGCTGAGATGCCACCAGAGCTCCTTGAGCCCCCCCAGCTCTTGGAAGAGCCCCTAAAGGACTGACCTGAGGTAGGTTTGGTGGACAGGGATCCAGGAAAATGTCCAGTGGGTCAGGGTAGGAGTCCCAGAGCCCTAAATCCAGCTTTTCTGCTGGAAAGCACCAGGCTGCACCCAGGGACATGACAGTGGTGTTGAAGGTGACACGGGGAAGTAGCCAGTGCCATCCAGACCATGCCCCTATCCATGGTCATCCCATTGCCAGTGCTGGGGTGGCTCTGTCCAGGGACACTTCTCCCTAACGCTATCCCAGCCCCAGCCACCTCCAGGAGGGGACTTCCCAAAGGGAACCTCCTTCCTTGGGGCCACCAGTGGTTCTCCCCTCCCAGAACCTGCCCTGCATGAGCCACGGCAGGAGCACTCCCCAGCTGTGTTGGCAGCACAGCTGGCAGCTCCCTGCAGCCACATCTAGCCACAGCTGGCGGCGAGGCTCCGGAGGGTTTCCCACCCCAGCAGTGGAGTCGGAGGGCACAGCTTTGTCTGGACAAGCCTAACTGAGCCTGCCAGGCTGGGAACTGGGGAGGGAAATCCCAAAGTGAGACTGTAAGCCAGCTGAACGTGACATTTGAGCCGGATAAATGTGATTGTTGCATTGGAAAGGGGAACTGCCCGGATTGAAAAGGAACTCCTTACTGGAGAGGTGCTCCGGGAACAGCTCCTGCTTCGGATGATCCCCTCTGCTCTGGCTCAGGTTTGGTTTCATCCTGCTGGATCCATCCTGGATCATCCTTCCACCCACTGGACCTGGCTGTGATCCTTAAAGGCCATCCCATTCCAACCCCCCCCATGGACAGGGACACTTCCCACCGGATCAAATTCCGTGTGGAATATCTGCCACGTGCACTGATGCAGGGAGCAGCTGACTGCATTTGTATCTTGAATCCTGCATGGATTTATATCCTGGGGAGGGAAAGCTGCTGGAGCAGCTGCTCTGGGATCTCTCCCATCCTATTTCGGCCCTAAAAGCAGCATGAGCAAGGCCTGAGGTGTCTCATGAAGGGACTTTGCTGCAGAGCGTCTCCCTGGGGTGCTTGGCTCCCACCTGGGACCACGTGGGAATGATGGGGAGACACTGGGACAGTGTCCCTGGAACTGCCACAGGTTGAGGCATTGGAACTCTGTCACTGGAGCTGGCACAGGGTGCCCAGAGTAGCTGTGGCTGCCCCTGGATCCCTGGCAGTGTCCAAGGCCAGGCTGGATGTGGCTTGGAGCAGCCTAGGATGGTGGAAGGTGTCCCTGCCCAGGGCAGGGGGTGGCACTGGATGTGCTTGAGGATTCTTTCCCACCCAAACCATTCCATGGATATTACGATTTGTCTCTGGATTGGGATTTTTTGCCTGGTGGTAGAGATATTCCTGATCCTCGATATCTTTTTTACTGTTGAACTCTTTGGGGAAGAGGCTCCACCCCAGTGTCTCCTCTTAATCTCTCCATGGGACTCACCCACCTTGGGAGCATTTTGGTGACAGCCTGGGATGTTTGGGACAAGTGCAAAGTTTCCTGGCCATTTCTTGACTTTGCAGTGACTCATCCTGGGATTCTTACCAAGTCCACTTCCATCGATTTTCTCCGTCCCATTCCTAATGTGAACATGTTTGCTGTAGTAGGAGCAGGAGGGTTTGTTTGTCAGGCTGTCTCCGTGATGGATAACGCTCCCACCAACTCCCTGCGATCCAGACAGGGGCCAGGAGATGAGGAAGGGGCAATTGTGACAAAACACAATTCCCATCCATGTGGTTCAGCACTGCTGCCATCCCTGGAAGATGCTCCAGGTGTCCTTGGGGCTCTCTGAGGGCATCACTGCCCACCCCAAGGAGGGTGGAACCCCAAAAGAATGAAATAGGGAAGCTCCAGGTGCTTTTCTCCATGCAGGACATGCCCAGGCATGCCAGCTGGGAAACAGCCGGAATTCACCGCGGCGCTGCCGGGATGGCAGCAGGGACAGCGAGGGCGTCACGGCCAAGGCAGCACCGCCGTCCCCGTCACCTCCGAGGCGCGCGGGTGCCACTCAGGAGCGGCGCTGGCTGTCACAGCTGCCTGTCACCGCCGGGGAGCGGGGTGGCAGGGCTCTTCTGCCGTGTCGCCTGTCAGGGACACGCCGGAGGTGGCTGTCACCCTTCGCCCGGTTGGTTTCCCCCTTCACGGCTCTCCTCCTGGCACAGCTGATCCCATCAAGCGCGGCTGTTGATTTTGGGATGAGCTGTGCCGCGCGGAGCAGGAGCCCTGACCTTTGCTGGGGAGGCGAAGGAAAACACGGAGGTGTTGGAAGGAGGGCGGCATTCCCTGGCATCGCGGCTGTGCTGTCGCTGGGCAGTGCCACCACATCGGGAAGCGGGATTTGGCTTTTGGGAACCCCTCGGGAGGCAGGAATGGGGCGGGTGACCGGGGGAAGTCTCCGTGGGGCTGCTCAGTGGGTGCCACCCTGCGAAATTCCACTTGTGCCCAATTAAATGCCAGCTCGGAGCGGGAGAGGGCGGCGGGGGAAGTGATGCGAGG
>VXAX01000739.1:90418-122819 GCA_013399835.1 Leptocoma aspasia
CAGGCACCCGTGGCTGCTCCCCTGGCACTGGGGCCTCAGGTGCTCCTGGTGAGACCCTGGGGCTCTGGAAGGTTGAGAAGGAGGGCAGGGGGTTCATTTATAACCCACAGCTCTTCACTGCTGGGAAAAAAAAAATGGATTTCAGTCCAAAAAGCCCAAGGCCAAGGGATTAATTATATTATAATTAAATTAAAAGCACGTAACCCGCATACCTTTACCACTTCCAGTATTGTCAAGCCAAATAAACTTTGGGCTGAAAGTTGAGAAAAGCAGCATCTAATCAGTATCAGAACCATCCCTCCCCAGCAGGCTGAGCCCAAATCCATTATTCCTTGGTGTCCTGGAGCCTGTGCTGCTCCAGCAGTGACATGCCACTGCTGTGTCCTTCCCGATCCTTTGCCTAAAGGCCATTTTTGAAGGATTTCACAAGCCAGGGGTTGAAGGGATCAGGCCTGGCCACAGTTTGTGGCTGGCTCATCCATACTCTCCAAATTCCACTGGGGATCCAGTGGAGCAAAGGATGGAACCACTGTCCCTCGGGAATTAGTGGAAAAATGAAGTCAAAGCCTTTTTTTTCCCCCCTGCCTAAAGAAAAGTGTCAAGACATAGGATTTTTTTGGGGGAATATATTTCAATATCCAAAATCTGTGATTCCCTCTGTCTCCCCCCCTGAAAACATCCCATGGGAGCCATCCTGGGCTTGGCTGGGTTAAACATCTCTGGATCCTTGGGAGACAGGAATTCGTGCCTGGGATGGTGATGAGGAGCCTGCTGCTCCTGCAAACCACCCATCCATGGAGATGTTTTGCAGCCACCTGGGCTTCCCAAGCTGCTCAAAATACCAGGATTGACTCCTTTTGTGTAGGATCCTGGAATTTATAGTCTCTAGTGGCCATGGAATGGGATAGGACTTGCAGGGTTGCCATGTCCAAGTGGCCTAGGGAGTGGAATTTCCCCAGGAAGGGATTTTGTTATTTATGTGATTAATAATAATAATTTATAATATATTTATGTGATGTTTGAAACCACCTGAGCTGTTCCAATTGATCCCTCCTTCAGAATTTCCCAAATTCCCTGTTAATTGTCAGGAGCAGCGAGACCCCAACCATGGACCTGGGGGTGGGAGGTGCTGAGTGAACAGGGAAGGAAAAGAACTGGAAAAACAGTCAGATTTGGGTGCTTTACTGCAGGGAGAGGATTTTTGAACCCTCCACTTCTCTGAAATGATTGAAAAACTCCTATTCTTTCCTTCTGCACTTCTGCTTTGGCTGGTGCTGGTTGCCAAGAAACCTTAGAAATCCCTGAAAATGCCTCCAGTGTGGTCAGAGTCAGTGGGGGGGTAAATCTGTCCCTTTCCCTGGGTTAGTGACACCTTCTCCTCTCTGATCCCTTTATCCCCGGGGCAGGAAGAGGGACTGCTCCCCAGATCCCCGTGTTTTTCCATGGTGTTAATTCCATAATTCTTTTAACAGCCTGGAAGGAAACCCATTGCTTCAAATTGAAGTGGAGCCCACCTCGGAGGTGAGATGGCTCCTGTGCTTAATGGGCCTTGGTTTTAAGGATATCTTGGGGCACATTTCCTAGGAAATGGAGACGTTTCCCATCTGTGCAGTGGAATTGCTGATAATTGAATTAAAGTCCAGGCATCCGTGTCCCCACCCCATGGAGAGGGACCCTCCTGGGCTCAGAGTTTGCAATTCAATGAGGTTTTTTTAGGATGCATTAAAAATGCGGTGGAAGGGAAGGAAGGGAGAGGGAAGATGAGGATGGAGCTTTTAAAGGGTGTTGTAAATCCTGCAGGAAGTCTAAACGGACCGTCAAGGGGTCTGGAAATAATGGGGATTAACAGAGCACAACTCAGCCAGGGGAGGATGAAACTGTTTTAAGACAAATTAATTAAAACTCTGATGCGTCACATTCTTAAATTTAACTGCAGGGTGGGGTTGAATGGCTCCAGAGGGAAGTGGTGGAGTCCCCAGCTCTGGAGGGATTTAAAGCCCTGTGCATGTGGCACTTGGGGACATGGGTTTATGGTGGCCTTATCCACGGGGTTGGAGTCTATCTCAGATGGCTTTTCCAACCTAAAGGATTCCACGATTCTATGAAAATCTGGGATTCTGCCAGCTTTGTGTAGAACGGGGCTGCTCCGTTGGCATTGGGAGGCACCTGCCTGGTTCCTCTGGGTCTGAGCGAGCAGGAGTTGGCTCAGTGGGGGTTATCCCACAGTTTTCCCCCTGTTTTATCGTTCCCTTTGCCCACCACAGAATGAGGAGGGCGCCGAGGAGGTGCAGGAGTCGGAGGACGACTTTGAGGAGATGAACCTCTCGCTGCTCTCCGCGCGCAACTTCCCGCGCAAGGCCAGCCAGACCAGCATCTTCCTGCAGGAGTGGGACATCCCCTTCGAGCAGCTGGAGATCGGGGAGCTCATCGGGAAGGGCCGCTTCGGGCAGGTGTTCCACGGCCGCTGGCACGGGGAGGTGGCCATCCGCCTCATCGACATCGAGCGCGACAACGAGGACCAGCTCAAGGCCTTCAAGAGGGAGGTCATGGCCTACCGGCAGACCCGGCACGAGAACGTGGTGCTCTTCATGGGGGCCTGCATGAGCCCTCCCCACCTCGCCATCATCACCAGGTTGGAATCGTTTCTTCTGCCCAAAAATTCGTTTTTCCCCGTCTGTTGCCGTGGTCCGTTCATTAACNCCAGTCCAACAGGGTGGCTGGGTTGAGTTTCCTCTCTTAAGGAAGGGCTGTTCTCCATGGGCTGTATCCATGTCCTCCACGTGCTGGGGTCTGTGGTGTGGAGGCCACAGCAAATCCAAAAGTCTGTCCAGGCAGGTCCCTCTTCTGTAGGAGGGGAGCTCCAGACAGGAATGCTTTGTTTTATCCAGGGGCAGGAAGTGTCGTGGGATCATGGAATGCTTTGGCTTGGATTGGGAGGCACCTTAAAGCCCATCCAGTTCCTGCCCTGCTGTGGGCAGGGACACCTACCAATATCCCAGGTTATTCCAGCCTGGCCTTGGACACTGCCAGGGATCCAGGGGCCCCTTCCAATCTCCCAGGTTATTCCAGCCTGGCCTGGAACTCTTCCAGGGATCCAGGGGCAGCCACAGCTTCTCTGGGCACCCTGTGCCAGGGTCTGCCCACCCTCCCAGGGAACAATTCCTTCCCAATATCCCACCCATCCCTGCCCTCTGGCACTGGGAAGCCATTCCCTGTGTCCTGCCCCTCCATCCCTTGTCCCCAGTCCCTCTCCAGCTCTCCTGGAGCTTGATTTGGAACTGGAAGACTGGGAGGCTCCTTGCAACTTTCAGGGGAGCATGCTGGGATTTGGGGGCTCCCAGACCACCCAACACGTCCCCAGCTTTCTTGGTCTCCAGGCATTCACAAATAGCTGCCCTCACCTACATTCCCAATGGGAATGCAGCACAGAGTCTCCTGGTGTAATCCATGCGTGTTTGGGCAAAGAATCCCACCTGGCCTGGAGGCAGAGAGGCTGCAACTGCTCCCAGAGCAGCTGTTGTCATGGGAAATACATTTATTCCAAAGAATTCCATGATTTTCTTCCCCTCCAGACCATGCTTTCAGCCCTGGGACTGGACATGGTCCTGCTTTTCATCCCACCCCGGGTTATTCTCTCCAGGAGAAGTTTCTCCAAGGTGAGGTTGAATTCTCCTCCTGACAGCATTTCAAAAAGCAGTGGAATGGCACAGCTTCCAACAGCCATCAGTGATGAAATATTGCATCATCTTTTCCTAATATCCCTAATTTTCCCCTGAAAGTGGCACCTCCCAGTCCCTGATCCCAGATGGGGTGGCTCTGCAGGTGCTCTGCTCCCTCTTTGTCCAAAACAAAAGGATTTCACCCCAAATTCCTGTTACCCCATCCCTTGCTCCCTGCTCTGGTGGGTTCATGGATGGTGTCTGCCTCGGGAGTTTCATCCTCTGGGGTCAGGGTGACTCCAAAGCGGGGCCGGCTCTCCCCAGCTGGCGACTGGAAAGAACGATGCCTTTTATTCAGGACCAAAAATGAGCCATCTGGGGAAAATTCCACAGCCTTTCCATCTATTGGGTAGCTCCAGGCCAAAAGCTTTTGGAAAAGTGTGCAAACACATGTATTGATGGATGAGTCAGAGCCCCCATCCATGTGTCACACCGTGTTCCCAAAGGGAAAGGCGGCGTCCCCATCCCGCTCCGCAGCCCCTTTGCAGCCCCCATTGCTCAGCTTCTCAGTGCCATTCAATAGCAAAACCTGGGAAATGTATTCCTTGATTTTTTTGGGGTTTTTTTTTGAGCCATGGAGTGTTTTCTCTTCCATTTTCTATTCTAATGGGTCTTTCTCTAAAAGCAGAAAGGTGCCATTTTTGACAGTTGGACAAAATCAGTCTGTGTGCTGCTGCGTCCTGGTGAATTAATGTGGGGAACGTGGAGCTCTGCTCATCCTGTTCCTCCTCCAGCTGCAATTGGTCCTATTTTTTAAGGTCAAAATGTAAATTTATTAAATTGCCCAAAATATAACCCAAGCTCACAACACTTCCAGGCACAATTTGTTTGTTCCTACAACCCACTTTTATCTGCATCCTTTGGAAGTTGAACCAATATCAGCTTTAAACCAAAGGACAGTTGGGTTAGATGGGATTTTGGGAAGGGATTGTTCCCTGGGAGGGTGGGCAGGCCCTAGCACAGGGTGCCCAGAGAAGCTGTGGCTGCCTCTGGATCCCTGGGAATGTCCAAGGCCAGGCTGGACAGGGCTTAGAGCAACCTGGGACAGTGGAAGGTGTCCCTTCCACCTGGAATGGGATGAGCTTTAAGGTCCTTCCAACCCAAACCATTCCATGATTCCAAGAGAATTTTACAACTGCAACTGGAAACCTGTTTGATTTCTCCTGCTGGGATTTCTGGGGTGCAGGAAAATTGATGGGGCTCAGCTCAGTCTCAGAGGATTTTTGGGAAGCCCAGGACTGTGTGAGTACATACCCCATAGCCCGGAGGTAACTTCCAAACACAATTTTCCTGCTTTGAAGCTTCCTGTTGGGCTCTGTTCTGCTGTTCTGTGACAGCACAGGAATCATAGGATTTTGGAACAGATTACTTGGAAGGGAACTTAAAGCTCATCCCATCCCACCCCCTGCCATGGGCAGAGACATCTTTCACTATCCCATGGTGCTCCAAGCCCTGTCCAACCTTCCTTGGGCACTGCCAGGGATCCAGGGGCAGCCACAGCTTCTCTGGGCACCCTGTGCCAGGGCCTGCCCATCCTCACTGTGGAAAACTTTTCCTTATGTCTGATCTAATCCCTATATCCAAGGACGCTTCCTTGCTCTTGTGCTGGCACTCCTTGTCTGGTCTATTCCTGGTTGAGCATTTTTGGGAAGTCTCTGGCCATCTCCTGTGGTGAAAAGCCTTCTCACCCCGTGGAGGTTTCCCTCCCATCCACGTTTCAGGTTTTTCCTGAGGGACATGACAGCCCTCATATGACAGCTTTCCTGCCATGAGAGCTGCTGCTTGGGTGTTGTAGGGAATGAGGCAGGGAAGAGGACAATGTGGCCTGAGTGGGAATGTCCAGGATACTGGGAATGGTGTAGGATATTGGGAATGGTCCAGGAGGTGGCACTGGGGAAGCATCATTCTTCCAACAGGACTTTTCCCAAATGGACCCAAGTTTTCCTCGCAGCTTTATGGGAATAACTTTAAACCAGGCTTTGCTCGGAGTGGGGGAAAATCATTCCCAGCTGCCTGAGGAGGGGATTATGGCTATAAACCCAGGATATCAGGATTTCCTCACCCTCCCTGTGCCCGCTCCCAGGGCAGGACTTTCTGTGTGTGGAAAAGGCCACTTTTCTCCTGGGAGCCCACAAGTGGCCACTCGAGGCCGTTTTTTCCACAAAATCCCAGCAATTCCTTGTAGTTGTTGCAGAAATCTCCATTTCCCTGCACGTCTGGGAGCAGCTGTGTGTCCCTGGGAAGGGGCTTCACCACGTCGTGCCACCGGCGCTGCCGGAAGGGGGTTATTTATAGCCAGGTTTATTTTTACTTTTCCCCATCCCGACGTTTTCCTTCCTGATTGCCTGTGATATTCAGGGATGGTCTCATTAGCAGAAAGAAATTTCCCCATCCAAACAGCATGGCCCACAGGGAAAAAATGGAAGGGGAAACTGAGGCAGCAGCTGGCTGAAGGTGGGAGAGTTTGGGTTAAAAATCTGATTTTCCCTATATTAACGATTTTTATGGATAGATGGGACTGGCACTGTTTAATATCCTCATCACTAGTGAAAACAGTGGGATTGAGACTGGAGAGGAGAAGGCTCCAGGGAGACCTCAGAGCCCCTTCCAGGGCCTAAAGCTGCTCCAAGAGAGCTGGAGAGGGACTGGGGACAAGGGATGGAGGGACAGGACACAGGGAGTGGCTTCCCAGTGGTGGAGGGCAGGGATAGATGGGACATTGGGAAGGAATTGTTCCCTGGGAGGGTTGGGAGGGGCAGGAATGGAATTCCCAGAGCAGCTGTAGCCGCTCCATCCCTGGAAGTGTCCAAGGCCAGGTTGGACAGGGCCTGGAGCACCCTGGGACAGTGGGAGGTGTCCCTGCCCATGGCACTGGATGAGCTTTAAGGTCCCTTCCAGCCCAACCCATTCCATGACTGCCGAGTTGTCTCTTAACGCGACAGAAAAGCAGAAATCCAGCATTTTTCAGCAGTGGGAGGTGGCGAGTGCGAGGAGCGGTTCCATCAGAGCTGCTAATGGGTTTTCTCTTGGGTAATGAGCGCTGGGGACAATTAACATCCATCTTAATTAGCGTGGAGCAGGAGCGGGTGCGAGCCTGGGTGCTTTGAGCGCTGCTTAATGGATGGCGGGAAACGGCGGCGGAGTCCTCGGCTTGGCAGGAATGAAAGGGCTGGAAAAACTCCCTGTTTGTTGGAATAACAAGCTGGTTTTGCTGGTGGGGAACGTGACAAAGCCAGGCTTGGGTAAACTCAGCTCCTTGGGGCTCCTGATTTTGGCTCCCAGAGCAGGAACAGAGGTAAAGCCTCAGCCACCCAGGGGCCTTCCAAGGATAAAGTCCTTCCCTAATCCGGCTAAAATGGCTCCAGCCACCCATGAAAGCAGAAACTCACACGTTTTAGGATTCTGGGTGTTCCTCCCGAGGGAAAAAGAGGGGGATTTGAATGATTATTGGTGCTTCCCAAGGCTCCAGGTGCTCATTAAGTCTGTAATGGAAGCAGGGGATCAGCATACTGCATGCAGCTCCTTGGGGCTCCTGTTGGTTGGGAATGTTGTTCGGGAGAAGGGAGCAAGGTTATCCAGCCTGGGAGAAGATTTGAGCTCGAGTTTGCCTGGGCTTTCAGCTCATGCTGGCTTGTGAGGGAGATTTGGTGCAGATTTTCCAAGATTCCTTGGGTTTTTAGTTAAAAGCTCCCGTGTGGCTCTCAGAGCTTGTGTGAGGAACCTGGGATTTGCTCCCTGGGATGCTCCAGGCTGGGTTTTGACCCCTCTCTTGTCATGCCAGGGTGACTTCAACTTTCCAGGGTGCCACTGGTGATGCCAGCAGGGCTGTGTGGCCATGATTTATGTCCCTGCTGGGAATACCAAGGAGAACACTGAGGAACATTAGGAATTAACCTGACCTTGGCAGAACTGTGTAAAGAGAATTAATTTGTTGAAAGTGCCTTTGGAGCAGAGGAATTTGGAATGTTTCTGCTGGAGAGGGAGCATCTCCTAAACCCTTCCCTGGAGCTGTTGGTGGTGGGGGGCTGGAGATAAACTCAGTCCCTGTCCTTACCTCAGATATCGAAGATGAAATGGGAGTTTGCTCTTTTTCTTCTGTGGAAAACAGGTTTTAATGACAGGAGCACATTCCCTGGCACTAGTTAATAGGGAAGGCATGAGAGCAAGGAATGGGAAGGATATCCAAGGCACTTCAGCTGTTTATTCATGGATAACTTTAGTGCATGGACTAAATATTGGGGTTTACTTTGATTTTATAATAGATTCCCATGCTGGGTTTTGCCAATATTTAAGGTTTGGCTGTGCTGCTGGGAGGAACAAGCCCTTCACAAGGGATCTCTCCCATCCCTGGACCTTGGTCCCAGTGGGCACGGAAGAGCTCTGGACAAAGCTTGGCTTTAGCCTCTCCCAGTGCCAGATCTCCTGACATTTACAGGCACAGCCCAGCTGGGAAGGATTTGGGGCTTGTAAATCTTAATGCTCAGGAAGCTGGGGATATTTAACCTGATTTGAAGGATGGGAGGAAAGGGGAAGGGTGGAAACCATGGCACTTAAGATGGAACAGATTGGGGGGTCTGGTTTTTCCCTGTGGATGCTCCATGGCGCTTGCAGCCAGCTCCCTGTTCCCTCCAGGGCATCCAAACTGTCCTCTGAGCTTTAATGAACCACAAATTGAAGGAATAACAAGGTCAGGTGGGATGGAGCCCTGGGCAACCTGAGTGGCACCACTGCCCGTGACAAGGGCTGGAATTGAGAGGATCTTTAAGGTCTCTTCCAACCCAAACCATTGCAGGATTCTATGAAATTGGATTTTCCTCCTCAATGGACTTAAAATGAGTCCTCCAGCCTTCCTTCCTGTGCTGGGAATTGAAGGAGAAGCTCTAAATCCTGTTCAGTGGGAGGGAAACTGAGGTAGAGTTGCCACCTTGTTCTCCTCCATGCCAGGCTGGAGCCATGCACCGATAGGACACAGGGAATGGCTTGCCATGGAGAGAGAGCAGGGTTAGATAGGATTTTGGGAAGAGATTCTTCCCTGTGAGGCCTTGGTACAGGCTGCCCCTGGATCCCTGGAAGTGTTCTAGACCAGGCTGAACGAGGCTTGGAGCAACCTGGGATAGTGGAAGGTGTCCCTGCCCGTGGCAGGGGTGGGATGAGATCACCCTTAAGGTCCCTTCCCACTCAAACCATTCCATGATTCTCTGGTCATGGAGTGCTTCTGAAGTGCCTTTCAGGTCCTACCCTTCTCTCCCTGCTCCTGGGTGTATTTTGGGAAGGGAAGCCATGGATTCCTGCCTCCCCTAACCCTGTCCGTGTTCAAATATCCGCTTGGGGAGCCAGACCCGTCTTCTCTGCCTCTGTTGTTTTCCCTTTTCCTACTTTTCTGCCACATTCCCTTCCCTGGCAGTTAATGGAGCTCGTAGATCAAATAATAAATAGGGATCGACTTCATGCCAGGCGTTGGATCAGAATGGATTGACCCGTGGGAATACTCTCCCTCCCAATCGATGCGAACCCATCAGGCCGGATAAATCTTGATAACGACTGACAAGGGGAAAGTCAATATGTGAATTAATATAAACATTAAACCTGGATATATCTTCCACCGGCAGACAGCAGCCTGGGGAGGGGCCTGGAATATCCCGAGCCTGAGGATGGTTGGGAATGGGGAAAAGCAGCAGCTTGATCCTCCTTTTTTGTGTTTGATGTGGGAACGTCGGGGCTGGCTGAGCTTTTCTTACCCACTGGAGCATCAAATCCCTGCCTGCGGCTGCTCCTTAACGTGGAGGATGCTCCAGGGGGAAGGTTTTCCTTTGTGTCTTAAGAGTGTTTCCACATGCCACAGAAGTATTGCTGTTTTGGCCCTGATTTCTCCGGGAAAGTGCTTAACACAGCAGGATTCACTTTGCTGGAGAGGAAAGGATTTAAGGAAATGCCTTTGATTAAGTGACCCTCTGAGAGATGGTCCCAAAAAGTTGTTCTGCTTTTGCCATCTCTTCCCATCCCTGTTGAGTGACATCCCAGCATCGTTCCTGATTTTTTCTGAGCACCCTCAGCACCTGGGATCATCTTTGGGACAGAGCAGGGCTGCCTGTGGGGGATCCATGTGCTGGCACTCTGCCTAGCCAAAGAAACTGATCCTTCCTGTGACAGTAGCATTAACTTTTTATTAATAATAATCATTATTACTACTCCAAAGTGGAGCCGGGTTCCAGGGAAGCAGCTGGCTCAATCCAAAGTTTCTTTCCTTTCTCCAAAAGGGTTTTTTAAAAATTTCTTTTCCTTCCTGAAGTTCAAAACAGCCAGAGGAGCAGGGTGCAGAGAATATATCAGAGACAAGGAGGTCGAGGCGCCTCCACTCATCCCTGTGCACCCAACCCTCCCTCTTGGAGCCGATTCTGAGCGCGTCCTTTCCAAAGGCAGCAAGTGGCACCTGGAGCATGGAGCTTTTTCGGATGATTTGTTTGCAAGCCTGGCTTTAGCTAAGCCCCGGGGGCTGCTTTGCATTCACCTGGCTCTGAGCTCTTCTCCCCGCAGCTGGAGAAGAGCTCGTCTCCTCTATTTCCTCCAAATAAAAATGCACGGAGTTGGCTTTTTCCAAAGAACTTGTTTTTTCAGAGGCGACGATGGAGTTGGAGCTACTTTTCGGGGAGGTTGATGCCCCTCCTCCTCCTCCTCCTCCTCCTCCTCCTCCTGCAGCCCTTGTGGTTTGGCTGTAGTTATCTCGCGTGCCAGCTGCCGGCAGGAAAATTTTGCTGCCTCAGTAATATCCATCAAAAGCCAGTGCTTCCATCGGCTGGAGATAGCGGGATGAGGGGAGCGTTGGCTCTCCAGGGCTTTTCTGTTTCCTCCTGCTGGTTTGGCTCGAGCGTTGGCTCTCCAGGGCTTTTCTGTTTCCTCCTGCTGGTTTGGCTCCTCCATGAGGAGCAGGAGGGTCTCTCCCATCCCCGGGCTGGGGACATGGGCTCTGCTTGAAATGGCAGGAATTGAATTCCCTGCTTCCCGTTGGGGTTGCTTTGGGTTCGGTTGAAAGAGGGTGGGATGGGATGAGTATTTCCAGCCTGGAGGGGCTGGGATCTGCTGGATGCTGGTGCTCAGGTCACGCCTTTTTTGGCACTGAGTTTTGGCTGCTGCTTCCATAGAACCACAGAATTATTTAGATTGGAAAAGATCCTTAAGGTCGTCAATTCCAACTGTTCCCCCAGCACTGCCAAGGCCGCCACTGATCCGTGTCCCAAGTGCCACATCCACATAGCTGTTAAATCCTCCAGGGATGGGGACTCCAGGGATGTGCCAGGGCTTGACAACTCTTTCAGTGAAGAAATTTTCCCTCCTATCCTAATTTTTCCTCCCTGGTCCTGGCCATGGAGTTTGGATGTAGAGGGCTGAGGAATTTCAGGCTGGATGCTGCCACTGCTCGCTCTGGCACTGGCAGGGAATCAAGGGGGCAAAATTCCTTATCCATTTAGAAGAAAACAAAACCTCGGGATAAAAATGAACTCAAAACTCTTCCTTTGCTGCTCTTCCAGCCTTGTTCTGTTTTCCTTTTTGTGAAACACCTCAGGAGCTGTTGAGTTCCAAAAGCACCATTGCCAGACACTGGGAAAAGAGAAAAACAAGCCAATATATGGGAACAGCTGGAAAACTTCCCAAATAAGTCAGGAACATGCTGGAACGTGCAGAGCTCCTTCTTTTCTTCTCTGGTCCTGCTCAAATGAAATCAAATAAGTCCTGGATCAGTGGTTCCTGTTGCTGTTTCTTTCTTAACACTCCCCAAAGGGTCCTTTTTCCATGAAAACGTCAAAGTGGGTAAACTGCTGGGGAATGTGGAAGCATCCAAGCATCCTTTGCCATGTGTTTTTTCCAGCACAGATGTAACCTGGGAGCAGAGGTATTTTTACATTAAAGCATTTTTTATTAATTCCCCACCTCACTCTCTTCTCCAGTGTCTCCCCTGGGTCTGTAGTGCTGACTGTCTCCATGGTATCCGATCTGCTTCCCTATAAATCCATATCCTGGCAAGGAATGAACTTCCTGGGGTCTGGCATTTACCGCCTCTTTAATTGAATGGGTGTTTATGTGGGTGGGAAGAGGGAAGGGAAGGACAAAGCTCCTGGAGTGATGGAATGCACCCCATGACTGCCGGGGCCATTGGCTCGGGATGATCCCTGCTCCTGAGCAGGAGCCAGGGTGGAGTCTCCATCAATGCAGAGGTGTTGGCCACGAATGTAGTGTTATGGCCATCAGTACAGAGGTGGTAGCCGTCAATATAGAGGTGGTGACCATCGGTGTAGAGACAATGGCCATCAGTGTAGAGGTGTTGGCCATCGGTGTAGAGGTGTTGGCCATTGATGTAGAGGTGATGGTGACCAGCGTAGTGGTGGTGGCCATCAAGGTAGAGGTGATGACCACCAATGTAGAGGTGTTGGCCACCAGAGTAGAGACATTGACCACCAGTATAGAGGTGGTGGCCGTCAAGGTAGAGGTGTTGGCCACCAGTGTAGGAGTAATGGCCATCAATGTAGAGACAGTGACCATCAATGTAGAGGTGTTGGCCACCAGTGCAGAGCTGATGACCACCAATATTGCAGAGAGAGGTAAAAATCCCCAAAGGATGGAAGACAGATGAGGCTGTTTTCCCATGGAACAGCAAAAACCTCCAGAGGCAGCGCTCCAGCTCTTCCTCCCTCTTCCCAAATTGTTCCTCTGTGAGCCGCCTTGGCTTTGCTCCCGCTGCTGATGTCTCCAGCCCATGTTGGGAATGCAGAGTGTTTATAAAGCAATTTGGGATTTGGCTTGCTTGGCTGAACACTTCAAAAACTCATTTTGAATTGAGAGTGGCATCTGCAGCAGGATGGGGCTGGGCCTGTCCTCATGCCAGGAGAGGCACCGGGATGTGGATGTGCCATGGGATGAGGTGCACTCCTGAGGACTCCCAGAAGGACCTCTGCATCTCTGTCCCAGACACCCCTCAGCTCTGGATGGCATTTGGTCACCTCGCGGCACCGGGGCATGTGTCATCAACCCAGTCTTCTGCCAGGTGGGACGGAGAAGTTTGGGAGAAGAAAACAAGAATTCCGTATGAATTTTCACTTCAGCGCTGAATAACCCGGGATCCATCTGAAGATGCAAATTATCTGCCTCGTTTTTGGCGTCGAGCATAGGCATTTTGTGGCCTTGTCATCCACAGCCGTGTCCCTCAAAGCCACGCTCAGCGGGGACCTCTCCAAGTGGAAAGGCAGAAGACTCCGAGCGTGCCCCGGGCGCCGCTCTTTGTCCTGCTGGAACGGGGAGCGACTGGGGAATGAGGAGAAGCGGAATTGTTGAGCTGTGCCATGAAAAGGTTCTGCAGGTGGTGGCTGAATGGGCTCAGGTGCTGCATAAAAGGTATCAACCGGGCTTTGTCTCTGCTTTGGCAGCTCCTTATCCAGCAAGAAAAGTCGGATGTGCCGGTGCCGCGGGTGAATTCATTGGGAGCCGCTATTCATCAAGGGGAGGGGAGAAGCACCTGGGCTGCTTTGATGGCTTTGCCAGGGTCTGAGGAGCAGAGGTGACAGGGACGTGTCCTGGTGCCTCTACCCCAGGTCTGGCTGTTCTCCTGCAGCGGTTCCATCTGCTGGGAAAGATTTGGAAATCCTGTAAATGAAGTGGAAAGATGGGAATCTCACCAGCAAAGGGGTGCAAGCTCCGCTCTCGGGGTTATCTCAGCAGTTCAGATAGGCAGAAATGTGAGGATTTTCCTCTAAACAGCCCTTTCCCAGGTAAACAGCTGATCTTAACTCGCTTTAGAGCTGGAATCCATCCCCGTCCCAGTGCTAATCCACTCATTGCATTTCCAGTGTCCATTTGTAACCAATTCAGATCACAGGCAACTGGCTGTAAAATGGTCTTCTCTGAGAGAAAACGTGTTTTCCAGGGGTTGGGAAGGGCTGGGGGAACTCCTGTGTGTGCAGGCAGGTCGTGGAGGTGGCAAAGGCTGTTGTGTGGCAGAGCTTAAAGCTTGGTGGGTTTATGGATTTATACACGTGGTGGGTTTATACCCTATATAAATTAGTGTAGAAAAACACAGGTGGTGGAAGGACAATTCATGTCCATCGTTATTCTGCACACTTTGATTCATTCCAGTCACAGAAACCCAAGGATTTTGTCACGATTTCCAAGTGCTCCGATCCTAATCTCCAACAAATTCTTATTTGACTGCAGTCCAAGTGTTGCAGGAGACGGGAAGATGGTTCAGAGAGAGCGTGTTCATATCACAGCTGCCTCAGGGCTAAATCCAGCTGGGATGCTCAGGGATGTGCTGGGACACCTGAGCAAAGAGAACCATCCCTGAGGAGGCACTTGCTGCCCTAAATCCCCACTGCAGCTCACTTGTGTCCAGCGGGACAATTCCTAACCCTCCCAGTGAGGAAATATTTGGAAGGATGCTGTTGTCTTTCCAAAACCCGTGGGATGTGGGATTGATCCCATTCCTGTTTCACTGCTTGTCCTGAAAATTCTGCTCTCTGCCCATGGAGCGATGTGGAGCTTCTGGCTTAGGAGCAGGAGGATCCTGTGTATTCGTGAGCTTCTGGAGTTTGGAGTTCTTCTGGGTTTCATGGACTCATGGAATGGTTTGGGTGGGAAGGGCCCTTAAAGCTCATTCCACCCTCTGCCATGGGCAGGGACACTTTCATTATCCCAGGTTGCTCCAAGCCCCATCCAAGGTGTCCCTGCCCATGGCAGACGGCTGGAATTATATGGTCCTTAAAGTCCCTTCCAACCCAAACCACTCTGTGATTCTCTTTTATGATTCTGTAATTATTTTCAGCCAAAAAGGACAAAACCTCTCCCCGGGGATGAATCCAAACCAGTGCATGCTGGAATTCCCAGTGCAGGAGGAACTGGGCAAGGGGAAAGCAGTGGAGCTGAGCTGGGGGAGAGCAGCGGAACGAAACCCCAGAACTTTTAATTTGTTAACCAGAACAGAATCAAATCAACATCTGCAGTCACCAAACCTCTTTAACAAGCTGTGTGTTGGGTGTTTTATTTCCCAGGCACAGGTATCCAGTCTCATCTTTCCAAAGTTGCCTGGAATGAGCGTGGGCGGAGAGAAAAAAGCAAAAAAAAAGCTCTTTTTTGTGGGCGGGAGTCGAGGCAGCAGCCACCCACGTCCTCCATTATGATATTCAAATGTCAATATATTTTTAATTGGTTTATATCCATTCCCCCCCTCGCCCCCCCCATCCAGCTGCCTTTGGTAATTAAGGCTCTGTAAATAGATTTTACTGTAATTGGTATGAGAAGGAAAATTGGAGGACATTGTACAGTGCTTGGGGTTGGGTTGGGGGATTTTTTTTCCCCTCCCTGTCTTTCCTCTTTTGACTCATTTTACATCTGTGAGCTTTGTATCCCGAGGGAGGAGGAGGAAGAGGGAGCCACGGCCAGCTCTGCACAAAAACTCAGAAGCAGCAGGACCAGATGGTTTGCTCCGGGCTGGGACACAGGGAAAAGCCAGGAGCCAGCCCAGGCTGTCCCTTGTGGCACCACGGTGGTGCCACCAGGACACACCAGGAGCAGAGAGCTCCCTCCCAGTGCCAAACTGGGAGAGACACCAGTTCCCTGTGGAATCTTCAATCTGCCTCGAGCCAGGAGGCCAAAATCTGGCCAAAATCTTGTGATTATTTACAGTTCTCTGCTTTATAATTTGGGGCTGTTTCTCCAGGGGGTTTGTAACTTTTCTTTCCCTTTTCCTGTTCTTCCAGCCTGTGTAAAGGACGGACTCTCTACTCCGTGGTGAGGGACGCCAAAATTGTCCTGGATGTCAACAAGACGAGGCAGATAGCACAAGAAATTGTGAAGGTATGGTCTGGTGAGGTCTGGATCTGGCAAAAAACATGGCCAAGAGCCCAGTGCAGTCATTCTGGGGAGCGGGAGAGGAGCAGCCAAGGATTCTGGGCAGGGTAGAACTCCTTGGTTTTGAAATCCAGGTCTCTTTGGCCTCTCTTACGTGGCTGAATTGGGGTGGCACCAAAGCTTCCCTGGGCTCCCCAGGCTTGGGACTCATCCTGGCCACCGCTCCTCTTCCCCGCTGGAATTTCAGGTGCTTAAATCCAGCATTGCTGCTGTGAGGGAGTTCCTGGTGGGATATTCCTCTCCTCTTGGAAAAAATGTAATAATCATGGAATACAAGAATGACTTGTGTTGGGAGGGAGCTTAAAACTCATTCCACGCCCTGCCATGGGTAGGGACATCATCCACCGTCCCAGGCTGCTCCAAGCTCTGTCCAGCTTGGCCTTGGGCACTGCCAACATTCCCAGTATTCCCATAAAACATTCCCAGGGCTGAGGCTCCTGGAGAAATCCATGCCATGGTGCCACAAGGCCAAGCTCACGTGAATTTTCCAGAGCTAAAAACGCTTTTCCGTTCCCAGGAACGACTCCAAGTGCATCTTCCACACTTCAGACGTGATCCTGTAAACAATGGCAGGGAGGATCCTCCCGTGGCACGGTGGAGTGGCCAGGAATTCGGGTCCTGAGCCCTCACAGCTTCCCGTGGGATGTCGGCAGCAGCACTGAGGTGCTGAGCTGTCTGCCAGAACGGGGTTGTACTGTGATCCCAAACATATTTATCACCAAAAATATTTGGCACATGCTCTGCCATGGGAGCTGTGACAGTGCCCCCCTGCCCTGCTCAAGGTCAGCCAACACTTCCACCCTGGAGCCCAAACCTGGAGCTGATCCCACATTTAACTGTGGGAAAACAACAGAAAATCAGGTTTTCTAGCAGACCTTAGCCCCCCCTTAAATATTCAAATCCAGATTAAAAGCAGAATATGTTCAGCAATACTTCCTAGATGGTGCCTTTTCCCTGGATGGTGCTCAGGCTGTACCTTATTAAATTGCCTATTTTGTGTTTATTTAGACCCAGTTTTACCTTTAAAATTTTAATTCCTTCAATTTTCCTGGACTCTCCAGGCAGGAGCTGACAGGTGAGCACACCCTGAACCTTTAGCTACCTTGGAGCCCTGGCCTGAGCTGGGGGTGCCTGAGGCAGCCCAGAGCCTCTCCCTTCTTAATTCCTACTTCTGATCCATGTTTTCCACCTTTTAGACACGGATTGTCCCCACTGAGCAAATATTTGAAGCATCACAGTTTAGCCTTGTATTTTTTCCCCTGTTTTGTGCTCAGGGTTTTTGCCTTCCAGATGTTCCCAGCGGGAAGAACAGCTCCGTTCAGCCCCTTTCCCTGCGTGGGTTCATTGCTCCATGTGGGTTTCCAGGATGAGGCTGAGAGATCCTTGTTTTCTGCAGCTGGTGCCTGTTAGGAACAGGTTGGAAACCTCCAGCTCTTTGCTGTTGAGAGGCAGAGGGACTGTGTATCCACCCCAGATCCCTGGAGGAATTAGCAGAGCTCCAAAGGCTCTCCCAATGCACCAAAGGGAATTCCTGGAGAAGTCCAGCCTTGCCACAATGCCGTGACCCAACCACGTGGCCCATTCCTGCTGAGAAGCAGCTTCCCAGCCTTCCCATCTTTCCCCACCAGTCTCCAGCAGATGTTTTGGGGGACTTGGAAGTGCCGGGTGTTGGGAAGCAAAGGGAAATCCCAACACCTTGTTTTGGGTGAGCTTGGAGCTGCATTGTCCGGAGGCTTTGGATTTGCTGCACAGTCACAACAGTTGTTTGATTTCATCCTTTGAGTCCTGGAATGCGACGGGAGAGCTGCTCAGCTCCTCAGATTAGTGGGTGCAAGGTTATCCCGAGATCCTCGGGAGGGGAAGGATGATTCCTCCCGGGATCAGTGCCGGCAGAGGGAGCTGGCTTTTCACACAGCCGAGCAAATGAAGGCGTTATTGGGCCCAGAGCGTTTCCTCAGGGATCATCCCAGGGGCTGAGGTGGCAGGGCTGGAATTTGCAGTGGGATCTGCACAGACCGAGGTGAGGGATTTGGGTTTGCCTGGAGAAATTCCTTCAGCAAAGGCCGGGCTGTGTTTGATGATTCCATGGAGATGAGCTCCCTGCTGGATGTGGGAGCAAGGTCCTGATGTTGCTCTGGGATCCCATCACCCTCAAACAATTGGAAGGGGCTGCAGAGCACTCCCGTGGCACTGGGGCTCATCCATGGGTGTTCAGGGCCCTGCACTGCACCTGGCCAGAGAAACATTGGAATGTTGTTCCTTGCTCCACCCTGGCACTTTCTGGAGGTGACAGTGACATTTGAAAGCCGGTTTTTAAACCTCATCATTATTTCACGTGCTGCGAACTGGAGACCCCTAATTAATCCCGGTGCCTGGAACGGTCCTGGCATCCAGTCCCAAATCCTTTCCTTCCTCCAGCATCCTTTGGCAGAAGCTCTTTAGGATTTGCTCCCCATGGGGTGCAGTGAAACCCCCATACCTTGCTGGGTTGGGGTGTTTTTCCGTTTGTTTTCCCACTTTTTCCAGATGGTGGAATTTGGATTGGGCTTCTGGCTCCACATCAGCTGCCAGCTTAAAAATAAATTCTTCTCGCACAGCTTGCATGGTTAATGATGATAGATGAAAAGATGAGACTCAGGATAGATGGATCCCCATGGAATTCCAGCTAATAAATCCCCCTTTTCCAGTGACAGACAACCAATATTCCCTCTTAAGCAACAGTTTGCCGGCCTGTTGGGCATTGATCCTTCAGCAGCATCCTGCAGATCAAGTTTTCCCTGAGTCTGCTTAGGAGAGTGAAAAGTGGGACAGAATGAAAATCCCTGCTGAAGTTGGGATAAATGTGTTTCATCCCCCTCCCCTTTCCCAGAATTATCCCGCGGAGCTGAACATCCGCCACACGGAGCTGCCGGCAGTCTGCTTGATTTGCCGACCTAAACAGGAGAGTTTGGATTTCCCACCCATGGCCTTTTTGTGCCTCATTAGCACTAATTTTAATTAACCGCTGAGCAGTTTTTCCTGGGGGAAGGGAATTAAGGCAGGACTCCTGCAAGGCGCCCGTTTCCAGGCGGATGGGGCCGTCGGAAGCGCCGATGGCTCCGCCGGGGCGATGGGGAGTGGTGACTTATTACCCTCCTCTCCCAGCCCCCAAAAAAACGGAGGCAAAAACATCATCACCATCCATTTCCCAGCGGAGGATTCCAGGGAAGTGGCTGCCGGGTGGGTTTGCCGCTAATTTTTCCTGCGGAATCAATTAATCAGGAAAATGAGTGTGCAGCTGGGACACCTGCACCACAATCCCATCTCCCTCCAGGAGCCCATCCCCAACCAGGGGCCCCTCCAGACACTTTCCCTTCCTGCAGGGCCCTTTGAGGATGTGGTCCAGCTTGGATGTGCCGTGGTGGCTCACGGATGCTCCCAGCATCCCATGGGAATGCCGCCACTCCAGCATTATCCCATCCCTTTGTGCCGCTTTTGTAACTTCAGGGTGTTTTTCCCTCTCTGTTCCATCCCAGGGAATGGGATACCTGCATGCCAAGGGCATCCTCCACAAGGACCTCAAGTCCAAGAATGTCTTCTACGACAACGGGAAGGTGGTGATCACCGACTTCGGGCTCTTCAGCATCTCCGGAGTTCTCCAGGCGGGCAGGTAGGAGGACATGGACACGCTGGAGCTCCTCCCCATGCCCTAAAGCTGGGAACATGGGGAAAGATCCCAAAAAATCCCTTTCCAAGCACCTTTTTGTGTCCCCAGCCTCAGCAGACAGGAGTTCAAGAAGCCTTTGAGAGTTGTGGGGCTGCTCTGTTTGAAGGGAGTTGGTTTTGATCCGTAGGAAGGAACACGCTGTGTGTGAGCCTCTGGAATTTTGGTTCAGAGAGGCAGATTGTGCCTCTTGGACCAACCTCTTCCCATGGGATGCATCATTCCCATGGCCAAACCACCCTACAGCCACTCAGGAGATGCTCTTGTGGCAGCAGGGCTGGTTCATTCCTTGGCTTTTCCCTTTCCATCGTTATAATTCCCTGGCATCTGCTTCATCTCCTGCCTGGATTGAGTGATGCCATCCCTGTGCTGTCCCCACTCCAGTGACATTTTGGGAATTACAGACATCTGGCCATGGTGTCTGCACTGGGCATGGAGCAAGACACGGAAAATGAGAGCCAAGCTTGGGACTTTCACAACATTGTGACATTTTGGGGTCTTGGAGGGTTTAAATCTGAAGGTTTTGGTAAATGTTCCTTATTAAATTTCGTTTCCTGATGCTTTGGGAGGTTTTTCAGAAGTGGGAATGGCAAGGCAAAGAGTTCCAGCAGCTGTGGAAAGGAGGAAAAGCAAAGCTGGAGGGAAAAGGAAACTGAAGTGGGGGAAGGAAGAACAGAGATTATATTTTCCATTTTAAGTGGGAAACAAGAATGTTGCTGACTTTTTCCCCCTTTCCCACTAAACCCTTTGTGTTGGGAGCAGCACAGCCCAAGCTTGGGCAGTTTTCTCCTGGTCCTTCCATCTCCATGGCAAAGATGCTCAGGAGATAAAAACCCTCTTGGAAATGATGGATTTTTTCCCAATTTCCCAGTGATGAGTTACAGGATTAGAGGAAACAGCAGCGGCTGCCTCTCTCCATCCCACACCATGCACTCCCAGATTTTCCACTCTGCCTGGATGACTATCAATGGATTTTAGCACAAACTTGGCCAAAAACTTTGGAAAGCCAGGAAATCAGGATCTCCCGCTGTGGCAAAGTGGGGTTTGCCTCTGGTTTGGCAGCTGGACGAGGGGTTTGGGATTCAGGGCCTGCCAGGAGGAAGGGACAGCTCATTCCAGCAGGGAATGAGGATTTGGGCAAAACCACCCAAGTTTTGCCAGGAATCTTTGCTGTGAAGGTCAGAGATGCTCCAGAGATGGAATGAGAAATGGGGGGGGATGAGATTTCTGATGGTGGCCGATGTGCGGCCACCTCTGCCCAAGATGTGGGGTTAGAATCCAGGAGATGACTCAGGAGAGGAAGGATGGCCAGGAAAGCAAGGCTGGATAGAAATCAGCAGGATTTTGCTGGGAAAATGGAGAAAGTGAGAAAATTTGTGCCCTGGGCTGCTGGTAGCACATGTTTTCTGCTGGGGGAGAGCTGGGAGAAGAGCAGAGATCCACGGCCACCATGAATTTTGGAACAGGAAGTGTCTGCAGGTCTGATTTCCCCTTTTCAGGGTGGGTTTTTTGCCGGTTTTGGTGCCTCTCGGATGAAGACAGGAGATAAATCCCGATTTTGGGTCCTTAGAGGCTTGGAAAAACACCTGTTGGGAAGGAAGCAAATGTTTGGAGGTCAGGTTAAGGATGGTGACATTTCTTCAGCTGGTTTCATTGGGGTTAAAACACTTTCTGCAGAGATTTGGTGACTTGGGGTCTCGCCCCACTGAAATAAAATTTATTCCTCCTTTATTTAAATGTTCTTGGGCTCGGTGGGACTGCTCTGGGATTAGGAGGAGCACAAGGTGGGTCTTGAGGAGTCTGAGGAGCTCCTCTGCTCCTGCTTTTGCCCTGGGGGTGGCTTGGAAGATGCTCAGCTGGGTGTGGTTGTGAAGTCAAGTAAACTTTGGTGATAAACCCCCAAATTGCTGTAATTGAGCCACTTCTGGGATCCCATTAAAGCCCAGCCCTCATTGCTGGGAGCTCATAACCCACAGAAGCTTTGCCAGGGATGAGCTGTGCATCCCAATCCAGTCCCTGGAGCATCCCAAGGCTGCTTGTGGAGTGTCACAGCCCTGAGCCACTTCAGTGAGCTGAAAGAAAAGCCCCAGGAGCAAACCCGGCCTTGCTGAGGGTGCTGGAGCAGATCCAAGTGCTGCCCAGGGCATCCCGCTGCTTCCTGGGCGGGAGAGGCAGGCACAGGGAAGCACGAGCGACCCCGCGGCTTTTTAATTGCCCAGGTGCTTAATGCTGGTTTGTAATTAAGAGCTGGAGGGTGGAGGGAGGTGGCTGGGCAGCTGAAAGCCTCCCCTCTGTGCCAAAGTGTTTTTCCCGCTGCTCCGGAGGGTCCGAGCCGCGCCCGCCCGAGCCGCTGATTGCGGTGGAGACTCCACCAGGTGGAGTGGAGAGGAGCCATGAACACCCCAGAGGGGACAAGGAGGCTTCATCAGTGATTCCCAGGAGCGGCAGTGTCCTTCCCGAGGGAGGGGGTCCCTCTGGTCACTGCCAGACCTGTGACTGGGGATGGGGATGGCTTTGCAGACAGGAGGATTGTGCCATTTTGGGATTATGAGTCAGCTTTGAGGTGGAACCCCATCCCTGGGTGACATCCCGTGGGATTTTGGCCCCAGGCTGACATTCAGGAGGACAGATGACCCCACAGCCATCCCTCAACCCTGTTCATCCCCATCTCTGGGAGGGTTCCAGGCACAAACAAGGAGAGATTCCTGGCAGGAGCCAGTGGGCTCTTCCTTCTCCAGCCCAGCGTGACGTGGGACAGTTTTGTTCCCTCCTGCTGCTGAACTTGGGCTCAGACACACGATGGAGCTGCCTCAGGTGTCACCACCACTGATGATCCAGGGACTTTGAAGCCAGCAGTGTGTCCCAGGTACCTGCAGGAGAATGTAAAGGATGGAGAAGTCACCAATGTCATCCTCAGCCACTGGCCAAAGGATTCCAACGTGTTTATCCCAAGCAGGGGGAGCTTGGGGAGGTGGAGGAAGGACAGATGAGGTGAAATGAAGGGTTGTCATAAAGCCAGGCTGCTCCCATGGGAGATGCCATTGGAGGCTTGGACTTGGAGGGGCTATTTTGGGGCCAAACACCTGAAAACACCAATTCTCAGGCCGTTACTTTAGGATGGGTTTGCTCGGAAGAGGCACTTTGTGGTCCAAGTTCCTGCTCCAGCCACAGTGGGGCCGCCGGGGGAATTCATCCCCACTTTACCCCTGGAGCCCCTAAGGGGTTTTGGTGCAAAGGGCACAGCAGGAGCCCCAGCTGACCCTAAATCCCCACCACCAGCCTGGAAGAGCCAAAGTTCCCCTAAAGCACCATCCTGTGCCGTGGTTTTGTCCTGCTGTCTGCCAGGGACATTTCTCAGAGCCGGGTTAAATCCTGACTTTGCAAGGATGACATGGGGAAAACCAGGCTTAAAAACCTTGGGAAAAGGGTGGGAAACTGGGGGCTGCTGGCTGGGGATGTGGTGGTGCTGTTCCTGGGGTACCCACGTGTAGCAGTGTGCTCTCTGTTGATGGGGTGACCAAATGACAAGGGAATTTACAAATACTCTTTGTCTGCTAAAAAAGGCAGAGACCCTAGAAAGTTCTCCCCGAATTTGGTACAGGGACACCTCATAGGACCTTTGGAACTGCACCACAAACTTGGGGCTGTATTACCATGGTCCTTGCGTTAACAAAGGACTCTTGACAATAATATCAGGAGGCTAAATATGATTTATTAACATGACTCCATAATACAAAGGATTTGGGCTATTATCTGCCCAGCATGGAGCATCCAAAGCTCCTGCTTCCAGCTTCATCCAAGGAATGTTAGAATAGCTTACACAATCAGAGATAACAACTTTTCACCTCATAGGCTGAAAGAGAACCTCCATCTCCCACTATCAGGAGACAGGCAGAGAAATCCAAATGTCCTTGATACACACATCAGAGATTTTGTTTACAGAAACTTGTACAGAGTAAAAAGACAGTAAAAAGAATGCTTTCCCATTGGAAGATTTTTCTGCAGGCTTGCACACAGAGAAACTTATAATGTGTTCTTGCAACAGGGCTGTTCTATTGGACTGGGGCCAAGAGGGCCAGCCTGGGCCAGCAGGTAGAAAAAGGTCAGAACAAAAGATTTAATCGCTTTTGTGGCGTGTCTTAGCAGAGCAAGGACCTCTCACACCTGGCACGGCTTTTCTCTGTAAAACAGTTTGTTATTTTGTTTCTTAGTAAGCCTTTTTGTTTCAAACACTGCCACGGGAGCCGCCCGCTCATTTTCAAGCCATCCGGGCTAGCTGGGCTACTCGGGGATGAAGGGATTGGTGAGAGCTTGTGACACCCTGGCCCTCACCAAAGCCCTTCAGCCACGGCTCCGTGTCCCGGCAGGAGGGAGAACAAGCTGCGCATCCAGAACGGCTGGCTGTGCCACCTGGCTCCCGAGATCATCCGGCAGCTCTCTCCGGACACCGAGGAGGACAAGCTGCCCTTCTCCAAGCACTCGGATGTCTTTGCACTGGGGTGAGTCCCAGGGCACCGGGAGGGGGCAGGAGCAGGGACCTGGCGTGGCTGGGTCAGGTGGGAGCTGCTCTGGGCACAGGAGAGGGTGAGGATGCTGTTGGCTTGCCCCAAATCCAAGGGGATGCTGCTGGATGGAATTCCCATTGCTGGGCTGGATGAACCTTCCTCCTTCAAGAAATTTTGAGTGAAACCATCTCTGAATCACCAAATCCTCCTGTTTTAGACCAGGCTGGCTCTGGGTAATAGGATCCAGAGTATCCTGAGGATGCCAGCCTGGGGATGCAGAGGGCTGGGGTGGGAACGCAGGTCTGGGAGCCCCTGGACAGACCAATTCTCCCCAAATTACCAAATCCTCCTGGTTTGGACCAGAGTGGTGCTGGGCTATGGGATCCAGAGTATCCTGGGAGTGCCAGCCTGGCATCATCTCTCCCCTGCCCCCTCCTGGGGTAGGTACCAACGAGAAGGTGCTTGGATGATGGATGGGGATACCAAAGGTTGGGGACTCAGCTTTGGAGCCCCTGGACACCCCAATTCCCCCCTCCAGCCACTGCAGGGGGCTGATGGCGGTGCCAGCTCTACGAGCAGTTGCCAAAAGCCAAGAAAATGAGAATTCCTACGATTTCCTCAGCAAACCAGTTCATTCCTCTTGCCCTTTTTCTGCCCACAAACCCCCCTGAGGGCACGAGCCCAATTCCACCTCGCTAAACCTTTCCCGAAGCGGATGCAGATTTTACCCAGAGGATTAATTTTCTCATGGATACCTCGAAGGCTGTGGGATTAGGGAGCGTGGGCCCGTTATCCAAGGCAATATTCCCATCAAACCTGTGGTAATTACAGCTGGGAGGGTCTGGCTCTTTTTTTTTTGCCCTCCCTGAGGTACAACTTCAGCACAGAAATAAAGAGGTAATTAAAGGATCGTATCCAACTAAGTGAGAGTGGGTGGGGAGACGTAATTTTCCCTTTTTTTCCTCAAGTGTGAGCTTTGCCCTGATGGAAAGCATGAGTTTCCTGAAAAGATGAAAAGGTTTCCCCACGTTTTCCCTCTTTCTTTTTTCTGCTGCCCTCCATCAAGCCCGGGAGGCTCAGGGATGATCCAGAGGGGTCGCTTCCCTCCAGGGACTTGAGGATCAGGGACAGCAAGAGGAAAAGATCTTTTAAAGATGACAAAAACTCCCAATAAGAAATGGGAATTAATGCCTTGGATGTGTTAAATTAAATCTGAGGGTGCTTGGATGCTCCTCCTGAGGATTTTGTCCTGTGCCCACAGGATCTGCACCCCTCCAAGCCCCCCATTCCTCTGCACTCACATAATTCTCCCATTATTCAATTTTTTTTTAGATTTCCAGCCAAAGTGTGCAAAATCAGAAGAATTTCAATTCCCAGAATCAGGGAGCTTCCCTAGCTGGGAGGAATCTTTCGTTTATCAGACAGATTTTTCCACCCTTGTGTCATTTTAACCCTGGGTTTTGATACTTTTAGTGGTCACGAGGGCATCCCTGGGAGGCAAAAGCAGGTCCAGGGAATTTGCCTTGGACAATGGGGCTGGCATTGTGGGAATCCAGGCTCATCCAGGCTCCGGGTGCCAGAAAATGATGATGCAAAACTTCCAGGCAGTAGCGGGGGCGGAAAACCACGGGGGTGCCCACCAGTTCCATCAGTGATGCCCTTGTTTTGGGATATTCCCTTGGATTTGGGATTCCTCACGGAAAAGAGGGCTTGGCTTAGCGATGAGAGCAGGAGCAGATGGCCAGGGCTTCACGTGGCCATCACCTGGTGAGGACACCTGGGATGGGTCATGGCACGGCTTGGATGGATTTTTGGACCTTGGAGAGATTTTTGGAGGAGAAAAAGGGAAAAGCTGGAGTGAAAGTGAATTCTTGGGCTCATCCCTTCCTGGAATTCTGCTGGAGGGGCCGCTGGATCCCCACCATCCTCTCTTCAGCTGCTCCATGAGTGGGCAGGTGGGACATTCCCACTTGATGTCACAGGATGGCTCTGCCTGGGCCTCCATCATCCTCTGTCCTCCTTCCCAGGGGCTGGGATCTCCCCTGGTGGGAATCAGGGCTCACTCCAGGTCAAATTCCTCCCTCTGGAAAACGGGAGAGGTGACACCTCTGTAAGGAGGGCTGAGCACCTCTGGTGTCACCTGGGATGAAGCATCTCCTGGATGAGGTGGTTCTGGGCCAGGGAGAGACATTGGAGGGGGGTGCAGTGGCCAGACACTTCTCCATCCTGAATCCCTCCCAGCTGCTCCGTCTCTGATTCCCAGTGTCTCCCAACAGCACCATCTGGTACGAGCTGCACGCCCGGGAATGGCCCTTCAAGACACAGCCAGCAGAGGCAATAATCTGGCAGGTGGGAAGAGGGATGAAGCCCAACCTCAGCCAGATCGGAATGGGCAAGGAGATCTCGGTAGGTGCTGTGGGGCCCTGGGTGGGTGTGCATGGACTGGGACACGGCTGGTGGGACCCTTGGAAAAACCCTCTGGATCTGCCAGTCTCATCCAGCCAGGCTTGGTCCTGCTGCTGTGCTCAGCTTGAACGTTCCCTTTGCTCCAGCCCTTCCCAAGGATGTGGGGATGGAGATGGGTCCTCATGGGATGGACATCCCCCCTTCATCACAGCCTTTCATGAGGATGTGGGGATGCAAATGGGATCCTCATGGGTTGGGCACATTCCCTCCATCCCAGTCTTTCCCAAGAATCCGGTGATGGAAATGGGATTCTCATGGGATGGACACATCCCTTCCATTCCAGCCCTTCCCAAGAATTCAGTGATGGAAATGGGATTCTCATGGGATGGACACATCCCTTCCATTCCAGCCCTTCCCAAGAATTCAGTGATGGAAATGGGGTTCTCATGGGATGGACACATCCCTTCCATTCCAGCCCTTCCCAAGAATTCAGTGATGGAAATGGGATTCTCATGGGATGGACACATCCATTCCAGCCCTTCCCAAGAATCTGGTGATGTAAATCGGATTCTCATGGGATGGACACATCCCTTCCATTCCAGCCCTTCCCAAGAATTCAGTGATGGAAATGGGTCCTCATAGGATGGATACATTCCCTCATCTCAACCCTTCACAAGGATCCAGTGATGGAGACAGATCCTCATGGGATGGACACATCTCCTCCATCCCAGCCCTTCATGAGAATGCAGTGATGGAAATGACTCCTCATGGGATGGATATGTCCCCTCCATCCCAGCCCTTCCCAAGGATGTGGTGATGAAGACGGGGTCCTTGTGGCGTGGCCGTTGGGGGCGAGGGGTGTGGTGGGAGAGGGCCTGGCCAGGTTTCCTCACACGCTGTCCCTGTGGCTCCAGGACATCCTCCTGTTCTGCTGGGCCTACGAGCAGGAGGAGAGACCCACCTTCACCAAGCTCATGGACATGCTGGAGAAACTGCCAAAGCGCAACCGCCGCCTTTCCCACCCGGGCCACTTCTGGAAGTCGGCAGAGTAAGTCCCCATCCCTGCCCATCCTCCCCTATTCCCAGATTTAATGGATGGGGGAATGCCCTGCCCAGGGACCCTTCCCAGACCCTCAGCCATTGCAGCTTCCAGCCTGATCCCTTCTTCTCCCATGGCCAAATCCTGCTCCGTTCCGTTGCTTTGGCTTAGTCACATCCCTCTGCTCTGGGAAACGTCAGTGGGTCCCCAGTAGGGATTTCGGAACCTGCCCTATTGGGAACAGCAGGCAAAATGCAGAGCAATCACTTAGAAACTCATTTTCCTCCCTGGAATTTGTCATATTGTGACAAATAGAACCAAAATCTCGCCCGTGCGGGGGTGGCATTCACGGGGGGGATTTTTCCTGCTCTCAGCATGCATCCCTGGAGGCTGGAAATGGGAATGGATGGAGGGAAGGAGATGTCAGCTCACGGAGAGAAGTGACGACATTTTGGGGGCTTCAGGAATCGCTCTTGCTCCTTACAGAGGGTCGGAGATGCCGATTTCTCCTGCTGCTGATAAAAAGCTGCCTTTCTTCCTTATCTGGGCGGCCCCAAGAGTGTCTGGAATGTCCCCTGTGCCACCCCCTGTCCCTGAGGGGCTGCCGGGAGCAGCGCAAAGCCCGCGGTCGGGTGGCCCCCGAAACACCCGGCACGGGAGATGTTAATCAGGAGGGGAGTTACTTCCCAAGCCACGCTCCAAGCAGGCACCAGGGCGGCTCCGGCAGCCGGGCAAGGAATGCTGAAGGATGCTGGGCCCCGAGGCAGCTGCGGAGCTGCTCCGCTGGGTTTGGGAAGGTTTTTCCAATCGCTGAGCCACGCTCTGCCTGCCCTGGGCCGGGGCTGCTCCGCAGCTCCCTGTTAATTACCGGCCCAATCTTTTGCTAATCAGGACGTTCCAGCTCAGCTTTCCACGGGAGCCGATTCCTTCCATGGGACCCAGCTCTGGCTGTTGTTCCTGTTAGGTCCTGGCTCCAGGAATCCTGGCTGTGCCCAGGGATGAGCTGTCTGTGGTACCCCCAGGCTCTGCCATCCCTGGATCCAAGGGATCGGGGCACAAAACCCTCGCGGGATCCTGGAAGCACAGGGATGGGAGTGGTACCCAAGGAGCCCTTTCCCCTCTGGATGATGCTCCAGCAGCCAGGCAGGGACGGCAGGGAGGTGCGGAAGTTCACGGCTTCCCCCGGAGCCGCTGCTTTTGGGAGCAGCTCCGTGGAAAAGCTGCGCCGGGAGGTTTTTTTCCCGAAGATCCTCCCTGCAAACCCCCACGTTTCCACGGGAGGAGGCGCCCAGTGCTGACCCTGCTCCTTGTGTCCCTTCCAGGCTGTGACGGGAGGAGTTAAAGGATGGTGCCTTCCTCCCCCAGCGGGTCTCCTCTTCCTCTCCGCTTCCCACCCTGCGCTACGGAGGAGCAGCGGGGCCGACAGCGGGCCGGGAATGAGACTCTTCCCCCGCAGCGTTTCATCATCCCGGGAATCCTCTCGGCGCGGGCGGGAGGAGCCGGAGCAGCCCCGGGAATGCCTGGCTGCGGTGGGATGGGGACAACGGGCGGCTCTCCGTGCACAGGCGGTGGCTCTGGGGACAGTCCCCACCCCGAGCAGGGGTGACCCACAGGACAATGACTTCAATTTATCCCCAGGGCTCCTCTGATCCTGATCCAGTGCTCACGATGATGCTCGGCTGGGGAGGGCTTGTTCTCGGTTCTCTGTGGGTTTATTTAATTCCCTTTATTTATTTCTTCGCGGTTTTGTCATGAAAAAAGGGGGAATGTCGCTGATTCATGAGTTTATCCCCGGATCCCGCGGGGCCAGGGAGTGCCACTGCCATTAGCTGCCCCCCGCGGGGAAATGCATCTGTCCCGCTCCCCCCCGCCCCCGCAGCCCCTTCGTGGGCAGCGCTGACCTTTCACAAGTGGCTTCTCTGCCTCCCAGCCGCGGCCACTTATGTGTCCCCCCGCGGGTCTCCCTCCCAGCGGGGCACATCTCCACATTCCCGTTAATTTATCCCCTTCTCCCGGTGTGTGTCTCGTCAGCCAGCCCTGCCCTCCCACTCTCCCCATCACTGCCCTGCTCCTGCCTTTGCTCCTCACTCCCAAAACGCCGGGTTTGGGGGTGTTCAGGGGCTGGGCACAACAGGGCAACTGGAATTGGGATCCATCCTCTCTCCTATGGCCTTCCCGGGCTCCTTCCTACAGCTGGGAATGCAGACAGGCTCTGGTTGTACAGAGCATCTCCCAGCCCCACCCTGGGACATCTCAGCCGTGCCAGGACCATTTTCCCCCACATGCTCATCTCCCATCAGCCAAATCCCATCGTTTCCCCCAAAATTCTCTCTGGGAGCTGCTGTTGCCACCTGAATTCCACGTGCTGGTATTTCCCTCTCCCCTCCCCAGCTCGGATGGGCCCTCCAGGCCCTCAGATGAGCTGTCAGATGAGAGCAAATTGCATTCCCAGGCTCTCACACAGCATAATTGCTCGACAGGAACCATCCCGGATAATTCAATTGTAGTCTCAGTTCACTTTAATTTGGAGCCGTGACGAGGCTTTGCAAACTTAACCAGCCCTGGTTTGTCTGGCTGCTGCTCCAGCTCCTCCTTGCTGGTGTTGGAAGTGCTTTAGCATAAGTAAATGAAGATTAGAAACTTAATTGCAGCTGGGATGGGATGGGATTTTAATTGTGGGGGTATTAAAATCCCCACACGTGCACGTGTGAGGATTCCAAGGTTGGCAGGAGCAGGGAGGGGTGGATCCAGCCCCCAAAAGGATCTGGAGGAGCCTCCTGCTGAGGTTTTTGGGATGTGCAGTCACATCCCTCTCTGGGAGGCAGTGCATGGAGCTTTTGGGGCTGAGGCCGAGCGGGATGGGCAGGCTGAGCCCTCCTTTGGGTTTATTGCTCCCTGCTCCAGCAGCACAACCGGGGGTCCCTGAGTCAGGGCTCATCCCCTCATCCCACCTTCTCATCCCACCTCTTCCCCTGCCTTTTATCCCAGCCCAGCCCCCAGCACCGATGGGCTGTGCTGTCCCTGCTCCCTCCCAGCTCTCCCTGCTGCGCACACGTGCCACAAACCTTGCACTAAAACCTCGGAGCCTCTCTGAGCTTTCACCAATGCCTTCACCTGTGCTGGTCCCGGGCTCTGGGCGAGGCAGAAATTCCCCTTTCCCAGAGATCTTGGGTGCTGGGGGGGCACGGGGAGGTGTCACCAATCCCCAAACTCCGTCCAGAGGGAGCGATGGCCAGAGCTGGCTGCGTGGGTTTGGGTTCTGAGAGGTGTGAACTTCCCAGGTGAGCAGGAGAGAGGGGACGGTGTTGGAAGGAGGAAGAAGGTGACACCAGGGGAGGTGCTCATCACCGGGGGGAGACAGGGCTGGAGCCTGCTGGATGTTGTGTGGATTTGTGGTGGAAGGGACAATGTCTGTCTTGGGGTCGTTGTGGGTTTGCTCCCTGTGTCCCAAGTCTTCACCTGGCCTGGGAAGTCTCACCTTGACGTGTCCCCCGTGGGATCTCGCAGCTGCTGGCAGACACCTGATGGATTGTTTCGGCCAGGAGTCAAGGGAACAATGGACTGATGGGTGTTGGGCTGGTTCCCCGTGGTGTCAGGGCCTCACTGGGCTGCAGCCTCAGCCACAGAACCATGGAATGGCTTGGNCTATCTCATTCCCCCTTGGCCACACCTTTCTCCACTGAATTTTGGGCATCTGGAAGAAACTAAATATTCCTACAGCCAACCCCTCACGCCTCTCCACCCTCTTCCTCCCCTCTCCCCTTGCCGTGGTGTCTCAGCCACAGGCACAGCACAATGGTATCGATGGAAAAAGAGCTGTCCTGAATTTATCCCAAATGAGTTCCGAGGAGCAGCTCCTTCCCTTCCATTCCAGTTGTTCAGGCAGCCACGTTATTTCCATCATTCCTTCTTATTTTTAAAGTCTTCATTATTAAAAAAAAAAAAAAAGCCCCACCCCCCAAACCAACAAATCTTATTTTTGTTGTTGTTTGGGGTTTTTTTGACTCTGCCTTTGTGAAGGATTTTTTTTTTTTTTGGCCCAGTTTATAAATATCCAGCGCTTGAGCAGGGAGGGAATGCAGGAGAAGCTCTCCACAATAGCCTCTAATAGGAGCTCTGAAGGAGGGAGAGGGTCCATCCGGAGGCTCGGTTTAGCCGTGAGCCAGCAGAGAGCCAGGGCTATTTCCAGCCGTGCTTTGAGATGCAGGAGCCACCCCCAGCCCCAGGGCACCTCCGCGGCTCTCAGAGCCCCAGCGATGCTCTCTCGGCTGCTTCATCCTCCCACCGCCCTCCCAGGCTCTTCCCAGAGCTCCCTGACTTTGCTGCTGCCGCCGGAGGTTTTCTTCCAGCGTTTTGCTGCCGATGGGGACACCACGTTTGGGGCTGGGTCGTGTGGAGTCTCCCAGAGGTGGAGAGGTGACCCCAAAGCTCCGTGTCCTCCTTTGGCTGCTAAAGGATATTCCCTGGTCTGGCTTTTTCTTCTCCTTCCCTTCCCCCACAAATTCCCAAATCCTCGCTGAGTCCTGGCCGGGCAGTTTCTGGGAATGATGAGCTCAGAGTTCAGCCCCCGTGACTTTTACCAGCCCTTGATTGTGGCAGGGGCTGGGATGATGCAGATTTTGGATGGATGGGAGGCAGAAATGAATGTCTTGGAGGCAGAGGGGCTGCTCAGCCTTTCCTAGAGCGTGGAATTAGGGAATGGTTTGGGTTGGGAGGGGCCTTAAACCCCATGGGCAGGGACACCTTCCACGACCCCAGGGTGCTCCCAGCCCTGTCCAGCCTGGCCTTGGACACTGCCAGGGATCCAGGGACAGCCACAGCTTCTCTGGGCACCTGTGCCTGCCCACACCAGGAGAAGTTCCCTCCCAACACCCAGTCCAACCCCCCCCTGTGCCAATTTAGGATTCTATGGAAGAGCTGGTGCCTGCAACTCGGCCTCTTCGGCTGTGTGAGGAGAAGGGCTCTGTGCTGGTGGTGCCACGAGGCTCTCTCTGCCCCCTAAGTGCCCTGGGTCGAGCCCTTCCTCCTTTTTTCACCCTTTATTTATTTTAAATTATTTGAATTTAATTGAATTTATATGAATTTATTTAAATTTATTTGAATTGTATTGATTCATTTGAATTTATCTATTTTGTTG
>VXAX01000739.1:122851-140680 GCA_013399835.1 Leptocoma aspasia
CAGCAACTCTCTGGGGGGAAGCTTGGTCAGCTGCGAGCGCTGCCTTTAATTTCAGGTCCCTGTAAATTCCCGTGTTCCATTGCCTTGTACATAAGGTATATATGGATATATATACATATCTCCATATGTATGTATATAGATATATACAGACCTCAATCCTGTACAGTTTCCAACTGAACTCGCTGGCCTGCTTCGTTTTCTCTGTGGTAGTTCTGCAGAATGAGCTGATTTTCAGTTCCCTTTTCCTCCCCCCATCCCCTTTTTTCTTTTTATAAATNTTTCTACACTTGAAGAAAGTAATTTCTAATTTCCGCTGTCTGGCTGGGTGCGAATCTCTGGGACCTGCAGACCTGGATAGCCATTTGTTCCCGTGGTTTCTCGTGCAGTGTTTGGTGAGGTGACAGTGTATGAATTATTTATGCCAATAAAAAAACCAAAAAACCAAAAAACAGAAAAACAAAACACATTTGAAAAAAAACGTTGCCCTGCCCTGTGCTACTCCGTGTCCTCTCCTCGTCGTATCCCGGGATATTTTATCCGTGGTGGGGTTTGGATGAGTCCATCAGAGCCCTGGGAACATCTCTGCCTGGTCCAGCCCTGCCAAATCCCTTTTCCCCTCTCTCCTGCTGTGCTCCCAGCCCAGCCCTTTGGGGATTATAATTCCCAGCGAACACTTGGGAGATGCGGCAGCAGGAAATGTGGGAATTGGGCACATTATGGGCCGGCAGCAGATAAATTTCCAGCCAGCTGTGCTCAGCAGAGGGGCTGGAGTGGGTGAGTGCCAGGGGGATGGCTGAGCCCGGTGATGGAGCACTGGGGGCTCCTGGCATCTGCTGCTCCTTTTGTTTGCCTCTCCCACGCTGTTTTCCCGGGATGCTGCCATCAATCTGCCAAGCAGCCCCTCTGGAAAAGCAGCAGCGTTGGCTGGTGGGGGCACCCAGGGGATGGAGAAGAAAATCATGGCAAGTTCACACGGTTTCCCCCCTCTCCTTCCCTCCTCGCCATTGCCCGAGCACTTGAAAAGTAAAATAATGATGGCTCGCCATTAATAAACCATGAACGCTCCACACTTCTCCTGTCGAGGGCTTTTCATCTTTCAAAGCCTGCAGGAGCTGGAACCAATTAAACCAGGCTCAGCCCAGGCAGGGGGCAGGGACGGAGCCATCCAGGGGGATTTCCTTGGGAAGGGGCTGCTCTGATGGATCCTCCCAGCAGGAGAAATGGGGGATTCGGGGGTAAAGAGCCACCACTCGATGCCCTCTGTGCCTCCCTCGCTGGGATCACCGTGGTGTCACCATCTCTTGCATGTGCAATGAACAGGGGATTCTTGGTGAAGCTGGAGGGCTGCCACCAGTCTGGAGAGGAACTGGTTGTCACTGGTGTGTAACTGGGCAGCCCTGGTGACACCAGCTCCGGGGACAGAGCTGCTGGTGGCACTGCAGAGCCCCCGCCGAGCCCAGTGCAGGGAGGCTGAGCTGGCTCCTGGCTTGTGGTTAATGAGATGCCAGCACCAGGACGGTGAGAAATGTCAAAAATATTCCCCAAATCAGCTTTAATAGTGGCTTTAGAGGCTTGGGGGTGCCTTTGGATACACCCCTGTGGGGATCTGTGCGTGTGTGTGCAGGGAGAGGCACAGGGATGCTCACACGTGGCCGTCACCTCCTCCTTGCTGGGGATGAATCACGGGCCATTAATATTTCACAAGCAAAGGATAAAGGCAGGGAGTGACAGAGGAGCTCAACCCCCAGGCCAGCAGCTCCAGCTCTCCTGTCACTGCTGCTGGGTGAGCCCACGGCGTCATTCCTGCTTGGAGGCTCTTTCTGTGGGCACAATCGGGATGCTCCAACATCAAATGGGGCTTGCTTTGGGGTACTGAAACTTTTGGGGTCGGTTGTGATGCTGGAGATAACAAACCACCTCTGTTTCCACCAGGGACGATGGCTCTAAATACGTCCCCGTGGTGTCCCTGTGCTGCTTGGGTCACCCACCCTCCCTCCGGACACACCGGGTTTGCTAGAGACACAAACCTGCCTTGATTTGTTTAATTCTGCCCCGAAATTACGCCGTTTATTGAGCTAAATTTAACACTCCAGATACACCGAGGTGTGGCTATTAGACCCGGCCGGTGGCCACCAGCCCCTGCTCCCCGTGGGACCCAGCGCTGTCCCCGCCGGGGCAGGTCTGGGTTCCGCTTTCCGCCCCGGGCCAGCAGAAGAAAAGGCTGGCGAGGAGCCGAGCCCGGGGCCGGGAGGCTGAGAACCGTAGCCAGGGCTGTCGCCAGCCCCGGGGGGTCCCGGGGAGGGCAGAGGGGACAACCCGCAGCTGAAGGCACAGCTCGGAGCCGGGCTGGGGCTGGCCGGGATCCCTGCCCGGCCCATCCCGGCCGTGCCGGTGCTCCCCGGGCCGGGCTCCGCTGGGGCCGTGGCAGAGCCCCACAATGGGACATTGTTCCGAGCTCTGATTTATGTTTCCTCCCCAGGCTCGTCTGGGCTTTCTCAGGAGCCGCAAGGAGCACAGGGCCGGTCCTTTCGGGGTGGGCTCAGCCCCCCGCGGCCACCCCAGCACGGCCCGGGGGGGTCCTGCCTGGGTAAAGCTCCAGTTCTTCATTAGGGCTTGATTAGCTCATTAAGGGCTGCCCTGCGCCAGGAGCGGGACACGCTGGGACAGCCCGAGCCCCGGGGAGAGACAGCCCTGGGGAGCCCCGGGCAGGCAACTGCCCAAGGCCGGGCTAATTGGCCACTGCTGTCGTGGCCACCCGGCCTTTAACAGGATTGTCGCTCTGAGCCAGCGGGGAGCTGATCCCGCTCTGCGGAGAGCCCCGGCTCGCCAGCGGGATTAATTCCAGCCAGGGAGCGTCCCCCGGGGGTTTCCAGCCTCTCCCGCCCGCCTGCCCTGGTCCAAGGGGCTGCCCTGGCCAAGCCCCCCCGCTCCTGCTGTCCCATTGCTCAGCAGATTCTCTTTCCTCACCTCTATTTTTACGCCGCCCCCGGGGACAGAAACCTGACCCGCGGCGACTGCAGACACTGCGTGAGCTCCTGCCGGGCTCCCAGCGCAGGACCCTTTCCTCCTGGCAGCTCTGGGAAGGAGGAGAGATTCCCAATTCCCAGCTTTTCGCCCTAAACTTGACACCTGCAGCCTCCTTCAGAGAGACGAGCCCTGTCCTGGGCAGCAGCAGGTAGAAAAACTGGCTGAAGGCTTTCCTGTGCCCCACAGTTTTTTATTTAAGCCTGGGGGTTTTTGGGGACAGGGTGGCTTTCTGTGCCTGGATGGAGGGGTGGGAGGGGGTCAGGGGACCCTGGGCGTGCTGTGAGGTCCCTGTGGGGTGGGGAAGGGTCCGTGATGCTGAAGGCAAATAATCCCACACTCGGGGCTTGTGCCTGGGCACCTGGAGGGGAGAAGTTCTCTCAGAGGGGAATCGTCCCACCAGGGTGTGTGTGACCTTTCCCAGCACCTCGGGGTGCCAGACATCCCTGGGAGGCTCTGGAGAGCGTGAGGAAATCCCTGTGTCCCACATCCTCGGGACAGCCATGGGGTGCGGGTGCTCTGTGGTACCCCCTGGCTCCATGGCCCCACTTCCAGCTGGTGGAGAGACACATTCCAGCATCCTGGAAAGCGCCAGGCACGGTGGATGAGCCTTCAGCCTGTCCTTCCTTCCTCCTCAGCCACCAGCTCCTGTGGGGACAGCTCAGCTCCAGCCCCCTCCTGTCCCACAGCCATGGGGCAGAAGCAGGGAATTCCCACTGCCAGAACCTTCCCCTTCCCAGCTCTCCAGAGCCTCCCTGCATCCCTGTGGAGATCCATGATGCTTTAGCTGCTCCCAAAGCATGGCTGCACTGCTGGAAATGCAAAATGAGCTGCGAAGCAGCCAGATGTTTTGGGTTTTGGGGGCTCAGGGGCTGATCCCCTCGTGGGAGGGATAATTCCAGCAGCAAATCCCCCATGGAAGGGGTGAGCAAGGAGCTGTCCCCATGCAGGGAGCTGGAGCGGGGCAGAGCCTGGCAGCTGGTTATTCCATGTGGGATTGCAGTCTGGGAGCGCTGGGATGCTGCAGGGAGGGACTGGAAACCATTTTGTCCATTTTTCCAAGCTCCTTCTGCACCAGTCCTGCCAAATTCCCCGCAGCCGTGCTGCAGTGCTGGAGCTCCCAGCAGGATTCAGGAAGGAAAATCTCACTCCAGGAATACCTTTTTTTCTCCAGAGGTTTTTCCAGAGGTTGGTTTGCTGGCTGCAGGGGCACTGGGGGCTCTGCTGTCCCTCTGTGTCTGGTGACACTGCACCAACAGCCTCTGGTGGCCTTGGCTGCTGTCCCTGGGGCTGCAGGAGGGGACAGCCACCCCTGAGCTCATGGACATTGGGATTGATGTCCCTGGATTGGATTTCAGATATTTTTGGTCCTGTAAATCCCATGGGTGATAATGCTCAGCACGATGGGTCCTTCCTCCACATGGCCAAGTTCTTTTGGGATTTAACCTCCCTGAACTCTTATTCCCAGCTGCTTGCTCCATTCATCCCCGATTCCAGCACCATGGATGGGGATGGCTCCTTGCTCACCCCTTCCATGGGGGATTTGCTGCTGGAATTATCCCTCCCACGAGGGGATCAGCCCCTGAGCCCCCAAAACATCTGGCTGCTTCCCAGCTCATTTTGCATTTCCAGCAGTGCAGCCATGCTTTGGGAGCAGCTAAAGCATGGCTCTGCCCGGTGGGAATGGCTCTGCACTGGCAGCCTGCACATCATGGATCTCCACAGGGATGCAGGGAGGCTCTGGAGAGCTGGGAAGGGGAAGGTTCTGGCAGTGGGAATTCCCTGGTTCTGTCAGTGAGAATTCCTTGGTTCTGGGAGTGTGAATTCCTTGGTTTTGGGAGTGTGAATTCCTTGGTTCTGTCAGTGGGAATTCCCTGGTTCTGGCTGTGTGAATTCCTTGGTTCTGGCAGTGGGAATTCCTTGGTTCTGGCTGTGTGAATTCCCTGGTTCTGGCTGTGTGAATTCCTTGCTCCATGCCTGGGCAGACACAACCAGTGCCTTTCCCCAGGTCCTGCCCCGGGGCTTGGCTCCGTGCAGACCTGCCCGAGGCGCTGGGAGGAAAATGGATCGATTGCCTCATTATCCCTGCTCAATCCCACACCTTAAATACAACGCACCTGGCCCTGAGGGCTGCTCCCACACCTCCCACGGAGCACCCTGGGACTGATTTTCCTGGGAAACAACACCGTGGCCATCCCTGGCTGCAGCGGTGAGGGGGATCTGGGCTGGGGATGGGGGGATACTCCGGGCTGGATCCGTGTGCCAGGAGTTTGGGATACTGCTGGATGGGATGATGTGCTCTGGGGTGCCTGTTGTGGGGGGAATTTGGGGGATGAGTGGCTGGGAAGGTTGTGCTGTGCTCCTAAAGGGAGATGGGAATTGTTGTGGATCCACTGCTCTTGTTATGGGAATAAGGTGGGAAAGGCAAAGGGTTTGCCTTCAAATATTTGAGAAGCTGCAAAACAGCAATTTCCCTGGTGGGAGCTGCCTGTTCCTGCTTGGCTGAAGCTCCAGGGCATCCATCCATCCATCCATCCATCCATCCATCCATCCATCCATCCATGGCTTCCTCCAGTGCTGCTGATGTCCAAGCCCCTTATAAATTCAATTATAAAAATGGACAAATGGCCTGTCTGTCAGTCACGGCCCCTTTTCCTACTGCTCCCTCCTTATTTCCCTGAATCTGATTGGTGTGTGAGGATGCATCCTGGGAATCTGGGATCTGGAAACCACAGAACCACTGAACTGCTCTGATGCCTCTGCTGGGAGGTGGCTGCTCAGAAATCCTTCCCATGGAGATTTGTTGATTAAATGGCCCTGGGACAGAACTGCAGGGATGGACTCTGGTTTTAGGAATGGGAAATGCTGGATTAAATGGCTCCCAGATGGATAAAAGTGGAGTTTGGAGCGAGGGCACACAGGGTTCCTGCTCTCAGGAGCTGCATCCGAGTCACCTCGGGATGGGAAGGATCGTGTGAAGTGTGGCAGGGACCTGCTCTGGAGGTGTTGACAGCAGCGATGTGACATCAAAAACTATTTTAATTCTATTTTTATTTGGCCCCTCTGAGTTAAACTGAGACTTTTGGGCAAGAGAACCACATCTATGTTGGTGTGATAGGCAGGTCAGGCTCATTTCTCCCTGCTCAGGGCTCTCATTGGGGTTAAAATCTCTTCAGTTTAAAGAAAATTGTTTCTGGGGATGTTCAGGGGCTTTGCAGCAGAATCTGACGTTGAATTGAGGTGCAGCTCATCCTGCTGGGTGGATGTTGGATGGGAAAATTGGAGGGGACAGGGACAACGGGGTCCCTGGAGATGATTTAATCTCCAAGGACTCCTTTAATTAACGCAGCAGCCCTTGGATGCCTCCTAATTGTCCGGGCACGCCTGACTTTGCAGCACACAGGGGCTGAGGTTGTGGTGAGGAGCCTGGATGTGCCTTTCTGCTCTCCCTCCCTTTGGAGCTGAGAAAAATCAATGGAAAACCCTTCCAAAGGCCCGAGAGCTCTGTTATCTCCGATCTACCTCAAACAAAACCCCACTGCCGCGTCAAGGACAGAAGCTCCTTGCCCGCTCCTCTGGGGGCGGGTTAAAAATTTACCCTTTCCTTATGGATGGATAAGATTCCTTTGGTTTAGGGCAGAAGGAGCTGTACTTGGCCCGGCTGTGGGGTGGAAACGCCCTTTTCCCGGCTCTGCACCTTTGGGAAAAGCATTTTGGGGAGGGGAAGGTCCTGATCCCCCGTGCCCGTGTCCCTGAGGGGCTGCTGGGCTCTTCCCACGAGCCGGATGTTTGGAACTCAACCCCGGAGCTTCTCCCATCCTCGCCCTCCTTCCCAACCCCACCCGGCGAGACCCCCCTAGACACCCGAACATCAGCTCCAAGCCGTGCTTAGGCAGGCGTGGAGCACCTTCCAGCCGGGAGAGATTAAAAGTTACTGAATAACCCAACGCCTCCGCCAGCCCCGGTGGCTGCGGGGGCTGTGCCCGGTGCCAGGTGCCCAGTGCCCGGCGGGCATTCCGGTCACCCCAAAACCACCAGCGACTTCCCCCGTCCCAACCCTGGCGAGCCACAGGGGATGTCCCGGCTGGACTGATGAGCAGGGTGGGTCCTGGGCACGGGCTGGTGAGGGGACGAGGACACTGCTGGCCCCGCTGAGGGGCAACGCCACCGTGGGAAAGTCGGCGGGGATCGCGCAGCCGGCTGGGCACGGCTCACGCAGCCCTCCCGCAGCTCCAGCGCCGGCTGAGCCCTTTTCCTGCCGCTGCCCAGCGCCTCCTTCCCTGGCTCTGGCCAGCCCCTGCCTCTGGACGAGCCATGGCCTCGGTGTGTGCCTTTTGTTCGCTCTTCCTTTCGGGACCCAAAGCCCGGGGCGGGGGAGCGGGGCCCCGGCCAAGCGGCAGCTGCGGCGGGGGCGAGCGGGGCGCGATGCCCGGTGGCCTCTCTGCGGCTCTCTCCGGACACAAGTAAGGCTGGGGGCGGCGGGGACACTCCGGGGAGGTGGCTCGGGGTGGCTCTGCGCGGCCCGGAGGGTGGGAATGCCTTCGGTTGCCACCGAAGCGGGAGTTGCAGTTTTCCAGGAGTGGTTTGCTCGGGATGGGATCGGGGTGGGGCGGCGGGGTCTGCTCAGATTCCTGCTGGGAATCACAGGGGGATCATTCCCAATCTCCAGCCGTCTGCCGGCTCCACTTGTTCCTCGCCTGAGACACGCCTTTGGCCTCGGCAGGGTGGGCTGGGGATGCCGTCAGCACCCGGAGCAGGTCGGCAGCTCCCTCCTGCCTGGGGGCTCTGCGGGACCCTTTTAGGCACTGACAGCCTTAAAAATCCCTCCCAGGTGCCCCTTCCTGCACCTGGGGGACCTTCAGCTTCTCCTCCGTGCACGGGCTGGCGGGGCCGTGCTCTGCCTCGGCTAAAGCGCGGGTAAAGCAGATTTTGGGCACCTGCGGAGACGTGGGGTGCGGCTGTGGGGAAGGGAAGGGAAGCATCTCCTGCCGGGAGGCGTGCGCTCCTTCCCCCAGCGCCGAGCTCATCCTGCAAACTGCGTCGGCACCGCAGCTGCTCTGGCTTCCTGGGAAGTCCTATTGATGCCAAAGCAATCCTGGAGAGGGAGGGGGAATGACTAAAGTTATCCGCGGCCGTGTGCTGCTGCAGATGCGGGGTCCTTCCCCCCCTTCTCCCTGTTTTTTTTTGGGGAGGGGTTCCGAGCCTGTGATCAAAAGCTGGAGCTGGCGTCCATCTGCTTGTGACAACCTGAGCGCTCGCTGGCAGCTTCTGCATTCAGAGCCTTGAATTCCTCAATAATTAGAGGAGTTTTTCGGAAAAAATCCCCATCTGGGCTTTTTCATGATGGGAATGAAAAGCCAAGGTGGGTGTAGGAGGGGGGCAGGTGGATTTTCAGCCTTAGCAACCCAAATCTTGAAATATTACATCAGCACCGAAGAGGTGTAATTAAGTAGGAAACAAATGAGCCCAGCTAATCTGTTTTGCTTGTTTGAGCTTAGCGGAGTGCAGAAAACAAACAGAGGCTGAATGATGAATGAGACTTCTTTTTATTTATTTTTTTAAAGGGTTTTTCTTTCCCCGAGCCCCGATGGGGGGTGTTGGGATGTGGGTCAGGAAACGCGGCCGCTCTCCCCCGCGGCTCCGAGGTCACCCGGACGTGGCAGCCGGGGCTCTGTGCCGCCGCTCGCCCGTTCCTGGCTTTAATTGCCTGCTCTGCCAAGCCGGCTCCCTTGGACGCCTTCCCGGAGGGATGGGGATGGATCTCGGAGCTGCTCTTCCCCGCGCCTGGGGTGGCATCAAAGCCGTGGCCCCGCGGGTCGCCGCGCGGGTGCCCTTTAAGGTGGCACTGCCACCTCCCCCCTCCCCTGCAGCCCCGGGAGCTTCCGCAGGTCCTCGGGCCACGAGAGCACCGCTCGGCGCTGGGATTTCTGCCGGGAACTGTGGCTGTTGGGCCACCCTTGGGTGCCAGAAGTGAGGAGAAGCTTCATGGGGACCCCACAGCCTCCTCCCCACCCTCCCGCTGTCTCCCTGTCCCCGGCCACCCCACAAAGGAGAGGGGGACACGGCCCTGGCTGTGAAGCTTTCACAGCTCTTTAAACACCCCCGAGGGCTCCAGCAGCTTGAATGTGTCACTGCTGTCCCAGCCCGGCCGTGTGGCAGCTGTTGTGGCATCTCCGCGCTCCCTGTCCCGCTTCCCCCGGCGAGGGCTCGTGGGGCTGGGGCTGCTTTTGGGCTGCCTGGGCTTTGGGATTGTTTTCTCCCCGCTCCCGGGCGCTGTCGGGCTCCGGCAGTGACACGAGGTGCCAGGAGCAGATGGCAGCCATCGGCCGGGCTGGCTCTCAGATCCCTGTGGCTCCTGGCACCGTGCTGGGCAGCGGCTCCTCGTAACCCCCTCGCTCCCACGCTGCTCTCTGGGGAAAAACTGGGGGGGTTGGGGCCTCTCCGTTGAGTATTTTGCATTTGAGCTCCGTGCCCAACCCGCCGAGTTTCTCGTTGCTGTTCCTGGTGTGATGCCCTGAGCTGGGGACGGGAGGGGAAGAAGTTTGTGGGTCTGAAGCGCTGCCCATCAGTCCGTGGTGACAACCACCCTGTTCCCCCACCCCCCTCCTGCCAAACCTTGCAGAAACAATTTAAAACCAGAAGAAAGGAGCGGCTTTTTTTTGGCTCACGAGAGGGCAAGGGGCTGTGCCATGGGCTGGGCTGGGTGGGGCGCGGGGGGGCTGTCACTGTCAGCATGTGGGGTCACCCCGGGATGGGGAGCCCGAGATCCTTCCTGACCCCAGACTGCCCCAAAATCACACGGCAGAGGAGATGCTCCCAAAATGGGAGAGCCCCAAAACCTTGCACGGCNGGAGCGGCCGGGAAATTGGGAAGCGGCCAAAATGAAACAAGTTTTCCCCTTCCCTCCTGGGTGACAATTTCAAGCCCGCGGGAGCTCTGTGGCCACCAGCCAGCTCCCGAATCCACACCCCCCCGAGGGGAGCAGCAGCCCCTGCCTCCCGCCAGAACCGGCACAAGCGCTCGTGCTGTTATTATCGTAATTATTATTATATTTATTTTAAATTCCGTTTCTCCTCGGCGAGGGAAAGGTTGGAGCGATTTGTTTGCAGGCGTTGCAGCGGCTGCCTGGTTTCAGCAGTGCTGCCTCTTCTCTCTCCGAGTAATCAGAACAGTTCTGGAGGAGAAAATTGAGCAACTCGGTAGCTGGCAGTGTCTTCCTCACCGAGCGAGGCTGTTTATCCTCCTCGTTTGGGTTTCAGACGAATAAATTTGCCAGACAACAATGATATTACCCTCGTCTCAAAGCCTTTATCAATTTGCAGTTGTCTCTCCGCTGATAGTTTTTTATTGAGCTGTCTGAGATGATTTCCAAAGAGAGGACTGCAATTTGAACTATTAAGTAATTTGGGNATGAGAGAGCCCCAAAACCTTGCACGGCAGAGGTGATGCTCCCAAAATGAGAGAGCCCCAAAACCTTGCACGGCAGAAATGATGCTCCCAGCGTGCCCGTCCTGGTCAGTGTCCCCCCAAACGCCCCTGGCGCTTCCTTGGCTCCCACTCGCTTGATCCTGCCCCTCGAAGCCTCCTCGATGGGGCTGTGCCCCAGCAGGAGCCTCCCACACCTCAGGGCTCTCCCCTTGCACCCCCAGCCTCCTCTCTGCNTCCGTTTCTCCTCGGCGAGGGAAAGGTTGGAGCGATTTGTTTGCAGGCGTTGCAGCGGCTGCCTGGTTTCAGCAGTGCTGCCTCTTCTCTCTCCGAGTAATCAGAACAGTTCTGGAGGAGAAAATTGAGCAACTCGGTAGCTGGCAGTGTCTTCCTCACCGAGCGAGGCTGTTTATCCTCCTCGTTTGGGTTTCAGACGAATAAATTTGCCAGACAACAATGATATTACCCTCGTCTCAAAGTCTTTATCAATTTGCAGTTGTCTCTCCGCTGATAGTTTTTTATTGAGCTGTCTGAGATGATTTCCAAAGAGAGGACTGCAATTTGAACTATTAAGTAATTTGGGAGAGCAATTAGTGTGAATCTGGAAACTCCCTGTGTTGCTCCTGAATAAATCAACCTCTCTGCGAGAGCCGTGCTGAAAGAGCCTGGGCTGATTTATGGAGAAGCGGGGGGTTGGCCAGGGAAACAACAAGGAGAGTGTTCCTTGCCTGGAAAACTTTCATACTTTGGTGATGCTGTGGCCCAGAGAGTGTTGGGGACTCCTGGCAGCTGGGATTTCCTCTGGGGGTGTCCCCTCCTTGCACCCCCATCTCCAAAAGGATTCTCTGCTGCCTGAAGAGGTCCCGGTTTCGCTTCTGCTTGGGTTCTCCTGGGGGAGATGGAGGAGGGGTGGAAGGGATGGGGGGCAAGGAAATGAGGGAGGGCAGAGGAGATCCCAAATCCTCCCTTGCCCCAGGATTTCATGTGACTGGACCCAGCTCATAACACCCAGTTTTAACCTGGGAGGAGGTTGATTGGGATGAGATACAAGGAAGATGTTTTTTAGGATGAGAGTAGTGAGATGTGGCTGCTCCATCCCTGGAAGTGTTCCAGGCCAGGTTGGATGGGGCTTGGAGCACCCTGGGATAGTGGAAGGTGTCCCTGCCCATGGCAGGGCAGGAAGGGGATGGGCTTCAATGTCCTTTCCAAGCCAAACCATTCCATGATTCCATTCTCTGACACTACAGGACTGTCAAGGGCCTTGCTACAGGGAGGTCTCACAGCCTGAGCTGCTGTTCCTGGTCCACAGAGCCCGTCCCCTCTCCCAGGAAGAGATCAGGGCCACTGGCCACGATTTACACCTGATAAATCCCTGCTGGCAGCTCCCACTGACTCCCACATCCATCATGGGTGGGATCCAGGAGGATTTGCTCCATCACCTCCTCAGAGCAGCCTGTGCTTCCCTGCACCATCCCTGCTGGATGCTGGGTGACATTTCCCTTTTCCCTGGGCTCAGGGAGCTCCCCTGGTCCTCAGCATCACCCAGGGACAGGAGCAGCTCAGGTGAGGGCAGAGCCAGAGGGGTGAAGAAGCATCCCAGCCCTCCTCTCCCACTCCAAGGTCATCCCAGGGAAGTTATTTCTGGCTGCAGGGAGCCTCCACCTCTCCAGACACTTGCTCCTGTTTGGAGCTTTTTCCTGGTGGCTGCTGCTTCCCCCTCCAAATCCCTCCATAATCCACTAAGGGACCTCACATCTCCCTTTCTTTCTCCATTTTTTTTTTTTCTGTTCCTAAAACAATTAGCTTGGCTCAAACCCTCTGCAATCCATCAATTAATACAAGCTGCGGCAGTAAATTAAAGGGAAACAGGAACAACTATGCTGGGATTAGGTCACTGAAACTATAAACTTTGGAACAAATCAGATTTCCTTGGGAAGGGAAATGGACAGCAGTGATATGTCAAGCCCTGAGATGAGACAGGCTCGGAGCAACTTTCCAGAGTCTCCTGACTTGGCTGCTGGATGCCAGAACTTCTTCCCCAGGGGAAGTTTTGGGTTGCCAGACCCCGTTGCTGCTGCTGAAAGCTTGGATGGCCAAATAAACAAACAAGGAGAGAGGGGAAACGGGAAAGGGCTGGGGGGGAAGCTGCAGGGACACTTGGGCTATCAGGACCTGCTGCCAGCCCCGTGTCCCCCTTCCCCCCCCGTGGGTGATGCTCTGGGTTGTTGTGCCCCGCTAAAAGGTGGGATTTGTTCATTCCCAGCTCTCCCAGTGACATTCCTGTCCTGTGGGAGGGGGGGAGCAGTGCTGGGAATGGTGCTGCAGAAGGGCCAGGGCACTCACAGCTCTGTGCCAGCTCAGGGAATAAAAGGAGATAAAAACCCTCCCCAAAGCCAGCCTGAGGGGTTCAACAGGGATTTCTGTCCTGAGGGAATGAGATCCTCGTCCTGGAGCTCTGGCAGGGCTCAGGCTGCCCCTTCCCTGCCCATCCTCGCTGCTGGACAGGGCTCATCTGTCCTCCCCTCTCCACAGAGGCTCCACCAGTGCTGGAGGGTCTGGAGCAGGGATTTGCACCCTCCCGGCAGCACAATCCCAACCCCTGTGCTCCCATTAGCTCCAGAAATGCCTTTTGGCCTCAGCTCTTGGCTTCAGGAGATGCTGCAAACTGAATTCCAGAGTGGCCGTGAGGGAAATTTTCCCTGCTCTCTGCTCCCTCCCTCCCTCTCTCCTCTCTTCCCACAATTTTCACCCCGGGCTCTGCCCTCGGGGCTGCTGGTGCCAAACCCTGAGATCCTCGCTGCCTTCTCGAGGAGATCCCCTGCACCCCGTGAGCACAAACCCCTCCTGCTGCTGCCCCCAGCACTTAACCCCTGCCCACACTCCAGGGCCACCGCGTCCCTGCAGCTCCAGACAAAGTCTTGTTAACGCTGCAAAACCTCTGCTGGAACAGCGTGGGAGCTGCAGGGCTCATCCCTGAGAAAAACAACCCACCCTGGCCTTTTATTTCCTCCTAATGATGTGTCTCAGCCATCCCCGGCTCGTTCAGAGCATCAGAGGTGGGATGAGCTCCGGGGCTCCGGGGGCTCCAACACCTCCCGGGGCTCCCACCCAGCCTGGGCTCCATGGGCAGGGTCCTCAAGGAGCTCCAGGGGCCTGCCTGGGGTGGGCTCTGCCCTGGGAAAATGAGGGGAAACTGGGAAATAAATTCCCATTTTACCAGAAGTTTTAATGGTGCAGAAATTCCAGGGGGAAATGGAGCTGCTGGGGTGGAATGGGGTTGGCATCCCCAAAACCTGTTCCATGATGATTCCCTACAAACACAATCTGCAGCCTGAAACATTCCTGAGGGGGAGCAGAGGGTGAAGCAGAGTGGGGATACCAGGCCAGGCTCTGGGATCCCTGCAGGGAGGGGAATTCAGTGGGACCTTGGAGCTGATAAACCTCAGAGCAGCTCTCACATGAGGGATGAACTCTCCAGGGATGAGTTTGGTTAATTTTAACCTAATTGTAATTAACACCTCCCTCCATCCCAGAGTTACCCACCCCAAAAGTATGACCACCCCTTGCTGAGCACACACTTTATATTGTATTTTTTAAAAAATTTTTATTTTTACTTTTATTTTTATTTATTATTGTCGTTGTTAGATCACACTCTGTGTGTGCTGCAGGATTATCCTGAGGCAGATTTGGGGGGATCAGATCTTGTTCAGAAATCACTTTGGATGCATTTTTGCAGTCGGCAGCAGTGCTTGAACACAGTCACAGCTCTCAATTAATGTGTGCATTAATGATGTTATTTCCTAACCTGTGGGCCCCTCAAGGGCACAGTGAGGAGTGCTTTTGGATAAAAGTGTGCAGATCTGGGAAGGGTCTCTGCAGGTCTCACTGTGTCCCTGAACACCCCCCGTGAGTCACCTCCAGTCCAGAGGCTGCTCCATGGAGAGTCCCCACAAAGGGACACTCCCAGAGTTAGTGACCCCACAGGTCTGGCCTTTCCTGGGGCACTGACAGACCAAGGGGTTGAGGAATAATTCCCCTTTTTCCATAAGAGTTGGTGTAGTCAGCAGAGGAGGGAAGGAGCGAGGATGAGGAGGGTTGTGATGGAGTAAAGCAGTGATGAGAGCCCAGTCTTGGCAAACTTGGTCAAAAAAAAAAAAATCCCTATTTTAATGGGAACATTCCAATTCCTTTTGATTAAACCTCTCCCTGCTCTGAGGGGAGGCAATCCAGGCAAATCCTGCTCCTGTTTTGAGCCTTTCCCAGGGAACACCTGGAGGGATGCTGCTGCTGAGACACTCCCAGCAGCTGTTGGAGGCAGAATATTCAGCAGTTCCTGCTGCTGCCTCCCTGCCCAGGGCCGAGCACAGAGCCAGCTCCAGGCTGAGCTGGAGGAGCTGCATGTGCCACCCTCAGCCTGATGTCTCTGTGTGTCCCCTCCAGGTGTGACCCAGTGTGGTCATGGGGGTCTCCTGCGTTTGGCCCCACCAGCCCGGAGTGAAAATTGTGGGAAGAGAGGAGGGAGGGAGGATGCAGAGAGCAGGAAAATCCCAGGGGTGGTTTCATGCATTCTACACCCAATTTATTGCTTTTCAACCGCCTTTTCCTGGTTCTAAGTGGGGACAGGGATGGGAAGAGCAGGGACATTTCAGCTTGGTCTGGGATGTTCTGCTGGCCCCACGTAATTTGGCTTTTTTCTTCACTTTCTCCTCTGGATTATCTTTTTCCACCCTCTTAAGAAGAGCAGATCCCAGGAATTGTGTTGGTGTTTCCAAACAAAAACCGTGTAGACTCCCAGACTGATGCCAGGAGAAGCTCAAGCAGCTTCCAGGAGCGCCTGGATACTGGTTTGGGAGCAGCAGGCAGGGAATTCCGAGCAGGGTTTGTGTAGTCCTGGGCACCCCTGGTGCTTCCAGCATTAATATCCCCAGTTCCCACCACTGGGGGGGAAGGGACAGGCTGGGAGAGGCCAAGACACCGAAGAAAAGTGGGATTTGCAGCTGGAGAAGCTGGGATAACTCTGGGATAAATCTGGGATAACCTGTTCAGACCTCTGCTGGCAGTGCCCACTTTCACACCAACAAATTTTCCACCTTCAGCTCCCCTCAATCTTCCCTTCCCTGCACCCACCCAGATCGTGGTTTGCCTTGCTGTTTGGGGTTTTCTGAGGGGTTTGGGGGTGTTTTGGGCAGGGAGATGGCTGCAGGGAGAGCGGGAGGTTCAGACACTGGCTAATCCTGTTAGGAAGGCAGTGGTTATTGCAGGGCTTCCAGTGGGACCTGCAAACGAACCATAATTCTGTAATGAGATTTCCTTTTCCCGGCCAGACTAAATGTTCTTGGCCACTGGGAATAAGAGGTCGGGGAGAGGCGGGGGGAAGAAGGAAAAATAAAGAGAGAGAAAGAAAAAAGAGGAGGGAGAGCCTGGTTCAGACTCCTCTCCCTGGGCTGCATGGAAGGTTTGAAGAGCTCTGGCTCTGGGAGAGCAGCTCGGGGCCAGAGGCTGCCCTGGCCTCCCCTGCAGGGTGTTGACAGGACCCTGCAGGAGAGCAAGGAAAACACCCCTGAGGCTGTGTTATCGCTCCAAAATCCAGGGAAGGAGGGAGAGACTTCTTTAGGAAGCAGCAGGATGCTGGAGAGGGAAGGGGAAGCAGGAAATGGGCTGTGAGGGAAAAACAGGCTCTGGAGAGGCAGGGATTTCCTTTTGGGAGCGTGGGGTCACACCGAGACGTGTCCAAAGGGGGTTTGGTCTGACTTGGAGCTGCAGCAGGGAGAAGTCAGCACTTCCTGGTGTGTGATCAAAGCCCTGGGCTGGGGCAGCTCCAGTCCTGTCCTGGTCCCTCCCTGGGACACCTTTGGCACTGGGGTGGAGCCAGGGCAGAGGACAGTGGGATCCTTGGTCTGGGCAACCTGGGGGATTCAGGCAAAAACTCCTGGCAGGGACTGGGATCTGCTCAACGGTCATCAGGCCCTTAAATCCCATCCCATCCCATNCCTGCAAGGGGCTCTGAGCTCTCCCTGGAGCCTTCTCCTCTCCAGGTGAGCACCCCCAGCTCTCCCAGCCTGGCTCCAGAGCAGAGGGGCTCCAGCCCTTGGAGCAGCTCCGTGGCCTCCTCTGGATCTCTCCAGCAGCTCCAGGTCCCTGCTGTGCTGGGCCCCAGGCCTGGACCCATTTCTCCTGGGAATCCCAGTTCAGGTCCCAGCAATGCACCAGTGCAATCCCAGTCTCTGCCATTCCCACTCCCACCCTGCCTCCCCCTTCAGCCTTCAGCTGTCCCCACACTTCCCAAATTTTTCTCTTTTCACCCTGGGATGAGAAGCATCCCTGGGGAGCCGAGTGGGGTTGGGAATGCTCCAGGCAGCCCAAGCAGCAGGGAGAGGTCCAGTGTTTGGTACCAGCTCTTTTCTTGCTTGATCCTGGTCCTGTTCAGGGTTTGTTTCTTTTCTTCCTGGTCTTTCTTACTCTGATTTTTTCTGTCTCGGTGGCCTTTGGGTTGCCAGGCCCCAGGCTGGGTTCCTCTGCCTGTGGCTGCTCCATTGGGGTGAGAGTTTTCCAGCCTTCCCCAGCTCCAGGAATTCCTGGTGGTCCTGTGAAATCTCTGGGCTGTGTCTCTCATCCAGCAGGCAGGTGAAGGAAAAAAAAAAAAAAACAGCTTGGATATTTTTATTTTTCCCTTTGAAGTTTGGCCCCGGGGGTGCTGCAAACCCGGTGGCTGACCCTGATCCTTTCTGTGCCTTTGTTTCCCATTTTTTAAATAGGAATTGGGGAGGAATTTATTATTTTCCAGCCTTTCATGGGGCAGTGCTTTGCTGGTCCAAGGTGGCCTGGTTCTTTGCGAGGTTGTTTTTCCTGTTTGCTGTGCTTTTAGCCTCCAATCCCTCCCTTGGGCTGCATGGATGGGCACCTCCTGCTCCCAACTCCCAGCTTTTTTCAGCCCATCAGCTGCTCCTGCTGCAAAACACCCTCAGATGAGGAGGGGGAAATAACATTGCTAAAAATAAAATGAAGTAAAAATAAAAAATAAAAAAAAAATTAAAAAAAAGAAATAGGGGGCAAAACTCAGCATGTGTTTGTACTTCATAGACATCATGATTTTCTAGCAGCTCCAAAACCCTGTGCTTAAAAAGAGTCACTTTTATACAAACAGAACATGAAAGTATGATTANGGATCCAAGCTGGAATGAGCCATTCCAAAGAGCTGGAGGGCATTAAGGTACAAGGAAAGCCTGGAAACCAAAACAGGTGAGGCTCCTGCTGTGTTTTCCTGGCACGGAGAGACAGGATATCCCAGGGTTTCACCTCCTCCCGCTGCAAACTGGACGGGATCCAGGTGCAAGTGTTGAAATCAGGGAGAGGCGGGGGGGGCCCCACAGGAAATCGGGG
>VXAX01000739.1:148423-185605 GCA_013399835.1 Leptocoma aspasia
GGGGGTGGCAGGCGGGCAGCGAGCCCGGGACGGGCGGCACTCTGCCCGGGGAGGGCAGCGAACGGAGCCGGGCGGGCGGGAGCCGGATGCCATCGGTCCGGAGAGGGCAGGGACCGGGACCGGCCTCTTTCCGAAGCGGGGTCAGCAGGGGCGTTCTATGGGGAGGGCAAGGGGGCAGTTTCTGCAAAATGCCAGCCTGCCGCGGGGAGGGCAGCTTTCCCTGGGGATGGCATTTCCCGGCAGAAGGCGGTTTCGGGGAGCGGGGGGCACTGGCCCGGGTGGAGCGGCGTTGTCCCGGGTGGATGAGCTGATCCCAGCCTCGCCAGAGCTGTCCCGGGTGCTGAACTCTGCGGCTGCCGCCGCCGCCTGCCCGGAGCGCCGGAGCCTCCGGAGCCCGACGGGGAGGGCTTGGGATTGCAGGAGATGCCGCCGAGCCCCGTGCTGGGGTGGGGAGTGGCCCACGCCAGGTCCTGCCCTCGCTGTTTTCTCTGTCCCTGGGGGGCCGGGATGTCCCAGCTGTCTCCAGGGTGCCTTACTGTCCCCCCGGGGCTGTGGGGTGGAAGCAAGACCCCCACTCAGCCCGGGGTGGGGACAGAATCCCCAGTGCGGCTCCAGCCCGCGGGATGGCCTGCTGACGGCTGGGTCCTGTCCTTTAGGGAGAGCGGGGGGTCAGCCCGGATTGTCCCCCTTCCCTCTGCCCACCAAGGACCCCGCAGCTCCTCTGGATGAGCCGGGAACGCAGGCGGGAGTTGTTGCCGCAGGGATCGGAGGGGATGAACCCTGCTTGCCCCGCTGCTGCCTCGGCTGGGCTTGCAGCCGAAAGATTTTGGTTCTTACTGGCAAAGCAGAAGGAAAAAGAGCTCTTTGTTGCAGGCAGACCTGGAACATCTGGTGCCGGGGCGGGTGTGCACTGCCCCGTCCANGGGAAGGGGAGGCGACAGCGGGACCCCAACCCTGCCGGTGCGGGCAGCCGGGCTCTGCGGAGCGGGGGACACGCGTGGGGCGTGCTCGGAGAAAGCCGCTTTGCTGGTCCGGGTGGCCTCGCCGAGACGCGGCTTCCAGTCGCCCCCCACCCCCAGGACGCGCTGTGGGTGTCCCCCCCCGTCCCTCCGCACCCCGCAAAGTTCCTCCAGCGCCTCCGAGCCCGGCTCGCCCCGTGGCCCCGCGGAGGCGGCTGCGGGAAGCGGAGTCTCCCTTCCCCGCAAGTCGGAGCAGCAAGTCGGGATTGGGGCACCGGGGGAGGGCACACGGTGTGCCCGGGCTGGCGGAGGGCAGGCAGGGGCAGGCGGACGGAGTGCGGGGGTGGCAGGCGGGCAGCGAGCCCGGGACGGGCGGCACTCTGCCCGGGGAGGGCAGCGAACGGAGCCGGGCGGGCGGGAGCCGGATGCCATCGGTCCGGAGAGGGCAGGGACCGGGACCGGCCTCTTTCCGAAGCGGGGTCAGCAGGGGCGTTCTATGGGGAGGGCAAGGGGGCAGTTTCTGCAAAATGCCAGCCTGCCGCGGGGAGGGCAGCTTTCCCTGGGGATGGCATTTCCCGGCAGAAGGCGGTTTCGGGGAGCGGGGGGCACTGGCCCGGGTGGAGCGGCGTTGTCCCGGGTGGATGAGCTGATCCCAGCCTCGCCAGAGCTGTCCCGGGTGCTGAACTCTGCGGCTGCCGCCGCCGCCTGCCCGGAGCGCCGGAGCCTCCGGAGCCCGACGGGGAGGGCTTGGGATTGCAGGAGATGCCGCCGAGCCCCGTGCTGGGGTGGGGAGTGGCCCACGCCAGGTCCTGCCCTCGCTGTTTTCTCTGTCCCTGGGGGGCCGGGATGTCCCAGCTGTCTCCAGGGTGCCTTACTGTCCCCCCGGGGCTGTGGGGTGGAAGCAAGACCCCCACTCAGCCCGGGGTGGGGACAGAATCCCCAGTGCGGCTCCAGCCCGCGGGATGGCCTGCTGACGGCTGGGTCCTGTCCTTTAGGGAGAGCGGGGGGTCAGCCCGGATTGTCCCCCTTCCCTCTGCCCACCAAGGACCCCGCAGCTCCTCTGGATGAGCCGGGAACGCAGGCGGGAGTTGTTGCCGCAGGGATCGGAGGGGATGAACCCTGCTTGCCCCGCTGCTGCCTCGGCTGGGCTTGCAGCCGAAAGATTTTGGTTCTTACTGGCAAAGCAGAAGGAAAAAGAGCTCTTTGTTGCAGGCAGACCTGGAACATCTGGTGCCGGGGCGGGTGTGCACTGCCCCGTCCAGCCCCGGGTCCCTGCCTCAGCTCGCTGAGCACCCACAGCCCAGGTGCAGACATTTTCTCCCGACGCTTCCAAGTTATGATTGTCGGGAGGAAATTCTGGCAGGCGACTTGACAATGATCTGCCGAGTCCCCGAGGAGCGGATCCGCCTCTCACTGAGATGGAGGGGAAGTGTCTCCTTCCTTCCTTTCTTCCTTCCCGGAGGAGCAGAGGCTGTCTGGCACGGGAGACGGGGGAGATCGCAGGGGCAGCTGCAGCAGTAGGGGGTTTGGCTGCTTTAAACACCAGCTCCTCTTCCTCACCCACATTCCCAAGTGCCAGCGGCTCTGACAGACGGGAATCTACAGGGATGATCACACAGAAGCTGCAGGGAGGCTTTGGGAGCAGGGGGGAAATCACTCTCCCAGGAATTTCTACCTGTACGTTTTACTGGTTAGCATTTTCTGTTCAAGGTCTCAGTGGGGAAGCCTTATTTAAAGAATTTAGGTTTGCATCAGCAATTCCCTCCTCCCTCTCTTTTCTCCCAGCTTGTATTTCCCAGAATATTTCCTTAAAGATGCCACAAACTCAGGCACAGACTCTGCACTTTCAAATGTTTGCAAACAAACTCCGGGTGCGGAGTCTCTTCCCACGCAGCCGTGGGGTTGGAGGGGGTATTTCCCTGCTCAGGTACCTGCTCTGGGAGAAGCATCACAGCCCCTCTGGAGCCCAGGAAAGGGACAATTCCTTGTGCCCTTTGGATTCTGTTTATTCCCCCTGCCAGTGCCACAACTGTGAGTGAGAGGCCATCTTAGGCAGAGGGGTTTGGGCTGAATCCTCCTTGGAATCTTCACTTGGAATTAACGTTGTGTGGCTGCTCAAGGGGAGGGCTTGGTCCTCCCTCGCCCTCAGGGGCCATTTTGGCCCTGTCAGATTTTTTCCCTCCCTCCCTGCTTTGCTTGTGTATTTTGTCTTTTCTATTTCAGTGGTGTGTCTGTACAAAGGCGTAGGAAATCTGCCAGATTCCCTAAATCAGTGCCTGAAAACAACTATTTTTAGTAACTGATAAGTCACATGAGCTCAGCTCGCATAGATTAGCATTTACCTTTCCCGAGTAAGGAGGATATTGTTTGATACTTGTTGATACCATCAATTTTCCCCTAAAGAAACCCAACCCCGATGACGAGGGGCTGGGTTGGAGAGGTGGCTCCGAGCGGAGCTCAGATGCCTTTGTTCTACTCCCACTGCTCCGATCGTATCTGTGTGTTAAATCAAATCTATAGATGCAATCTGATCCTTCCAAAAATAAATGTATTGTGTCCCGAAGAGGCCTGTGAGCCACTGTCTGGCTGAGGCTGGATAAATCACGCTCGTTCCAAATGAGCCCTGATGGGCTGTGTGTGATAAGGGACCCTGGGTTGTCACTGTCTGTGGGGGGTCTGGCTCAGGATGTGGCTGTGGGAAGCCCAGATGTCACCAGGATGGTGGCTCTGTATGTGGAGCTTGGAAACCCGGAGGTTCTGTGTGTGTCCCTACAAAAATGGGGCCAATGATGCCAAGGAAACGCTTTCCATGGCTTCTCCTCTCCGTGACAATCCCGAAATGCTTAATGAGATCCAGCAGTGCCCTTCTAGGGGAGGCTTGTCTTAATCCCATTTTCCAGAGTTTCAGGCTTATGTTTCCAGACGTGCTGGAAACGTGCAGCTCTTCCTCACTTTCAAAGGCCAGGGAGCTCAGTGTTCTCCCAGCAGGGATTATCCTTTGTCCCCAAGAGGCAGCAAAATGGAGCATCACTGCTACATCTGGGACAAGGGCTCCGAGCTGGCCTTAGGGTGACAGCCTGCCCCAAACGCCAGCAGTGAGGAGCAGGGGCTCAGGGAGCCAAAATCCTCTTCTCTGGCACAGGGAAAAACTGTTTTAGGCTAGGGGCTGGGGCTGCTTCAGCTTCCATAGGGAAGGGGAAAACCCCTGGGATCAATGGGGTCCATTTCCATTCCTCTCCCACACACTCCTTGTTTTTTTGCCACATCCATGTTCAGGGATGCTGGAGGGGTGAGGATGATGAGGCTGGTGCTTCTTCCAAGGAACAGCTTCTCTCCCACCTTTAGCAAATGCAGGAGGCAGAAAATTCCACATCATCTCCCCACCTGAATCCTGCTGGAATTAGAGTCAGAGCCCTTGTAGGACAAGGAATGGGTCCCAGGAGGCCCCTGGAGAACTTTGCTGCTGTTGTTGGTACTATGGCAACAAGTGCTAATGCAAAGCATGGACAGAAACTCGGGGGAACAAATTATCCTCGATTTTCCCCTGGCATGTCCCTGAGGATGCCGAGGCAGAGGGCGAGAGCTCTGCTTTGGCTCCATGTGTTGGATTCATCCGTGGGGAAGTGAGGAATCCTAATCCTGCACCTTCCCAAGCTGGACAGGGCTGGTGACAGTGCTTGGGAAACCCCAGAGCTGTCTCAGGGACAGAATTTCACTGGGATCTGGCTGGGGGCTGGGGGCTTGTGCCACAAGGAGCCTGATCTCCTCCCGAGGGTTTTAAACAGGGACATGAGTCACTCCTTAGGAAACCAGTGCCAACAGGATTTGTTGGAAAATTTAATGCCACGCAAGAAGGATTTTGGGGTGTCAGCAGCAAAGGAGGGGACGTGAGTGGCTGAAAAGGACCAGGAGTTTATTCCTGGATGGACTCAGATCTGGGAGCTCTGTCCCTGACTTTATTGATGCTGGCTGGCAGCTCCGGAGCTATTACAGCTCCAGCCAACCTGCTGTGATTTTTAAATTTTCTTTTTCTTTTGTTTTTTCCTAAATGGAGCCCCAATTCCCCTCTCGTGCTGTGATTGGACTGCCAGACCATCCATCAAGTGGCATTTTCTCATTTATTTCCTTCCTACCTATTTTGTCTTCCAGGACAAAGTGGCGGTGTGTTAACACCGCTCCAATTTGTCACACTGGAGTCACTGGTGTAATTCCAAGCCTCTCAGAAAATTGATGGTGGCGGAATAGAGGTTTTACAGATGGGCCAAGCCCTAATAAGAACATCAGTTTGAGATGGGGTGAGCGGCAGAATTGACGCTTTTATCTAAATTCTGTTGGAGCCACACACCGCAGGCGCCGGGAAAATATTGTAGGAAACAGCAAAAGAGGAATGGCAGGCGTGGTGCAGAAATCTGCTCAGTCCTGAACTCCAAATTACAACAAAACCCTGGTTCTGGCAGCTAAAGAAAAAGGGGGATTTTGTCAACACAGTTGTCTTGGCAACATTAACATACATTTTGTGCGTTCTGCTCGGGTTGTGTTGGATGGGGTGAATGGGAGGGGGTGAGAGGCTCCAATAAATTGCAGGAAAGTTTTGGGTTGGCTCTGCCTCCCCCAGCACTGTTGTTCCATGATCAGGAGTGTGCAGGACACTAGTCTGAATGGGATGGGATAGGATCAGATCAGAAAAAATGGAATATTTATGCTGGAAGGGAACTACAATGATCCTTGTAACTGCCTAGACATTCCAGTGGCTGTTGTGCCAGCAGGACCAGGCTTTCCTCGGCTGTTTCATTCCCTGGAGAGGGGATGGACACCAAACCAAGTGCCAGGAGTTGGATAAATGTGCAGGTCCCAGGGCTTTGGGGCAGATTTATCCCAACACGAGCAAACAGTTGTGGCTTGTTTTCGTGGAAACAACCCCTGATTACAGGCAGATGAACCCTCCTGGGTCTGGCCATAGATTTCTTTCTATCAGAAGCAAGGATTTATCTGATTAACTGCCCTTCCTGCAGGAACAGGAATGTTTTGGGTGCAGACAGGCATGGGGAGGTGAGGGGGTCTCCAGGGTGGAGGCCTTGGCATGCCATCCCTTTGGCAGTGTCCTTCCAGAGCCTGCAGGTCTCCAGCTTAGGTCGGTGCAGGCACCAGGACATTGTACAGATGGCAAAGTGCCTCATTCCAGTCACTCCTGGTGGAAATCAGGTTTATTGGGGGCAAAGGCAAAGTCCCAGCTCAGCTGGGATAATGATTCCCAACCAGATGCACTGGGAATGGGAAGGGAGAAGCGGGGCCATCGTTTGGCTTTGAAGGGAAAAGGTCTCGCCCTTCCTGGGTGGATTTTGGCAAGGCTGAGGGGAGGTGGATAGTTAGAGCTGGAGGTGATGCTTGGAGAGGCTACCTGGAACAGAGGCTAGACAGAATTGAAAGAATAAAGCAGGAATTTATTGAAGGCCTTCAAAGGATACACCTTGGGCAGTGCCAAAATCTCACAGAGGCTACACCCAAGGCGGACGATGGTCACGAGTTTCTCAAACAGATTTAAGTTTGGTCTATCTGCATATCAGAGGTTAATTGTCCAATTACAGCTTCAGGTAATGAAGTCACATTCCCATGTTTGCTCCCCCTGCCCCCAATTCACTTTTGTTTATGCTTTTTGGGCCTGAGGCTGTGTTGATGACCTTGGTTCTCAGGCCTGGAAGGATTGTTCTGTCTGACCAAAATGTGAAGAGAGCTTACTAACACTCTAGATCCACTTCAGAGTTATGCACTAATGCAGTACAGGATCTGAAAAATATAAAAGCTAAAGCTTAAGGTGTCAGAGGAACATTGTCTGAGTATTCCCAGGATGAAAAGGCCGTGGACAAGGAGACACTGGGCGGGGATGGAGCGTGGAACTGCTGGCGCCGGCGAGCTGCCTGCCAGGTGCGGTTATGGGGACGGTCAGTGACGGGACAAACGGAGACGAGAGATCTCTGGGGTCAGTGCTGACCTTGGAGCATGCAGTTTATTTCATAGGGCGTGGGTATAGGGGCCCTGCTGAGAGCTGCCAGTGACAGCTCAGAGCAGGAACAGAGATAGAGTAAAAAGTAAGAGAGAGAGTAAGAGTAAGAGTAAGGGAGTAAAAGTAAGAGTAAAGAGCAAAACAGTAAAAGTAAAGAGAGCGAAGTTCCCATTACAATGCATTAAATCTTCTACATTGAATATTCTAATTTACAGTAACCAATGTAGTACGATATACAAATCCTATAGCATTTACATATAGCCTATAAGAATCACTACATTACCATACTGTGTTATATTTTAAACCCTAAAAACTACTCTTTGGACCCCTCTTGCCAAGCTGCTAGGGTCTGCTCTGACCCTTGGGCTCTTGGTAAGGAGAAGGGCATTGTTTAATCAAAAGGAGATTACCTTCAGCTAGCCATACTATTGTTCTTCTGTTGTTCAGTAACAGAGGCTCGGCATCTTAGACATGGAAACTTGCTTTCAATTCTATTTCTCTTCTATGTTTCATATTCTCAAAGTCTAAACAGTCATATTTATAAGGCTTTCCTATTTCATCCTTCCCAAAAGCCAGGGAATCACTTGAACACTCCCTTTTCGGAGGCACAGCCATGCAGGTTTACAGGAACTGTGCATATGTTGCGTCCCAGCGCTCCTCATCCGATCCTCCGATGCTCCGTGGGTCGTAAAAATTAAATGGGCATAAATCCATCAGCGCCAGGGTTCTTCCTCGAGCGCCATAAATCCCACGAAAGCTAATTAAAGAGGACAATGGTGCCCATTTAAAGCTGGCACAGGGATCCAGGAGCCATTATCACCGGGAAAACAGGGCTCCAAATGGATTTGTGAGGCCGAGGGCAGCGCGGGTGGCCACGGCCAGGGGCTGGCGTTGAGCACGGCACAGCCGGCGGCTCCTGCCTGGCAGAGGGAGGAGATTGTGTTAAAGCTCCCAAGACTGATTTCTCCTCCGCTTTGCCTTGGAAATCAAATCATCCCATTAACATTGGTGCCTGAGCTCGTTCTTGGAATGTTATCTGGCAGCTCAAGGAGCTTCTCGTGGGGTTTGTTTGTTGAGCCAGCGCCTTCATCACTGCTGGGGGGGAGCCGGCGCTGCTGCTCCTCCCTGAAAGCCTCCAAAGGAGGGATGCTCCCAGGGACTGGTGTTGGGATCAGGGTTAAGGCTTGCCTGGGGTGCTGCCCTTCTGCAGGGCAGCTCTCCTGTAGTTTAAGCTGGGTTTATGCTTTGGGAAACCGAGGCAGGAGTGGGATGGCACCATCCGTGGAGGTTTATTCCAGCAGGGTGGCCCGACAGGGAACTGAGCCCAGCTTTGCTGGTGGATTTGCCATCTCCTGGCTGTCTTTTGGGGTGAAATAAGTGTTCCTGCCCTGGTGAAACCTCATCCCTCTCTCACTGCTTTAAGGAGTTAGACCTGACACCTCCAGTAGCTTTTAAATGTCTGATCCGTCTCTGGGGTCCATAAATCAGAGTTCTCATGGTGCTGGGAGGGAGAACTGGGAATCTGTGGGTTCACAGAGCTCAGCACAGCTCGGGTTCCATCCGAAGCGTGTCCCCTCTGGAGTCAGACCTGGGACATCCCGGAGCTGGGATAGGAGAGCCCTGACCCCCCTGGGGGAGTCTTCTGAGCACTCCTGTTGTCTCCTGCCTCCCTGGACTTCTCCCTCTCCTTTCTGTCTCCAGTCTGAGTTTGTGCAAGGCTTTCCAGCTGGAAAATAATCAGACTCAATGATCTTTAAGATTATTTTCCAATAATAATGGAAATGATTGCCACGATTCTGTGAAAATCCTTATCCAACTATTCCCTAAAGGAGCAGGAGGCTGAGGGGCTTAGAGCCTGTCTGTCCTCCCTCTCCTTGCCTGTCCCTCTCCTTTCTGGCTCTTTTCTCACCTTCCTGACTCTGAGGAGCAGCAGAAATAAAGGAGAAATCCCTGGATAGGTGTTGAGGTATCACTTAAAATCTACTTTTTTCTTCTCATCCCTTTTGTAAGGAATGCTGAGGTGTCGGTGGGTTTGGGGACAGGGAACAATGAGCACCTAGAAACCTCGGTGTTCCATGGGATTGCAGGCTGGGGATGAACACACACAAGAAATGACAAGCTTTTCCATGGAAATAGCTGGAAATTATCCTGGCGGGAGAAGAGTGAGGGATTAAACACCGGCGTTTCTCAGCTCTTTCCAGCGAACTCAGCAAGTCCCGCCGTAAGGTCGAGCGGGGCTGAAGGACATTCACGGTCCCCTCCAGCTGTGCAACATCTGTCCATGCCAGCGGCTGGGAACGCCTGGCAGTGACAGGGACCCGTGCCAGGCCGTGCCCACGGTGGCTTTGCCCACTGAGCCGGGCACGATGCAAACACCGACCTCGCCCGGGCTGAGGGGTCGGTGAGGAGCCCCGAGCACACAGCAGGGCTGAGCCCCCGCAGGAAGCTGGTGTTCCATGCTCCCGTGGCACTTCGGCTGCTTCCGAAGCCACCTTTGTCCCCACGGCGTCAGCCGAGGCGTTGGTATGAGGTCTGTGTGACTCAGTGCCGTGCCTGGACGTCAGGGTGACGGTCACCTTGTGGCAGGGCTGGGGGAGCGGGGTCAGGAACGCAGAGCCTGGCAGGGAGAAGGAACCTGCTCCTGTGATTCCCAAAGAGCCTGGGAAAGAGGGGANGCAGAACCGGTCGGGTAGAAGCAAATTCCTGCTTTCCTCCATCGTCCCCAAACTGGAACCTTCCCTATCCGGCTCTGCTGCCCGGGCCCTGTGAGGCGGCACAGCCCATCCCGGGGTCCTGATCCAGTGTCATTTGCAGGAAGTAACCTGGCAATTAGGGCATTAATTAGCCCTTGAGGATGTGACCCAGTGGCATTTAACCCTTTGCAAGCTGCTGCTGCTGCTCTGCAGGGCCGAGTCACAGCAGGGGAAGGGCCGCAGGGGTTAAACCTATCGGTTTGGGTTACGGATCTCTATTTGTTTTACTCCTAATTCGCTGCTAAAAACCCCAGCCTGGGGTCAGCAGCATTCCTCACATGAGGATTAACGTGCCCAAGTGGCGCTGGTGTCACTGCCCTGCTCCTCAGATCCCAGTTTGTCCCATCTGGGAGCTCTCCGGAGGGAGCTCCCGGCAGAGGGGGGCTGAAGGTGCCAATGCTGCCCTGAATATGGGGAGAAGGTTGTTTTCCTTGCCCTGTCCGTGCCTCCAGCAGAACAAGCGCCCTCTGTTCTCCGCCCAAAACTCAGATTTTAAAAAAGGAAAGAAGGCGCTGGCTCGATGCAAAGTGTCAGGGCACAGTCCTGGAGAGAAACGTTCTCCAGAGCATCTGAGGAACGCCAGGGGAGCGCGGAGGGGCTTTGGGAGCAGAAGTGACGGAAGCCAAGCGTGGCCCTGTAAGAACAAGGGTCCCATCAGGAGTCAATGGGCTGTGACTCCCCGAGCCCTGCGAGGGCTGTTCACAGCCGTGCCCAGCTGCACGAGGCTCCCCCGGGGGCAGGATGAGCTCCGTGCGTGCTCTCCTGGCGGTGCTTTCCCCCCGCTGGAGCAGTTGGTGCGGGAGCAGCTCGGAGCCGGATGGCAGGGCTGGGCTCGGGGGAGTGCGAGAGTCGCCTCCTTCTCCCCGTGCCAGGCTGGAAATCTGGGGAGAGGAGGAGCTGGGCGGTGATCCCTGCAGCCAGCCTTAAAAGCAGTTGCCTTTGGAAGTGTTTTCCCAACCCGGGGGAGGGGGAGCTGAGCGGCCTCTGCTATTCCCTCGTGCTCCTGGCTGCTGCTCCTGCTCCTGAAGCCACCTCGGAGTGACAGCACCTCCAGAACAGGTTTCCTCCCGGGCAGGGATGCCCGTCCCCGGCCTGGTTCTCACCCATCAGGTTGTTGGATGCTCTGAGGAACACACGGGGACGGGATCCTGGGCCGGCAGGATCCCCCGCCGAGCCCGGCGCGGCTCTCCCTGTGTGCCAGCCTTGCCGGGTGGGCAGAGCGGGCACTGCCCGAGCCCAGCCCTGCCCTGCCCGTGCCCAGCGGCCCCTGCCAGGGCTCCCCGCTCCCCCCGCGCCCCCGCGGCCCCCGCCGAACAGATGGTGCCGATTTTCGCAGGGGGAGGTGGAGGAAACAAAGCCCGGAGCGCTGCGAGGCTGCAGCCTGGCTCCCAAACGCAGCCCGGGGGGTGACATCTGTGGGGACGGGGTGCCTGTGGCGTGCCGAGCCCCGTGCTGAGCGGGCACTTGCGCCTGCCCTGCCTCACTTATCTCCCTCCTTTGTTGGTTTTTTCCCTCCTTTCCAGATAAAGAAGCCCGCGCACCGTCGGCGGGGATGCCGGTGAAGCGAGCGGGCTGCCTCCCCTTCTCTGCCCGGCGCAGGACCAGCGGTTGACTGGAAGCTGGAATGTTTCCCACTCCAGGCGATGCCCAGCCCTGCCCGCCCTGCTCCTAGCCTGGCTTCCCAGGGGTGACATTCCCGGTTTTCTCCTGTTCGGAGAGCAGTGCCACCGAGCATGCCGCAGAAAGCCCCTCTGCAGCCGAAGCCCAGGGGAGTTTTCCAGTGAGTCCAGCTCCTTAAAAGCCAGAGTTGCCCCTTCCCATCTCGGAAGCGCCTCCGAGAGCGAATTTCCCTGCGCCCAGCGGGTGTTGAGGTCCTGGAGCGCGGGCCGGAGGAGGGGGCTGCCATGGAAGAGAATGTGTTCAGCGTGCAGCAGATCCAGCCCAACGTCATCTCGGTGAGGCTCTTCAAGCGCAAGGTGGGCGGCCTCGGCTTCCTGGTGAAGGAGCGCGTCAGCAAACCTCCCGTCATCATCTCCGACCTGATCCGGGGCGGGGCCGCCGAGCAGAGTGGCCTCATCCAGGCTGGGGACATCATTTTAGCCGTCAATGGCAGGCCCCTGGTGGACATGAGCTATGAGACGGCGCTGGAGATCCTGAGAAGCATCGCCTCCGAGACCTACGTGGTCCTCATCCTGCGCGGCCCCGAGGGCTTCACCACCCACCTGGAGACCACTTTTGCGGGCGACGGGACACCCAAAACCGTCCGTGTCACCAGACCCCTGTGCCCGGCTCCAAAGGCGGTTGACTTGTCCAACCCGAGCGTTCCCGGCAAAGAGCAGCCACTGCCAGCGGCCATGGGATCCCCGTGGAGCAGAGAAATCGGGAAGGAGGTGGAGCCGATGGTCCACGTTAACGGCGTCGTTCCCGGCAGCAAAGGGCCGGACGCCGGGAAGGGCAAGGACGGGGCTTGTGGCCACTCCTGTCTCAACGGCGGCGTGGAAGACAACGAGCTGCTCAAAGAAATCGAGCCCGTCCTGGGCCTGCTGAAGAGCAGCAGTAAGGACAGCGATGGAGATGCGCCCTCCAAGGTAGAGACACGGGATATAGAAGTCCAGGTGGACTGGTAGGTCCCTAAATACATTTTTTTACCTTTGGTGGAACGTGCCGGTTTTGGCTCCCCGACGTGTCGGTGAGCGCCTCTCCACAGCCGGCTACTGCCTGGCACAGCAGGGTGCAGATGGAGAGGAAGGGATGCAAAAAAGGGGGAAGTGGTCGGTGAGGGGAAGATGAAAAATTGAGAGAAGATTGTGGAAGAAAGATATAAGCATGGGAAATTGGGGAGATGGGGAATAATGTCTGAAAGCTGAGCTGTGTGATGTGGACTGGGCTGGGCTAAATCTCTGCTCCATGTTCTCAATTCCATTTGTTTTAAGTTGAAGCAAAATCCCGTGCCTCAGTTTCCCCACCTGCCAAATAAGGTCCATAGTATTCCTGTCCTTGTGGTCCTGCTTTAGAGCTCTCCAGCTGAAATCCGCTTTAACTGAGAGAGAGGAGGCAGGAAGGTCAGACCTGCAGGGCACGGTGCTTCCCAGGAGAAATGAGTTTCCAAACCTTTTGGGAGAGAGGAGGAGAGCCCCAGTCCAGCTCCATCTGAAGCCAAGACAGGGCAAGGGCAGTGGGACCAACCTGGTGGGAAAGGGGGAGAAGTTCTCTATCGAGAGCTCGGAACGGCCAATCCTTGTGGAAATGCCAGGATGGATCTGTCCCTGCTCCTTCCAGAGCCAGATCACTACTTCAGGACTTGTGTGCATGGGTGGAGACATGGACAACGCTTGTCCCACGTCCTGTTGAGGAGGGGGAAGTGGGACAGCTCCCGATTTTCCTCAGCATTCCCCTGAGCAGTAGCGCATCGCTCCGGAGCCGGGGCAGCTCCCCGGGGCCCTTCCTGCTTTACAAAGCTGTTGTTTGTAGCTGGGATTTTTCAGTACAAACTCCCTCTCCTCCTGGCCGTTCATTAACACTGATAGGTTGCCTTTCCCTGTTGCTTTTCCCCAAGTCCCCAAACACATTTTAGCAGTGTCAAGTGCTGCAGCAGGTTGTGGCTGCCCTCACTTATTGACTGGCTGGAAAAGCCCCGAGGGTTTGCTGGAGCTGCAGATCTGTGGCTCAGCCACGGAAAGATCTGTAATTTCAAGTTCTCTGTAATTTCAGGTTCTCTTGCTGTAGACACTTCTTAGGAAAAGGGAAAAAACTGTTCATTTTTCTTTATCAGAAACAAGAGGGGAGAGCCACAGCAGGGTCCCCCCCATGGGCTACCAGCCAAGGCTGAGCTCCCGCTCGCTCCCATCCCAATCCCACCCACACCCTCTGTGTTTTCCACCTTCCTTGTTTTATTTTCAGTTGTTTTCATGTCGTTCCTGCTCTCCCAATTTATTCTTGCTTCCCGTGGAGGACACGGTACTCAAAGCTTGTTAGGGTGCTCACACTGAGTCAGAGGGAAAAAATATCTGCTGGGCTTGGTGCCGGGGTCTGGGTGTCCTTCCTGCCATCCCCTCCCCACCACAGGCACTCTCCAGGTCTTGTTCACTTGGGAATTGTCGGGATTTGGAAAATTCGGAAATCAGCTGTGCAATGGGAAGTGACTTAACCTCCCGAGCCCAGGACGTCTCCAAAACCCTGTCTGGACTGTGCATGCTTTAATCCAGCACCAGCCCATCCTGGGAGAGCCTGGCTTAAGAACTGAGACATTGGAAGGGTCGTGACTGGATACAAAACGTGCAGGGGGGCTTCAAAATCCCCTCTGGTTTAGCTCAGGGACCTGGGGGTCACAGCCCAGCAAAGCCCCCAGAGGACACAATCCCAAACATTGGGATTGAACAAGGTGCAGCCTCACCCTTCAAACCATGTCCCCCATCCCACCAGCTGCAGGATCTCCAAGGAAATTCTGCTCCAGCTGTAGGGAGAGATTAAAAATGTGGTTTTGCTTTGTGGAGTCTCTTCTATTCAGAGATTAAAGAGAAATGCTTTGATTTCACTTTGATTTCACTTAAACTGAAGGACCTTGAAGCAGCAAAGCAGGGACTTCACCAAAATCTCTTTTTTTTGTTTTGTTTTTAATATCCTTATAAAAAACAAATCTTTGTACTCTCTATACCTGGGGAATGAAAATCCACTTTTCAGTCAGATTCTCCTGCTTGATGAAAAGCTGCAGCCTGGCTCTTGTGGAAGGACTCGGTGTGAGGGAGAAGACCCAGGCTGGAGCAGAGGTGTGGGAAAGATTTACTGCAGGGAGAAGCTGTCAGGAGCTGCTGTGGTGGGGCAAAGGGCATTTCTGTGGGATTGGGCTGCGGATGATTCATCTCCTCAGCTCGGGCTCACACAGAGCCGGGGCATCCTGAAGGTCTCCTGCACTCCAAGTTTTCTTGGATGGCAGGAGAAGTGCAGAAAGGTCAGGGAATAATGGGGAGTGGATAACTGGGGAGAGTGTTGGTCGATGCCAAGGAAATGCCAAAAAAAGCCCCAGCGAGCCTTATCAGATGGATGCAGCTCCCGGGCGTCGGCCGTGACTTCTCCAGGCAGGAATAGCTCAGGAATTGAGCTCTACCTACACCCAGGAGAGTGCAAAGCCTCGCTCAAGGTTGAGCTGGACACCTCCAGCCTGGACTGTTTGGCTGTTGATGGTGATGGGTTTGGGATGAATCCTGTTCTGTCTCTTCTTTGCCTGATGCTGACCTTCCCAGCCCGATCCGGCTCACGGAGCTGTGACAGCGTTCCCAGGGCACAGGGAATGGCACAAGGCTGAGCTTGTCCACAGGGAGACAAAAACTTCTTGCTCAGGATGGGCTTTGGCAAAAACAATTCAAACCACACCTGAGGCTTTGGGCTTCCAGCTCCTCTCTCCAGTGTTACTTCCAAGGAAAACTGGAAGGAAGCCTACAAGAAAGATGGAGAGGGACTTCTTATAGGGGCACGGAGGGACAGGATAAGGGGAATGGCTTCCCAGTGCCAGAGGGCAGGGATGGATGGGATATTGGGAAGGAATTGTTCCCTGGCAGGGTGGGCAGGCCCTGGCACAGGGTGCCCAGAGAAGCTGTGGCTGTCCCTGGATCCCTGGCAGTGTCCAAGGCCAGGCTGGATGGGCTTGGAGCAATCTGAGATAGCGGAAGGTGTCCCTGACCATGGCAGGGGGTGGGACTTTAGGTCCCTTCCAATCCATCCTGTGATTGATTGATTGATCCTAAATTTGCTTTGGGGACACAATCAGTTCCTCTCCATCCCCTGCACCCATGGTCTGTGTTCCCCAAGGGAATTCTCCTAGCTGGCTTTTCCTCCCACCGTGTGCCCTCGGGCTGTGTCCATGGGGTGACCACGGCAGCTCCTCAGCTCAGGCCATCTGCACTCAGAGAAGGGAGCACGGACGTGGGGCTCAAGGTATGATGAGAGCTGGCATTTCTGCCATGAGGCTCACTGTGGGCTAGGAAGCAAAAATAGAGTTTGATTCACTCCCTGCCAGCAAACCCAGGTTTGTTTTTCCCTCAGAGCTCTGGGGAGATTGTCAGGTCCCATCTTCCCTCCTTCTTCCCCCCTCCCCACTGAGTTGCCAGGGTTCATTTTCCTTCCCAGGTCTCTTCCATGACATGAGCAGCATGATGGAAACATGGCAGTTTCAGTCCAAGCAGCAGCCCCGAGAGGGAGAAGTGTGCTGAGAGCAGGAATTCAGCTCAGGAAAGGGTTCAAGGTTTCAGGCTCCAGCTTGCCTTGGAACAAACCCCATAATTTTGCAGCTCCCGAAGAGAAAATTCTCTTCCTCCCACCTTCCTCAGGACCGCCAAAATCTCTTTGTATTGCTCAAAAAAACCATTTCATTTGCATTTCTGATCTGTCTCCATTCTTCTGCACTTGGACACAAAACTTTAAAACCTCGGAAAGGAGAAGGTTCCCTGGAATTACCACGTTTGTGCCATTCTGGAAATGGATGCAGGGAGCTCTGGCAGGGAATAGCCTTCCCCTGCTCCCTGGGCTGAGGCTTCTTCCTCATCACTCCACTCCATCACTGATCCAGAGAGGCATTTTGTGCCTGGAAAACACATATTCCACCCAAATACATCCCATATTCCACCCAAATACTCCCACATTCCCCCCAAACACATCAGAGCAGTCCCCAAATCACTCTTCACCAGCTCAGCCCTCTGTGCTGCTCCTTGCACCCCCTGGCATGGGACAGCCCTTCTCCTTGTGTGTGATCCCAGCAGACAAACCCCTGGCCCAGGTGTGATCCTGTAGGAGATCCAGCTGTGATTCCCAGCACACCTGAGCTGTGTTTTCCCTCTGGAGAGGCTGGAATCCTCCAGGTGCTCATTGGGAATGGCTGGGAAGGGACAGGAGCTGTTGCAGCTCGATGCTGGTTGAATTTTGAGCTGTGCTGGTGGGACTTTGGGATTGCTTGGATCTGTTCCCAGGTCTTTACGTGTCAGTGCCTCCTCAAAGGCATTTTCCAGCCTCATATTTCACAGATTCCCTGAGGCCGCAGCTCGCTCGGCTCATTAGTCCCTGATCCCAGCACTGAGCACATTCCTGACTTTCTGAGGCTGCAGGATCTTCTCCAGATCATTCCACAGGTTCTTCCCGAGGCTTTTGTCCTCCTCCTTCTGTGCTGTCCCAGATCCCCTCTCCCATTTGTTCCTTACTTGGATCACCCTGCAGTTCCCACCCTGGGCACGCCACCCCTGCTGCCTCTCCAGGGAATGCATCCCAGATTTTGGAGTTATTCCTTCTTCCAAATTCCTGCTTCCTTTCTGAGCTCTGCTCCATCCTCTGTGCCCTGCAAATCCCTTCTCCTGCTCCATCCCTCTCCCTCTGCTGTTGTCCAGACCTTGCTGAACCCTCCAGCCTGCAGCCAGCAGCGTTTTCCAACTGCCCCGGGGAAGGAAGCATGGGAATTTTAATTTCTGAGGATGCTGTGCCCTCTGGAATGTGGTTTGCCATGGGGCAAGGGAAAGGTGAGGCAAGAGCTGCTTATCCCAGCCCCAGGCACGGGAAGGAGGAGCCCTGCAAGTGCAGCCAATCCCGAGGAAAAGCCAGGGAATGAGGTAAGAAGAAGGAATTTCTCTCCCGAGGTGTGAGCTTCCCATGCAGCCCCAGGCTCCAGCTTTTCCAGGAGAAGGAAAGGAAGAAGCCCGGCCCTGGTCACAGCACAGAGTGATGTTACCAGTGTCACCAGAGCAGTCAGCAGAGGTGTGGGCACTGCCATCCTTCCCATCCATCCCAGCTGGGGTGGCAGCAGCCAGGGCTATCTCTGCTCTCTGCCTGGGAAGTCAGAGAGATCCTTCTGCCAAGGAAATTCAAAGGAGCCAAGTGACAAAGTGACAAACTTCCCTTTCGCTCTTTTTTTTCCCCCTTTAATTTCTTTCTGGAAAAGCTTTGGAGAAATTTCTGAAAGGGCTGTCTCAGCAACTTCCCTTCTGCTTCATCACTCGGAGCACTGCAACATCATCAAATTAGTCAAAAGAAAACAGTGGTGCCTCTCATTTCTCCAAACAGCCAGATGCTCTTTCCAAGGGGAGGCAGCATCCCAGGCTCTGCCTGGCACCAGTGGGGGAGGGCAGGATTCCTCTTTCCTTTTTAAAGTATCAGATTTGGCTTTCAGAACAGAAAAACACCCTCAAACAGGGGTTTGGATCTCTCTGGATCCAAGAGATCTGGCTAAGAGTGTGTAATGGATCTGGGAGAGGTCAGAGAGGGGTGCCTGGATCCTGGATCTGGCTTTTGGGAGAGTTCATCCATCAATGGCCTCCACCTTCAGCACTGCTTCCAGTTCCCCAAAGACATCAAAGTGGGGATTAAAAAAAATCTCATGGAATGGTTTGGGTTGGAAGAGGCCTTAAAGTTCACCCAGTTCCACCCCCTGCCATGGGCAGGGACACTTTCCAATATCCCAGGGTGCTCCAAGCCCCTCCAGCCTGGCCTGGAGTTCTCCAAAGAGGAGCCAGCTCCTCTCTCCCTGTGGCTGTCCCAAGGCAGATCCCTGGGGATGTCCAGCCTGGCTCCCTTGAGGGAGCTGTGCCCCCCCAGTGCCCACCAGAACGGCCCTTTGGGCTCTCCTGTTGATAAAATCCTTTTGGAAACGTTATCCAGGGGCTGAGCTTGGACACGGTGTTGTGGCTGTCCCCTCAGCCTCCTCGAGCTGTGAGTGACACCCTCACAGGGATGTGCCAGGTCACCCTGTGCCTCTGGGGGCTGGAGCAGCCACGGCAAGAGAGGAAAATAACTCATCCCAAAAAATCCTGTTCCTGTCCCAGCTCGCAAACAAGGCCCTTACAAGCAAGGGGCAGGAAATATTTGTAAAATGAAGCAATTGATGGTTTTTATTTTTATTCCCCCATCTGTGCTCGGACTGGGGTGAGGCTCTGGCTGCTCTGAATGGGCTTTTCTCTCCCTGCCTCTCTCCAAAAAGACAGAGCCGGATCCTTCTGGGCAGCCTCATCCGGGGGAGGTCTGCACTGGCTCAGGGCAGCCCCTGGCCAGGCACAGCACCAGGAACACCCCCAGGTCACTCTGGTGGCTTTGTCACAGCCACGCTTGGCTGTGCTTTTCCAGCAGAGCTTTTTCCAGCAGGGTCAGCCCCTCACTGCCATGCTCACGCAGCCATAAATCCATAGGGAGCAGCAGCACGAATCCTGCTCCTGCCACACCTGCAGACATGCAAGGGATGTGGAGCCTCCAGGTTGTTCCCACCTGGATGTCCCTGTCCCTCAGGATGGGGCACCTCGCTGTCAGGTGGTGCTCGAGGCCAAGGAATGGGAGCAATCCCTGCTCCAGCAGGACCTGTAAATCCCAAAACACCCAAATGAATACCCAGTTTAATTCAACATCTGGGATTTCTCCAGCTGCCAACATTTATGGCTTTGCTGCTGTGCACACAATGAGATCCCACATCCCAAGGCTCCAGCTGCTGCTGCCGATGGATGGATGGATGGATCCCTCTCCCAGCTTCCCTCGTGCTGGCAGTGGCCCTGCAGACACTCCCCAGGGAGCAGCAGGTACCAGCATCCTCTTGGAGGTGCCTGTGGGATCTCTGGCTGATCCCAAACTTCTCCTGTGGGCCCCTGGAGAGGCCCTGTGGTTTTCCAGCGGGTTCCTTCTGCTGTCCCAAATTCCAGGAGAGCCAAGGGATGTCTTCCCTATGCTTCTGCCTCGATTTTGGGCCTGCTGCTGGAGGTGACTTCTGGAGTTTGGTGGCCCTGTGCTGACCTGGCTCTGTGTCCCCTGGCACGATGGGGGTCAGGGCAGGAGGGCAGGGATGTGCAGCCGTGGGAATGAGAGTTCTCCAGGAGATTTAACAGCTGGGCCTGGCTCGCAGGGGACAGCCAGAGCGGCTGCAGCTTCATCCTGCTAATTCCCTGCCTGCCTGCTGGGGATTATGGGATGGAGGAGACCGGGCAGGAGACCCTGAGCTTGCCCTTTAGATTGGGCACGGTGGGATTGCGTGGCTCGTGGGTGTCCCTGTCCCAGCGTGGATCCATGTGGATTCTGGGATCTGTGTGGATCACCACCACCTGCAGCAGAGATTGGGATCTGTTGCCTTTGGCTGAGGTGCCGTGGGTGAGGTTTCTTAAAAGCTGTGTTTTATCTGATTGAAATCCTTTCACATCCTCCTAGGAGCCAGGTCACCAGGGAACAGCTTTCATGGCCTGGAGAGGCACAAAAATCCCAGGAAAAACGGCCCTTAGGCACCTGTGCCTCCTCACTTGCACCAAGGTGGCCACTTTCCAACATTTGGAAGGTGGCCAGAGCCCAGGGAAATGTTTTGGCATCTGAGCATGGCTCTGTAAAAGCAGAAAAATGACAGAAAAAGCACAGGGAGATGCTTTTTAAATAAAGTATTTTCCTTAAGCTAAAGGAGTTCAAGGACTGTGAAACTGAATTTATTTGTATTTATTTGTCTTCCTGAAATTGAATCAAGAGCATGCTGTTGGTGTGATTTATGCCTTGAGTCCAAGTGTCCTATTTTGGTCAGTGCCCAAACCCTGCCAGCGTTAATGAGAAGTCTCATTATTGATTCAGTGGCATCTGGAAGACTTTTAAGGACTGACAGCAGGAGCAAAACAATTCCAGAAGGCATTTCCTCAGTGCCTGTGCCCATCTTGACACATGTCCCTGCTCAGCCCAGCCCAGGGAGCCCCTTCCTCCCGTGGCCTCTGCGGTGCTGGTGACACAGGTGCCACCTCCTGCCTGTCTGAATGTCACGTCTCTAAACCCCGTTTGTTTCTCCTTGGCGAGGGCTCGCGTGGCAGAGGCTTTGCATCTCTGCTCAGGTGGCATTTCAGAGCCTCTCCCACACCCCAAAATGTGTGTGGTGCAGTGAGCTACACCTGAGTTACACCTGAGTTACTCCGGTGTCACCGCGTGGGCCGGGGCAGCCAGCGCTGGCATGTCCTCAGTCCCCAGCCCTCCCCTCATCCCCAGCAATTCCAGGGGCAATCCATCAGTTTGCTTGACTGAAATCACTTCCACTCACAGCATCTGGAAAGGTCAGGAAGAGGAGGGAGAGCTCCTGGGAGCCTCCTGGTTGTTCTGGGGTTTTTCCTCTTCCCTGCTCATGAGCACGGAGCTGCTCTGCAAACTCCTCCTGCCACGAGCTTTTCCAGCCTCCTTTCCCCATCTCCGTGCTTGTTTTCCCAGGGTTCCAGCTCAGGTTTTGGGGTGTAGAGGCTCTGTTGTAGAGCCAGTGTGGGCACAGGGCTTTCCTGTGGCTCTGAGGTGGAATTTCCATTGTGTTTGGGTTGTCCTCCCCTCGGTGATTCATGGCCGTGGCCGAGGCTTGGCCTTTCCTCCCTTCCCGCAGGGCAGCAGCCAAGTTTTGGCTCCTGTGGAAAGCAGCTGGAGCAGGACCTGTGCCCGTGGTCCCAGGGACTCAAATGGTTTGTAACCCTTCAGTTTCAGGGAAGGGGAGAACCATCCCCAGAAAGCTTTGCCGGCTCGGATGGAGAACGACCGTGTCCTGGGGGACCTGTGGGAGAAGAGCAACGTCCCCGTGGTCCTGAACAACCCCTACTCCGAAGCAGAGCAGGTAAGAGGCCGTGGCTGGAGCTGCTTTGGGTGGGAAAACCAAAATTCCCATGGTTTGTGGGAATGTGACCCATCCTGGTGGGTTCTTACAGCACAAAGAACCCACAGGGACAACGTGAATCCGATCCCAAAAGCTGGAGGTGATGGATCCCACAGCCCATTTGGGCCAGGAGCTGAGATCGCTGTGGTTCAGGCAGGGAATGGAGGTCACTGGAGAATGATGCTCCTCATCCAAGGGCTGGCTGGGATGGGAGCCCAGCCAGGGACCAGGACGTGAGGCCTCCCTGGGGAATGTGATCCCTTTTGGTGGCACAAGGCCAAGCTGCATCATTAAAGTCGTTAGGATTCATCTGATGGTAATTCAATAGAGCACTTCAGATAATGCGTTCCACGGTGCCTTTTCATCTCCTCACACTCCACGGCCATAAATTCTCAGGCTTCCTTGCCAAAAGGAGATTAACTCCACGTTTGTAGCAAAGCCAGAGACGTCAGGCAGACCCTGCCAGGCCACCAAGATCACCTCGGGGAAAACATGACGTGTGTGAGCTCTGCCAGTGCTTGGGCAGAAAGATCTCCCTGATGGGATTATCCAGGGAAGGACCTGGGGGACCAGACTGGAGATCACCTCCACGGGCAGGGACACCTCCCACTGTCCCAGGCTGCTCCAACTCCCGTCCAGCCTGGCCTTGGACACTGCCAGGGATCCAGGGGCAGCCACAGCTTCCCTGGGCACCCTGTGCCAGGGCCTGCCCACCCTCACAGGGAACAATTCCTTCCCAATATCCCATCCATCCCTGCCCTCTGGCAGTGGGAAGCCATTCCCTGTGTCCTGTCCCTCCATCCCTTGTCCCCAGTCCCTCTCCAGCTCTCCTGGAGCCCCTTTAGGCCCTGCAAGGGGCTCTGAGCTCTCCCTGGAGCCTTCTCCTCTCCAGGTGAGCACCCCCAGCTCTCCCAGCCTGGCTCCAGAGCAGAGGGGCTCCAGCCCTTGGAGCATCTCCATGGCCTCTTCTGGACTGGCTCCAGCAGCTCCAGGTCCCTGCTGTGCTGGGCCCCAGGGCTGGATGCATTTCTCCTGGGAATCCTGCATGGAATGATGTTCCCATGCACTTTTGCAGCCTCCCAGTGTCAGGGACTGTGGAATCCTCTGCCACACTGCTACAAGGGACCCATGGGGGACACATGAGACCCTCTGACCTGGTGCTGATGCCCACACAGGGCACTGGGCTAACCCTGGCCACGCTGCAGGGCTGTAACCAGCCTGCCCAGGTGCTGGGGTGCAGCTGGGATCCATTTCCACCCTCCCTCACCTCAGGACGGTGGCCAGGTGTCCCAGCAGCGCAGCACAGCCAACCTCGGGGCGGGTGTCACCCCACAGGGGCATACGTGGGTGACAGCCCCCCTGAGCTGCAGCAGCCCCTGGGGAGATGGCCCTGGGCAGCCCCACGTCCCAGCACGTGGACAGTGCACTGTGGCAGGAAGGCTGAGCCTGGGGACAGGTCAGTGCTGCTCTCCCTTTGCCCCAGCTCTGGAGAAACTCCATCTTCCTCCTCCTTTGCTAAGCCCCGTGCGTGTCCGTGTCTGTTACTATAAGCACTTTATACCCTTCTGTGTGCAGAGCTTAATTTCTCTCTGTGCTGGGGCTGCCAAAACCGCCAGTCTTAAGCTGCTATTAAACTCTTTATTATTTTTTTTTTTTCACTGCATGCACAGCTTTCTTTTTATCCTTCTTATCCCCGAATCCTTACGCCTGCTTTTCTGGAAGCAGTGTGGTTTTTCCCCCAGTCGTTCCCCGGGGCTGTGTGCAGTCAAGGCAGCTGAACTTCTTTCAAGCAGCAATAAATACTATTAACACAGGGGAAAGTCAAGCCAAGTGGGAACTTTCCTTGGTTTTTTGAAGCAGGATTGGGTGGATTCACTTGGCCAGGTGGCGAATGCTCACTGAGGCTCGTAATAAGGTGCTGAAAGCCCCGCTGGGCATCGATCCCCATCCCTCTGTTATTTTTTACAAAACCACACCGTGTTTTTCGCTGGTTTCCCAGGAGCCCAGCCCTGAAGATGCCGTGGCTGTGCCAGGTCCTGTTTCAGTCCGCAGGGACTGATTTGTGAGCAGCTCGAGGGCGACCGGGAGCTCTGTGCCCGTGTAGCTCTCGGGGGAAGCGACTCAGAGCAGCTTGCAGGGTGATTTGCAGCTGTACAAAGGCCAAGGACACGCTCTGCGCCGAGCGGAGTCGATGCAGCCTGGAAGGAAATGTCAGCACAGAGATGATAAATCCACGACCTGGCTGCCGCTGCTGCCCTCGCCTCGCCCGGCCGATGGGACTGAGCCCAGCGGTGCCAGCGCAGGGTGAGGACCTGGAGAGCCCAGAACGGGAGATGTCCGCTGTCATGGTGTCCCCAAGGAGCCCCCAGGGCCGGGCGTGCTCCTGCTGCAGGAGCAGACAGCTCCGGAGCCGCCGAGTGCCGGCGCGCTCTGGGTGGGAGCTGTCTGCACCAGGCGTGTGCGCCCCGGCTGCCGCAGTTGTCTCTCGGCTTGTCCCTCTCCTGAGTCACCGATGTCCCAGCTGCCTAATTAAAACATGAAAAGATCTCACGCAGCCTCCCTGGCAGAGCGGCGGGGAATATTTGGCTTCGGTTTGGGCGTGCAGGGAAGGCACACACACACACACACACACACACACACACACAAACTCACACACAGCTCCTTCCCAGGATGTTTCCCCATCCGCAGCTGCTCCGGGATGTGGCTGTCAGAGCTGACACCTCTGCTCCAGCCTGGCTGCTATCCCAGGATTCAGCATCCCTCTGCTCCGTGGCTCTCTCCCAGCAAGGGTTGTCAGGCACTGGAACAGATTAATTGGGGTCCCATTAACCCCTGGAAGTGTCCAGGAAATGGCACTCAGTGCTCTGCTCTAGTTGACAGCTTGGTGCTCACTCACAGGTTGGGATCAACCACCCTGGAGATCTTTCCCGACCTGAATGACTCTGTGATTCCAAGATTCCAGCTTGCCCAGTTCCTGCAGGGAAAAGACAAATGGGAAAGGGAGCAGCTTTGAGGGCTTTGAGGCAGAACCTCTGCAGGCAGATAAGCAGCCAACATCCCCCCACTTGCTTTGAGGATGGGGGCATTGCTACATCTGCATTCCCAGCACGTTTGGGGGCCATACCTGCTCCAGCAAGAAGTATTTTAGCAGCACACCTTGTCAGGAGATCAAAACTCCCATTAAAAAGTGCTGGATACAATCAACACTCCCTGCCTGGTGCTCCCAGTTTCTGTCTGGCAGGTGGAGCTGCAGGTGAGGATTGGTTTTGGCTGCGTTTCTGAGCTGTTTTCAGCACTTTTTGCCCATCTCCAAGAGCTGCTCTGAGCAATCAGGCTCAGAGGGAAGGTGGCAGATTATCCCCTTCGGTCCTCAGGGTGGGTCAGGGAGCACAGGAAGCTGTTGGTGACTAAAGAATGATTTAATTCTCTTGGAAGAGTAAAACAAGCAGGGGGAAGAAATGACCAGGAGCTGCCACTGCCATGATTCAGGCTGGATTCCTTGAAATTGAAAAAACTTCGCTCAAAAATAGTGTTTTTCCAGGACTACATCAAGGAGGTTCTTTTTATTTACTGTTGGGTTTGAGCTCTACGTAAGGTTTTTCGTTTGGTTTCTGCAGCATGCAAAGGGGAGGCTGAGATGTGTTGTGTGGACATTTGGCTTCAAGGGGCAGACTTTGACACACTCCTTGGGAAAATCATGGGATTAGTGACATGAGGAATGTCAGAGACCTACAGCAGCACAGCCTGAGGTGGTGCAGGGAGCAGCTTTTGGAAACTGCAAGGTCTGAAGAAGGTCCTGCTGAGGATTCAGGCTGTAAATCTCTGCATTCCCCTCCAGCCTCTGTCCCTTGTTCCCAGAATATGTTTTCAGAGCGTGCCATTACACTGTGAGCCTCAGGCTGCTTGAAACCCCTGTTTTCCAGGGGAAAAAAACTCTGGAGTTTATGGTAAAAACAAGAACTGAGCAAAAAGTCTGGCCAGCAGTGATAGCAGGGCAATGCAAAGGTGTCTGCTCAGCCCAGGCCTCGGCCTTGCAAAGCCAGGCACTGATCTCTCCGAGCTTTGGGAAAGCAGAGCAATCCTCTGGGAAGTGGGAACAAGCCAGACCTCAAGGACCCTCAGCTGCTTTGTCATCCCTGTGGCTCCTGCTGCTTTCCTTCCTGAACCAGGAGCTTCTCCCACCCCTGTGCTGGTTCTGTGCTCCAGGCTGAATTGGTGCTGCTGCTGCAACGGTGACACGAGCCCAGGACCCCCGGGAAGGAGGGTGGCACTCTGCTGAAAGCAGGGTCAGCTTCAAGAAAACCAGATTAGTTCAAAAGGGACACCAGCCCTGGGATTCTTGTAGGAAGGGACAGATCCAGTCCCAGCCCAGATCTGCTGTCAGAGCCTTGAAGTGGTGCCAAACACAAGCAGCTTTGGCCAGGACATCTCCAGATGTCCCCTGGAGAGCTGCAGCAACAGCGCCGTGGTTGCAGTGATGGAATTACATCCCTGTGTAAGATCTGATTCCTAGGAGACAGAGCTCTGCTTCCAGAGCCACTGCAGACTCCCCTGTCCCCACTGGCAGACACTGATGGCTCTCAAGCTTTAAGTGCTTGGGGTGAGTAAGGGCCACAGCAGAAAATTGTGATTTTATCTGTGAAAATGTGCAGAAAGAAGCACCTGTAACCAGTTCTTCTCCTCACAAGCTCTGTGCTGGCTGAGGCTCTCCCTGTGCTGGCACAGAACTCAAGGAGAGCTGCATGAGCCCATCACAAGGCAGAGTGTCAGGGAGCTGAGCCTGGAGAAATCCAACTACTCATGATTCAGTATTGCTGTGGTCCGTGCATTGACAGAGGACTCTTGACAATAATTTCAGAAGGCTAATATTATTTATTAAAATGACTCCATAGTCAGAGGATTTCGGGCTATAATGTGTCCAGGTACAGAGCTCAGATCTTTACTTCTTCATTCTCTGTACCAGAATGCTAGAGTGCTTACAATATCAGAGAGACAACAGTCCTTCACCTCATAGGTTGAAAAAGAACTCTTATCTCTCATTCTTAGGAGACAGGCAGAGGAATCTAAAAATGTCTTTGAATTACACACTAGATATTTTGTTTACAGAGAACTTATACAGAGTAAAAAGACAGTAAAAGATGCTCTCCCATGGGAAAATTTTTCTGCAGGCTTGCATACAGAGAAACTTATAATATGTTCTTGCAACAATTCAGCAGCCCCCCCACTTGGATAATTCATCCATTCTCATTCCTACAATCTTTCCAGCATTAGTATCAGAGGAGCTGTGCCTTTGGCTTGCTCAGATTGATGCTCAGCTCTTCATTCTGCCAGGCAGAGCTTGGCACGTGCAGAACCTGAGCGGGTGATGCTCCTTGGAAAGAAGCATCCCACAGATTTTGGAGGAGAGTCTTCCTCTGGGAAACTTGAACACAACATTCTCCAAGTCACTTCCACCTCTGTTTTTAACTCATTTTCCACAGGTTTGGCTGTCCCATAACCAGACACGACTTCTTAATTCCATTGTGAGTCGGCAGCTCCCTTGTAGGATCCCAAATAATGCCAAATACTGGGATAATGCACCTTCTCTGGCTGTGTCACCCCCGGAATTTAAGCACAGGCATCCACCCATACACGATCCTGTGTTGTTGGGACCTTTTCCTGTATTTTGCTGATGAGTTCTGACCTCGTGCCGGGTGTTCCCTCTTTCCCAGCCGCCGCCATCCGGGCGCCAGTCCCCACCCAAGAACGGGAGCCCTTCCAAATGCCCCCGCTTTGTGAAAATCAAGAACTGGGAGACAGGCTCCGTGCTCCACGACACCCTGCACCTCAAGACTGCCATGGTGAGTAGAGCTGGTAGGACTGGCCAAAATTCCCTGAGCATCGTTGAGTGGATTTACCCAGGAATGCAGAAGTGGAGGAATTCGGTCTTGTCTCCAGTAGGGTTTGAATTTCAAATCTGGTGCATTAAGTACAGAGAGGGAAATCCATCTGGGATAAATAAGGAAAAGCATTTGACTTCATGCCAAGCTGGGGTGTGAATCCCATCTCTCCATTGTCTGGATCAGGAGGGACAGGAGGTGACTGCACATGGCCTGGCTGTCACCACACAGTGTCCCCAACCAGCTGGGAATGTCCCTGTTTGTCAGACACCACCACCCTCTGTGTGGGTGATCACTGACTGCCCCAGCCCAGCTCAGGTGACCAGAAGTGCCATGGTGGCTCCAGAACATTCCTGTCCCCTCAGGCCATGGCGTGCACTGAGCAGATCTGCATGGGCTCCGTGATGACCCCCAGCCCNTTGCTGTGGTCCGTGCATTGACAGAGGACTCTTGACAATAATTTCAGAAGGCTAATATTATTTATTAAAATGACTCCATAGTCAGAGGATTTCGGGCTATAATGTGTCCAGGTACAGAGCTCAGATCTTTACTTCTTCATTCTCTGTACCAGAATGCTAGAGTGCTTACAATATCAGAGAGACAACAGTCCTTCACCTCATAGGTTGAAAAAGAACTCTTATCTCTCATTCTTAGGAGACAGGCAGAGGAATCTAAAAATGTCTTTGAATTACACACTAGATATTTTGTTTACAGAGAACTTATACAGAGTAAAAAGACAGTAAAAGATGCTCTCCCATGGGAAAATTTTTCTGCAGGCTTGCATACAGAGAAACTTATAATATGTTCTTGCAACAATTCAGCAGCCCCCCCACTTGGATAATTCATCCATCCTCATTCCTACAATCTTTCCAGCATTAGTATCAGAGGAGCTGTGCCTTTGGCTTGCTCAGATTGATGCTCAGCTCTTCATTCTGCCAGGCAGAGCTTGGCACGTGCAGAACCTGAGCGGGTGATGCTCCTTGGAAAGAAGCATCCCACAGATTTTGGAGGAGAGTCTTCCTCTGGGAAACTTGAACACAACATTCTCCAAGTCACTTCCACCTCTGTTTTTAACTCATTTTCCACAGGTTTGGCTGTCCCATAACCAGACACGACTTCTTAATTCCATTGTGAGTCGGCAGCTCCCTTGTAGGATCCCAAATAATGCCAAATACTGGGATAATGCACCTTCTCTGGCTGTGTCACCCCCGGAATTTAAGCACAGGCATCCACCCATACACGATCCTGTGTTGTTGGGACCTTTTCCTGTATTTTGCTGATGAGTTCTGACCTCGTGCCGGGTGTTCCCTCTTTCCCAGCCGCCGCCATCCGGGCGCCAGTCCCCACCCAAGAACGGGAGCCCTTCCAAATGCCCCCGCTTTGTGAAAATCAAGAACTGGGAGACAGGCTCCGTGCTCCACGACACCCTGCACCTCAAGACTGCCATGGTGAGTAGAGCTGGTAGGACTGGCCAAAATTCCCTGAGCATCGTTGAGTGGATTTACCCAGGAATGCAGAAGTGGAGGAATTCGGTCTTGTCTCCAGTAGGGTTTGAATTTCAAATCTGGTGCATTAAGTACAGAGAGGGAAATCCATCTGGGATAAATAAGGAAAAGCATTTGACTTCATGCCAAGCTGGGGTGTGAATCCCATCTCTCCATTGTCTGGATCAGGAGGGACAGGAGGTGACTGCACATGGCCTGGCTGTCACCACACAGTGTCCCCAACCAGCTGGGAATGTCCCTGTTTGTCAGACACCACCACCCTCTGTGTGGGTGATCACTGACTGCCCCAGCCCAGCTCAGGTGACCAGAAGTGCCATGGTGGCTCCAGAACATTCCTGTCCCCTCAGGCCATGGCGTGCACTGAGCAGATCTGCATGGGCTCCGTGATGACCCCCAGCCCCCACATCCGCAAGGCAGAGGACACCAGGACCAAGGAGGAGGTGCTGCTCCTGGCCAAGGACTTCATTGACCAGTACTACTCCTCCATAAAGAGGTGAGTGCTGCCTGCAGGAGGCCACAGCCCGAGGCTGCTGCTGGTGCCAAGATGTCACATGTGTCACCCAGAGCTGCCTCCAGCCCTGGAGCCCAGCACAGGAAGGACCTGGAGCTGCTGGAGAGAGTCCAGAGCAGGCACCAAGATGATCAGAGGGATGGAGCAGCTCTGCTGGGAGGAAAGGCTGGGAGAGCTGGGATTGTTCAGCCTGGAGAGGAGAAACTTTGAGGTGACCCAGTTGTGGCCTTCCAGTGCCTGAAGGAGGCAAAAAGAAACATGGAGAGAGACTGGAAGCAAGGGCCTGGAGGGACAGGACACAGGGAATGGCTTCCCAGTGCCAGAGGGCAGGGATGGATGGGATATTGGGAAGGAATTGTTCCCTGGGAGGGTGGGGAGGCCCTGGCACAGGGTGCCCAGAGAAGCTGTGGCTGCCCCTGGCTCCCTGGCAGTGTCCAAGGCCAGGTTGGACAGGGCTTGGAGCAGCCTGGGACAGTGGAAGATGTCCCTGCCGGTGGCAGGGGATGGATTGGGATGAGCTTTAAGGTCCCTTCCAACCTGGGCCATTCCATGATTCCATGATTGCATGATCTGATCTCCCACACATGCAAGTCACAGCAGAGGGAGGCTCTGGTGCTCCATCAGCAGCTGCTTCTCGAGTAGAGTTTCATTCCTGGTGTTTGTCATGTCTCTGTGCAAGTCACTGTCCTCTCCCCCTGGTCCTTGCTCGTGTGTTATCCCAAAGCTGGGATAACCACCCACACAATCCCTGGGGGTCCGCGTAGGAACAAGGCATTCCAGGTGGAGAGCAGCAGCATTCCCTGCCCTCTGCCTGACCCTCCACCTCCTCTGCTCCCAACCTTCCCAGATCCGGCTCCAAGGCCCACATGGAGAGGCTGGAGGAGGTGACCAAGGAGATTGAGGCCACTGACACCTACCAGCTGCGGGACACGGAGCTGATCTACGGAGCCAAGCACGCCTGGAGGAACGCGGCGCGGTGCGTGGGCAGGATCCAGTGGTCCAAGCTGCAGGTGAGCACCAATCCCAGCAGAAACATCCAGGAGATTCCTGCCAAAGGGTGTGCTGGAGTTTTGGAGAGGCAAATCCTTCTCTCCAGCACCTGGGAAGCACAGCAGAGGTGCAGGGGTGGGTGTTCAGCACACACAGCTCCCCTCAGCAGCTTTGGGATGTTGGCAAGAGCTGGAAAAGTGTCTGTGCGGTGGGAGATGAGGTGGCTGTGTCTGAAATGGAAGATGGTGCTCCAGGGGACATTTTCCAATATCAGATCCTGCTCCAACATCTTTCCTGCTGCTTCCAAACCTGTTGCTCCACCTGGAGAGAGGCAGCAAGAGACATTTGTCCTCAGTACTGAGATCCAGCAGGAGAGGATTTGGCTCAGTGCCCTTTTGGCAAAGGAAACACAGAACAGGATTGGAAATCAGTGATCCCCAGGGAATCCCTTGGTACAGAGATGTCCTCTCCTCCTGTAACCTGGAACAAATCCAGTGCTGCTGAGCAATTCCTGTGGCTGCTTCACACAGGGAATGGGCACAGCCACTTGTGTTGATCCCCTGTCCTGGTTTCCCCCTGCTTTAGTGGATGCCCCATCACTGGAAGTGTCCAAGGCTAGGCTGGATGGAGCTTTGAGCGACCTGGGATAATGGAAGGTGTCCCTGCCATGGGCAGGGCATGGAATGAGATGCTCTTTAAAAGTCCCAACCCAAACCATTCCATGACTCCATGATTCCCTGTTCCTCAGACCTGACTGACACCTGTCCTGTTCCAGCTTTGAGTGCTGATCTACAAGAGAAGCAGAGCAGAATCCGTAATTGTTGGGGGATAAGGCAGGAACAGCAGCAGGTTGGGAGCACGGGAATGAGGAGGTTTTTGCCTGAGCAGCAGATGAGTCACCTCTCCAAAGCAAAAGGGGCAGCTGGATTAGACATCCACATGTTCCAAAGGCAGGGAACACATAATTACGGAGCTTTAGATCCCTGAGAAGCCACAGTGGGGACTGAAGTTCTCTATGTGCTGTGTTTCCTCTGCCTGGCTCTGCCCTAGGAGCTGGAACATCCCCACAACTGCTTCCCTGTTTCAGGTGTTCGATGCCCGGGACTGCACCACGGCCCATGGGATGTTCAATTACATCTGCAACCACATCAAGTACGCCACCAACAAGGGGAACCTCAGGTGAGCCACCAGGGAGTCACCAGGCTTTGAATCCGAGGGCCTCTGGATGAGTGGAGACCCAGCTCTGGGCCCTGCTGGAGTTGGGTCTGGGCCACCACCCAGCTGACAGCAGTCCTGGGAAGCGTTAGAGGGACCTGATCTGGGGTGGAGGAGTCCTGCTGGTCCAAGTCTGTCTCTTCTTGCTGCCTGTGGGACCTCAGAGGGAAGATTTCCCCATTATTTCCCCTTTCCTATATTCTGCATCCAGCACAGAGCTCAGACTGATCTTCAGATCTGTCTGAAACCCCCTGTTAGCAGCCAGTGTGGAGACCCTGAGAGGCATCCCCTAGCTTAGGGAGACACAAGAAACTTCCCTCATAAGATACCCAGTTCTGTTTAACCCCATGTGTTCCCTCCCCTTGTTCCTGTTCCACTCGGCCACCCCCTCCCTTTTCCCCCATTGGCCCCTGACCTTTAGACTGCCCCAGTGCCTGGGGTCAGCCCCAGCCTCTCGATAGAAAACCTCGGTCTCTCCTGAGGTTGGGGGGGCTCTTGAACTTAATTAAGCATCTGTGGATACCTTGCAATGACTCTCTTGCTTCCTTACCCTGGACTTCATTAGCAGTTAACCCAGACTGCAACAGCCAGGAGCTGGGAACACCCCAAATTCCAGAGCCGCCACTTCCTCCAGTGTAACACCTCTCTGGGGCTCACTCGGGGCACACCCAGAGGTGCTGGCAGCACCTTTCCCTCAGCTCCCAGCACTGACCAGCGCTGCCTTTCCTTGCAGATCTGCCATCACCATCTTCCCGCAGCGCACGGACAGCAAGCACGACTTCCGCATCTGGAACGCGCAGCTGATCCGCTACGCCGGCTACAAACAGCCCGACGGCAGCGTCCTGGGGGACCCCGCCAACGTGGAGCTGACCGAGGTACCCAACCCGCCCTGCCCATGGCCTGAAAAGCCAGGTGTCTGCTGAGGGAGGCAGGAGCTTCTCTTGAAATGGAAAATGTAACTCTGTCACTCTAGCACGCAACACGAAACGCAGAGACGCAGCTGAGAGAAGGCAAAGAAGAAGCAAACTTTATTTTGGTTTTCACATTATATAGAGTTTTGGGAACGACCATCGGTTGGGAGGTGCAGTTACCACCTCCCCAACCACACTGGTCAATGACAAAGTTCATCAAACCTTTCTCCTCCCGGGAGAAAGAATGAAAAACAAAAGGACAGTTAGAAAAACATGTGCATGTTTACAAAAGTACAGTGTGAGAAACTCCATCACAAGAATGAAAACATCAGAAGGCTGAAAAATGGAGAGTAACACCCCTCCATCCGAATTATTGTATTTTTGAAATTAAGGGGCTCTCAGGCAAAGATATGGGAGTAGGAATAACAGTTCTTTACTAGGAAGATTTTAAAAAACCCAACGCAAATGGAATACTCCAAGCAAACAACAAAAAAAAACAAAACAACACTGACAGAGTCAGAATACCAGCCTGTTGGTCAGGGTCCCATTAAACACCTGTCCCTTTAGTTGGTGGCAGTGCCATTAAATGGTGGCTGCTCCTCCTGCAGTGACAGATGTGGTTCTGCTGGGGCAGTGATCCTGTAGAAGGGTGGAGTTTTCCTCTGAAGGTTCAGTGGTGGTGTAGGTGGGCTCAGTCTTCCTGTGGGAATCCAGTGGAAAAGAAAGTTGCTCCTTTGGGAATCCAGTGGGAAAAAGCTGACTGTGATGTCCCAATCCTCAGATTATATCCAGGTAGGAACGCTTGGCTCCTCCCCGTGGGCAGAGCCTCTCCCAACGGGATGATGGAATTTTATCAGTCATGCAGTGACACTCAATGGCCCATTAACAGGAGATAATTAATGGCCCATGAACAGAAGATATCTGGAGGGAGGATTGGCTGTGGAAGAGATAAAGAAAACTGCCCAATTAACAGAAGATGACTGCCCCACCTCTAGCAGATGGCAATAGAACACACACCCCTAGCTACATCTTTCAACTTAAGACACTGAGCCTGGTGGGGACACACTGGAATTCTGAGCACCCCCAGAGGGAGGAGGGGCTGGGTCAAGCGGGTTGGGGTTGTCCAGTGCAGCACCACACGGGGAGGTTGGGTTTGTGTCACCCTCAGATTTTTTCCCCAGGAATAAAGACTGGGTTTTGTCACTTTTCTGCTTTTCTCACCTGCTTTCTCCTTCACCATTACAGGCACAAGCCATGATCCTACTGAGGATCTATTCCAGGCTCATTTGCAGCCCAAATTCCCCTGACTTGGCCATGGGTGGGCTGAGACAGGCCACCCCCTATTGTAGCTCCCTTTGCTCAACCATAAGGACAGAAATCCTGCCAGGAGCTGTGCCTGGGACCGCACAATTCCCTGCCCACAGTGTCTGAAGAGCAGGTGACCTCCTGGGACATCAACCCTGCCTTTCTTTTCCCTGCAGATCTGCATCCAGCAGGGCTGGAAGGCCCCGTACGGGCGCTTTGATATCCTGCCCCTGCTCCTCCAAGCCAACGGCAACGACCCCGAGCTCTTCGAAATCCCGCCGGAGCTTGTGCTGGAAGTGCCCATCCGGCACCCCAAGTGAGTCAGGGGCAGCCCCAAAACTGCTTGAGGGGATCAGCAGCACTGAGCTCCTCTGGTTCCACCCTTGCCATGGCCTGGGGGCTTCACCCAAGACCCTCTCCCAGGTCTTCCCCCCAGTAAAGCTGGCAGAGCTGGCAGGGAAGTTGTGTCCATGTCTCAGGGCTTTCCCTTATATCCAAACTTTCTTGGAAAGTTTCCTTTTCCTTAGAGTCTCCCAGGTCTTACACCACTCCAAAATCACCTTGTCCCCATAAACAGACCCAAAGGCAGGGAGGTACGGACGGAAATGTTCTGCTCAAGTCCTTCACCCTGGTGGCAGAGTGACCTCCCCCGTCCCCCTGCCTGCATTGGGAAGGGAATTCCTGGCTGGTTGCCTAATCCTGACTTTTTCCCCCGGCAGGTTTGAGTGGTTTAAGGACCTGGGCCTGAAGTGGTATGGGCTGCCAGCCGTTTCCAACATGCTCCTGGAGATTGGGGGCTTGGAGTTCTCTGCCTGCCCCTTCAGTGGCTGGTACATGGGCACGGAGATCGGCGTGCGCGACTACTGCGACAACTCCCGCTACAACATCCTGGAGGTAATTCCTGCTGCTCCTGCTGGCTGTGGAGTTACTGGGGAGCAGGCAGGACACTGGGAGAGTACAGGATATCCCTCCTCCTGGAGCCACATGGCCCAAGGTTGGCAAGGTCTCTGTGTCCTGTGGGGCCAGCAGGTGTCTGACACAGCCAGTGTGATCCCTGTGGAGCTTCCCACAGGCTTCCTGTGGCTGTGCTCACACAGCCGGAGAGAAATTTTAGATATAACAAGTAAGTCTCCAAAGAAAATAATGTAAACAGTAAACTATGTTTTGAGACAATGTCCTTGAGTTGTGTTAATGCTGAAACTACCAATAGAGTCAGATAAATTACTGTAAGACTGATCAGCTTAACAGCAACGAAATATAGTATAAAAACTACGTGTTTCAAATAAAGATTACTCTTATTGCCACATTTGAGTTAGAGTGAGTTTCTGTCTCTCTCTCTAGCTCAACTGCAACGTCTGCTTCCCAAAGAATCTTAGGGGTCAGCAGGCACCTGGTCATGTGCTCAGTTGAGGCCAAGTGTTAAAACATGAAAAGAGTGCAGAGACACTTGGTGGCTTCTCAGGGACGTGAGGGCCCTTGGGGACCCTCCAGCTGGTCCCATGGCTCAGGACTGCCCACACTGGGGGAGACAAAGCCAAGCCATGGGAAGGTGCCCATGGAGGGGATCTGGATCCACCAAAACCTTCCAAGGAATACTGTTTTATTTAGAGAGGCTCCATCCCTCCTCTAGTCTCCTGAAAACCAGAGGGGTGGGAGCAGTGTGAGTGTCCAGCTGCTCCTGGTGGCCTTCTCAGCAGCATTTGGCCACCTGCCTCTGCTCAGGGAGGAGGAAAGGCCGTGCTCCTGCCATGGAGAGGAAAAGGCAGGATTACTTCCCAGAGGAAAGCACAACATCAGCCCTTCCCTGCCCAGTGGGTGCCTTGTGCCAGCCTGGGCCTCTCCTCTGGGTTCCTCTCCCCAAGCAGAGCTCTCTAATCCTTGTTTTTTAGCCATTAAATCCTTCCCCTCCTGCCATGTGTTGTTACAGCAAGTGGCCAAGAAAATGAACCTGGATATGAGGAAAACGTCCTCGCTGTGGAAGGACCAGGCCCTGGTGGAGATCAACATCGCTGTGCTCTACAGCTTCCAGGTACCTCAGGACTCTGGAGGGACACAGGGACTGGGTGGGACAAGTGTGGAGACATCCACCCAAGGACAGCAGCTGAAATTGGGCTGTGCCTCCTGAATTTGGGCTGCTGCAGTGAGACTTAATAAACTCCACCCTCTGGATGTTGTAAAACAACACCACCAGCACCTGAGTCCTGCTGGTCCAGAAGGAATGTCCCATTAGGGGGAAAATCCAGCCCTTCTGACCTATCCATGAGGCAGGAACTGGCCCAGGTTCTCCCCCAGCCTGCACTTGAAGGTCGAGTAACAAAACCAGTCCTTGGCAACCCAGCTTCAAAGGGTGAGAGTCCTTCCCAGAGCTGGCTCAGAGCTGCCCCGTTGGAAGAGCTTCCCAAGGTTCTGAGCAGAGGATGCTCCATCCCATCCATCCCATCCATCCCATCCATCCCATCCATCCCATCCATCCCCATCCATCCCATCCATCCCATCCATCCCATCCATCCCATCCATCCCCATCCATCCCATCCATCCCATCCATCCCATCCATCCCCATCCATCCCATCCATCCCATCCATCCCATCCATCCCATCCATCCCCATCCATCCCATCCATCCCATCCATCCCCATCCATCCCATCCATCCCCGTCCATCCCATCCATCCCATCCATCCCATCCTTGCTTGGCCAGGACAATTAACAGGGGAACAGGGCTCCCATAGCACTTCTATTCTCAAAGCACTGGGGCAGCTTTAGAGCCTCCTTGGGAAGACCAGGGTCAGCAGCCACCTTGGATCATCCCCAAAGACCATGGGAGTAAGGAATATGTGGGACAAACAGCTCCAGATGTAAAACTTTGGCTTTTGCCCTCTGGGATGTGTTGACACCTGCTGGCTCTGCTCTCTTGTCCCCCGACAGAGTGACAAGGTGACCATCGTGGATCACCACTCGGCCACCGAGTCCTTCATCAAGCACATGGAGAACGAGTACAGGTGCCGGGGGGGCTGTCCTGCCGACTGGGTCTGGATTGTCCCACCCATGTCGGGCAGCATCACCCCCGTGTTCCACCAGGAGATGCTCAACTACCGCCTGACGCCCTCCTTTGAGTACCAGGTGCTGTCCCCAGCTCTGCCTCCCACCGGTGCCTTGTGGCCGAGGGCGGGGTGGGACTGGGAGCTCAGGAGGGGCAGGAAGGAGAGGGACACTATCCAATTCCTTCACAAGCTGTCCAATGGGTATTTCACCCTAACACAGGGTCATAATGGGGTTTTGCCCCTCCATGGGAATGTGGGACACCTGAGCGCCCAATTTTTGATCACACAGAGCTACTCCCCTTTGGAAGTGCCTAATGGGTGGGTGAGGAAATGGCCTGGATGGCTCCTGTATCCCTGCCCTCTCCAGCCTGCAGGTTTGAGAGGATGGCTCCTGTGTCCCATCCCGTCCCATCCCAGCCTGCAGGTTTGAGAGGATGGCTCCTGTGTCCCATCCCGTCCCATTCCAGCCTGCAGGTTTGAGTGGATGGCTCCTGTGTCCCTCCAATTC
>VXAX01000739.1:185616-211643 GCA_013399835.1 Leptocoma aspasia
CAGCCTGCAGGTTTGAGAGGATGGCTCCTGTGTCCCATCCCGTCCAATTCCAGCCTGCAGGTTTGAGTGGATGGCTCCTGTATCCCTGCCCTCTCCAGCCTGCAGGTTTGAGTGGATGGCTCCTGTATCCCATCCCAGCCTGCAGGTTTGAGAGGATGGCTCCTGTGTCCCACCCCAGCCTGCAGGTTTGAGAGGATGGCTCCTGTATCCCTCCAATTCCAGCCTGCAGGTTTGAGAGGATGGCTCCTGTGTCCCATCCCAGCCTGCAGGTTTGAGAGGATGGCTCCTGCATCCTGGGGATCCAACGGTGGGACAGGGGCTCCAGCCCAGCAGGCCCAGCAGGGGATCAAACACTGCTGCTGGGGTATTTAACACTCCAGAGCATGAAGAAAAACCCCTGAGCAAACACTCCCTCGTTATCCAGCCATCCCTGCTCCGGTGCTTTCCACACAATGTGACCTTTAGTCAAGAGCCCTTAAGGAATAATCACAGAGCAGGAGCAGTCTGTTCACTCCTGTAACCAACCCACCAGGCACCCCGATGCTTCCTGGCTCTGACTGCAGCCTGCAAGGGCATGGAATGAGCTTCTGTGTGCTTGCTCCTGGCTTCAGCTGCCTCCCCTTCCCAAAGGGCCTCTTAGGGGAAAAAAAACCTGTGGCCAGAGCAGCAAAAGGATCTGTTTCCATCACCTCTCCCCTTCTGGCGTTGCCTTCTTTTTGGCTGTGGCCTATTAACGCTCCTCTCGAGAGGTGACAGAGCAATTGGCCAGATGCTGTTACAAGCCAGGAGGGTTTATTAGATTGCAATTTTCTATCTGGGCATGTTCCATTGCTCAGAAAAAGCCCCACGAGGCTCCAAGGATCAGGGACATAGAGAGAAGAGGGAGAGCTGTGGAGCAGCAGCTATTCCTCCCCTTCCTGACTGGAAGAACTTAACTCTCAGTGCTGTGGATGCTGCATTTCTCCAAGCTCTGAGCACTCCCCACCATCTGATCCTGCTTTTCCCTCTCCTAGCCGGACCCCTGGAACACCCATGTCTGGAAAGGGGTCAATGGGACACCCACCAAGAAGAGGGCCATTGGCTTTAAGAAACTGGCAAAGTAAGTACCAGTGGGCCCTGGAAAGGCCTGGGATGTTTGTGGCTGGTCCTGGATTTAAGCATGCTGTGAGTGTGTGCATCACCCTATGGATGACAGGCCCTGAGCCTGGGCTTTGGGCCACTGAGGGCTTTACCTGCCATGAGGGACATTTGGGGACACAGGCCGTCCTTTGAACACCCCCTCAGACCACCGAAAGGGGTGTGACCAGGTGAATACCAGACCTTGGATATTGTCTGTTCTCCCAAGCTGTTCATTCTCTGGCTAGGAGTTCTTAATGCTCAGGGATGGCTTTCCCACTTTTTGAGGGTGTTTTGCCCGTTTTTCCTTTCCTTGGGGCAGGAAGATCCACTCTCCCTCTTCAGGGCTGTGCTGGCACCAATGAGATGAAACTCCTGTCCATATTCCTCCTTTTCCCATTGACTTCTTCCCAACGTGAGGAGAACCTGCCCCCAGTGTGTGCCCAACCCTCCAAACACCTGCTTTGGAAGGAAGGGGGGAGATGGGAATGAGGAATCTCCCTGCAGGTAGCAGATGGATCAGGGCTGAGCTGAAATTTGCACTTCATGGCCAGTTGACCCCTGGCAAGGGGCCACCCCCAGTCCCTCTTCCCTGCCAAGGCTCCTCAGCAGCAGGGATGCAGGAATGAAGCACAGTTTGGACATTTTGGCTGATTCTGGCCCAAATTCCTCCCCTGTGGGCCATTGGCAGAGAGGAGCTGCTGGTTCCGTGGCAGCAGAGCCCTGGGCCAAGGCAGGAGCGGGCTGGGTGTGCCCTGGTGACGGTGGCCAGGCTGCCAGGTGGCCCTGGCTCGTCACAGCATCTCCCCACGCTTCAGTTTCCCCGAATCCCTGCTATCAATTTGCTCCCACTCTTCAGCTGTCATCTCCTGCGAGCTGCTCTCCATAAACAGGATCAGCAGCTGAGGAATGTGCTCCTGCAGCTGACACTGGGGCTGGGGGAAGAGCAGGAGGATTCATGGAGTTTGGAGGACAAATGCTTTTGTTGCCGTGTGCCCCATTGAGGGATGGTTTTATAAAAATGTGAGCGTGACGGGTCATTTAAAACAAAATCTCCATTGTTCCTGATGTAGGGAAAGGAATTGTTTTTATAATTCACCATTAATCCTGTCTGGATCTGAGCTTATCAGCTGTAGAAGAGGCAGCCTGAGCCCAGAGCCTTGAGCATGATTTGGTGCCTGCTCAGACTCAAAAATCTGGCTAAATCTGAGCCTTCAGACCTGCAGTCCCTGCCCCACCTGCCCCTTCCCTGCCCTGGGGCCAGGGAACAGGGGACAGTGCCACCACGGGATAACAAAGGGGCAGAACTTCACCGAGGGTGGTGACACAGCAGCAAACAGAAATGTTCCTGAGGCTGACCTTGCCATGGAGAGGAGCTGCCAGGGGCAGGCAGGATAAACCAGCCTGGAGGAGTTTCTACCTCTTCTTTCCTCTTTTTATCCTCCCTAAATGATTCCCCAAAACCAGAGTATTTCTGGGCAGGAGGGGCAGGGGGAAGCTGGACTTCTCCTGCCCGGTGTGACCATTCCAGCTGCAGCCTCTGCTCCCCACAGCTCACCGAAGGGGATGCAGGAGCCCTGCTGAACTCAAAAACCCGGGGCAAGGGCTGTCAAAGTGAATCAAGCAGCCCTTCCTCTTGCAGAGGCCACAGAGATGCTTTGTGCTCCCTCAGCCTCCCAAAACTTGCCTTTCCCTGTTGCAACCTGATCAGCCTAAATCCAGACCTGATGGGTTTCTGCCTTTCTGGTGGCCCCACTTAAAAGCTTGGTGGTCCACTTAGAGAAAAAAAAAAAATGTTCAGCATGTAGGAAAACCAGTGTTGATGTGATTATGAATGTCCCTAAAACGACAAACCTGCAGCCCCTGCCCACATCATGGTGCTCCCACTGATGCCACAGACCAGGAATTGGCATTCCTGGTGCTGCATCACCTCATCCAGGACTGGAGAAAGGCTGGGGACCCCCCAGGGCCCCTCTGCCCTGAGCCAGTGGGGAAATCTGGAGGACAAGCACCCAGTCAGGGCTGCAGGCACAGGAAGCACCAGCTGGGCACAAGGCTCGGATGAATGTGCCACTCCCCAGCCTTGGCAGGGCTGCTCCTCCCAGGGGAGTTCCTGGTGTCACCAGAGTGCAAATGACAGGCACTGGGATAGCTCGGTGTGGCCTCAGTGTCCCCAGGCTCTGTGTGGAGCAGGGCTGGCCAGGGCAGCTCCTGTAGAACCTGGCTGGATTTAAGGGATGCAGGAGCTGCTGTTCCTCCTGTAGCTCCAGCTCTGGTTGGTTCCAGCTTTTCCTTTGGCATTACCTGCCTCTGATTCTTCTCCTGCTCCTGTGTCCCTGCAGAAATGCCACCCCCATGCCTGGTTTAGCATTTTCCTCCTTCAGCCCATTCAGGTACTTGAGCTCTGATCAAGCTCCCCCATCTCCTCTTCCTCTCTGACACATCAAGCTCTTCCAAGGCTTTCCTGTTTGCCATACAACAACCAAAAAAATCGATGCCACAGCTTTGTAAGGCTGTTCATTTAATAAGAAATAAAATGGCTAGAGGCCATTTTAGAGGTCTGGGCTAGAGGCACTGGTAAGGACTGAGCTCTGACTGGGATTTATTCCTGCTTCCCAGGGCTGTGAAGTTCTCAGCCAAGCTGATGGGCCAAGCCATGGCCAAGAGGGTCAAGGCCACCATCCTGTATGCCACGGAAACGGGGAAGTCCCAGGTCTATGCAAAAACTCTGTGTGAGATCTTCAAGCACGCCTTTGATGCCAAGGTAGTGTACCAGCTCCCGGCTCCTGACACGTGATGGGGGTGAAATCCTGGGTGCTCCAAGGGATACATGGAAAACAGCTGCCAAGGGCCTCCAGGATGAGACCCTGTGGGTCTGGGTTGGAGCCTGCACAGGGATTTTTCCAGCTGATTTCTTGCAGCCATTGCAGCATCCATTTGCCTGTGGCCCCTGGGGTGGGAGCTCCAGGGCTGCTTGTGCCCTCCAGGCTCCTGTTCCCACCCTCCCCGTGCAGAGATCTCAGCAGGGGTGTGCTGTTCCCATCCCCTGGAAGCAGCCCAGGAGGCTCCCAGCTCTCTGTAACCTCTCTGTGCTCCCAGGTGATGTCCATGGACGAGTATGACATCGTGCACCTGGAGCACGAGACCATGGTCCTGGTGGTCACCAGCACCTTCGGCAACGGGGACCCCCCCGAGAACGGAGAGGTAGGACAGCAGGGAGGGCTGGCTGCAGCAGGGGACAGCAGTGCCACAGGGCCAGGAACATCCTCTCTTGGCCCAGACTGAGCTGGAATGGCCCAAAACAGGTCCAGCTGCTCTAGCTGTCTCCAGCCTGCTCTGGAGCAGGGATATCTCCTGATTCCCTGCCCTGAGACAGCTGCTGATCCGTTGTTAAATTCATCCTGTGTGACCACCAGCAATGTCACACAGAAGGTGACAGTCCCCTGGCATGGGGGCTGTGACTTGGACAGCTGGGAACAGCGAGCAGGGAGCAGAGCCACAGGCCAGGCTGTGCTCAGGGCTTGGTTTCCTGCAAAACCTGGCAAAACTGATGGTCTTTTTTATTCTTCTTCTGTAGAAATTTGGCTGTGCATTAATGGAGATGAAGAATCCCAACTCCTACCTGGAGGAGAGGAAGTAAGAGCACTCCAACCCCTTCCCCTCCCACTCCAACCCCTTCCCCTCCTAATCCAAACCCCAGCGTGCAGAACAGGTTCCCTGCCTTCATCCTCTCACGAGGGAGTGTGAAATCCTCGGGCAGATCTCACATTTGCAAATATCCGGGAATGGGACCTGCCTGGAGACCCAGGGAATGGAGAGAGTGAAGGTCCCAGGAAAGACAAAAAGCACAGAGTCAGGGGTGCCTGTGGATCCCAGCTTGTAATTCCCTGGGGTGACACGTTATAGCTTCTCTCTTCATCTTGAAGAGGCAGGAATCTACAAAAAAAAACCAAAAAAACAAAAAAAAACACCACCAGATAAAAGTAGGAATTTCCCCAAAATCATCGATTCTGAGAGCCAGGGCCTGTCCAGGAGGCACCAAAATAGTAAGAGTTGGAGGTAGAAGGGAGTTCCCAGCCTTGCAGATGTAGGTGGGGGCGGGCTGGAGAACCAGATTTAGCTCCATGCATGGTGTGAAAAGATTTCTAGGGAAAATAAGAGCTGTGATAATCCTGTAATGTTTGTAACTGGTACCTTGGAGACAGAATCTGGGACTGTAGAAAATCCCCCTTCAGGGGAGGATGAGCTTTGAGCATCTCCGTGCAGAGCCCAGGGGCTGGGAAGGGAGGGCAGTGACAATAATCATTTGGGGTCTCCTCTTATTTTAGCTGTGAAGAATAAAATATTTCCCTGAACTGGGACACTGCTCTGCCCTGGAACGTCTCCTGAGCTAACAACTGGCACAGGGCTGATCCTTAATTAAGGATGGATCAGCCCTGGCCAGGGATCCAGGGCAATTCCGGCACCCTGACTTGGAGCGGTGTCACTGGGGGCGGTGACAAACACGGCAGGGACCAATCTGTGGCTCTCCAGAGCTGGCCCTGCTGCAGCCCCGAGGTGCTCTCCTTGCTGTGCAGCCAGGTCAGCTGATGGATCCCTGCAGGGCTGCCCAGCTGAAAACCCATCAGGTTCCTAATGGCCTCGTGCCTTAATGGGGACAGTGACAAAACAGGACTGCAGGCTGCCCTGGAGGGGTCGTGATGGACAAGGGGCATTCCACACATGGGTCTCACCCCGAGGATCTTCTCCTTGGGTGGAGAGGTGCTGCCCATGGCCGGTCAGGCAGATCTGAGGAGGTTAAAAGCCTCTGAGCTTGGTGCTTGCTGTTCCAGACACCTCCAAGTGTGATTCAAGGGCTGGTGGGAGTTTCAAAGAGCCAGGCAGGGACACCCTCCACTATCCCAGGCTGTTCCAAGCCTCATCCAGCCTGGTCTTGGACACTTCCAGGGATCCAGGGATCCACAGCTTCTCTGGGCAAACTCTTTTTGGGATTGCCCCAACCAATATCCAGGACCTTGCTAACATCAAGCACACAAAAAACCTTTTGCAATGAGAAAAGGAGACCTGGAGGAGACTGTCAGGGGAAGAGGGACAGTGTCAGCCTGGTAAAAGAGAGCTGGAGAAAACAGTTCCTGTCCATGCACCCCATGGACTCCCAGCTCCCCCAGGGAATGCTGAGACCCCTCAGGGCGGGGTGGCCTCTCTAAATCCCAGTGTCACAGGATCCTGTCAGGGCTCTGTGGCCACAGCTCTCTGCCCAAAGCCCTGAGGCTGTGCTGGGGCTGATATTTGGCTCCTCATGTCTTACAGCAAGAAAACCTTTCCAAAGGTTTTCTGAAGCATTCCTAAGCCATTCCTATTCCAAGCCTGCTGCTGAAACGCAGCCCATCCTTCAGCAGCCATCCCACACCACAAGGACCTTCTTGTTCCAGCTGCTGTCCCAACCCTGGGCCCAGCACCCACCTGGGGAATTTGGGCTCAGTGTCCATCTAATCCAGAGGGTTGTGCTGCCCTGAACAGAGTCTGGATTGCAGAAAACCCCCCACACTGGGAGATGAGCTTGGAGCATCTCGAGGCTGGGGAGAGAGGCCACCTAACCTGGCATAACCCAGGGTGAGGACATGGCCAGGGCCAGCAGAGTGGGCTGAAGCAGGTGGAGAAGCAGAAAAGCATGGAGGTCTGGGCAGAGAGGGGGAGGCTGAGGAGCAGAGGTGGCACTGGGGGCTCTGTGACCCGGCTGTCACTCGGCTCAGGGCTGCAGGAGCTGTGATGTGACTCATGCACACACCACTGCTCACTGCTCTGGCTGTAAATTTAGAAACTCTTGTGCGGAGCAATTTTGGGAGATGGCTCAATTCAGAAATACTTCTGCTGTTGTCAGATTTTTTTTTTTCCTCTGCTCCCCTTCCCCCTCCTCATCCCTTCTTCTCTCGCTCCTTTTTTTTTTTTTTTTTTTTCCACTTCCTATGAATGAAACAACCCTCAGAATATCTCTTCAGACACACACTCAACCTTGTGTGCTGCCAGGGAAGGACAGGTAAAGCCAAAGGTCCTGGCAGCTCTGCGTCACTGGGGACAGTGTGGTGGCCAGCACCTGGGCCAGCACAGTGGAAGGTGACAAGGACCTCATGGAGCATTCCTGCTCCAGCTGGGAGATGCAGAGGGGTTGCTATGGCTTTACCCCCGGGGGGAGCACATTCCTCTGCTGTTCCCACAGTGCCTGCTGGCGGAATTGTGAGCCCTGAGCTCTGGTTTGGTGTCCCCCATGACTGGGTCCCCTCTGAGCACGAAGCCAGGCGAGGCACAGAGGTGACCCCAGGGTAACCCTGGCTGCTGTCGCTGTTCACAGGAGCTACAAGGTTCGCTTCAACAGCGTCTCCTCCTACTCGGACGCACGGAAATCCTCCAGTGATGGCCCTGACTCCAGGGACAACTTCGAGAGCACGGGGCCCCTGGCAAATGTCAGGTAAAGGGGACAGGGCGGGAGGGACAGAGCAGGAGCCGGTGCTGCACAGACCCCGTCACCCCATCCCCACCCTGAGGTGTTGTGGTGATGTGCAGACCCCTCCAGGCTGCCGTGGGTGGCGGTGGTGGGACAGGAGAGGATTGCCAGTGTCCCTCCCAGCTGGGCAGCCACAGCTGAGCCACCTTCCCACAGGTTCTCGGTGTTCGGGCTGGGCTCCCGGGCTTACCCCCATTTCTGCGCCTTCGCCCGCGCCGTGGACACGCTCCTGGAGGAGCTGGGGGGAGAGAGGATCCTCCGCATGGGAGAAGGGGATGAGCTCTGTGGCCAGGAGGAATCCTTCAGGACCTGGGCCAAGAAGGTCTTCAAGGTAACCTGGGGCTGCGCTGGTGCTGCAGGGAGGAGCAGGGGGGAGAAGGACAGAGGCTGGAGATGGATCTGAACCCAGCCTCCCCTTCCCAGCACCGGGACACTCCAGTACCACCGCAGCCCAGGGTAAAGAGGGTGGAGCTGATGCTCTGCTTTGTGCTGACCACCAAAAAGTCACCAACATGTTGAATTCCTGGGAAGGAGAGCACCACCAGACCTGCCCAGCACTGATACAGCCCTGTGCTGTTGGGGGCTCCTTCTCCATGTGGGTTGGGACAAGGGGGTCAGCCGGGGTCAGGGAGGTGCCTGAGGGCCTGGTGCGTGCTGCAGGCAGCGTGTGACGTGTTCTGCGTGGGGGATGACGTCAACATCGAGAAAGCCAACAACTCCCTCATCAGCAACGACCGCAGCTGGAAGAGGAGCAAGTTCCGCCTGACCTACGTGGCTGAGGCCCCGGAGCTCACACAAGGTACAGACGGGCTCACCTGGAGGGCTCTGGCTGTGGGGCACGTGGAGAAGACATAGGGGCAGAGGGCCCAGACCCTGTTTTTCGTCTCTGTTAAATTCCCAGCATTTCAGCCCTGCCTTTCCCCCCCATCCCACGCCCAAGGAGCAGCCTGTGACAGTCCCAGGCCCCTCTGGCTGGTCCCTGTCTGTGTCTGTAACAGAGATGTTTGGACACGATCTGCTCTCCCTCCTCCTGACCCCGTTTTTTGAAGCGAGGATCTGGAACCTTGGGATCTTTCCAAGCTTATTTTGTCCAATGGTGCTCAGGGAGCGTTGCAGAGCAAAGGCAGGTCCGGCCCACGGACACCTGGCCCCTCAGCACGGCTCCTGCAGCGCAGGATCTGCCGCACCGGCGCAGCTCTGCCCAAACCCGGGCGCTCTCCTGCCAGCCAGGTGGCACTGCCAGCCACAGGAGCTGTGGGCAGTGCAAGGGCACAGCCCTGAGTCTCATGGGGGTGGTTTTGGAGTCCTCCTCTGCCACCAAAAAAGCGTGCTTGGGTCATCCCTGGGGTTTCTGATCCCTTGGGCTCACAGGAGGGAGGTCAAACCCCTGTGGCTAGCTCTGGTCTGAAGGGCTGAGCCCACAATTACTGCCGTGGTCCGTGCAGTAACAAAGGACTCTTGGCAATAATATCAGAAGGCTAATATGATTTATTAACATGACTCCATAATTTAAAGGATTTGGGCTATTATCTGCCCAGTCCGGAGCATCTGAAGCTCTTGCCTCCAGCTCCGTCCAAGGAATGCTAGAATAGCTTACACAATCAGAGATAACAACTTTTCACCTCATAGGCTGAAAGGAAGAAAAACCCCCATCTCCTATTATTAGGAGACAGGCAGAGAAATCCAAATGTCCTTGAACACACATCAGAGATTTTGTTCATAGAAACTTCTACAGAGTAAAAGACAGTAAAAAGATGCTTTCCCATGGGAAGATTTTTCTGCAGGCTTGCATACAGAGAAACTTATAATACGTTCTTGCAACACACAATGATCCTACAGAAGCCAGAAGCCCTGGCCATGCTCTGCTGAATCCCTGCCCTGACTCTTTTCCTCCTCAGGACTGTACAGCATCCACAAAAAACGCGTCTATGCAGCCCGGCTCCTCACGCGCCAGAACCTGCAGAGCCCCAAGTCCAGGTAGGAGATGCTGCTGTCCCAGGAGCTGAATGCACACCTGGGGCACCCAAAACAGGGCTACAAACATCCTTTGAGCCCTGGATGTCCATGGAATCCCCTTTGTGTGAGCCATGAGTCAGACTGGAAGCCAGTGGAGGGTGTTCCTGTGTTCCTGCACGGTGAAATTCCTGCTGGTACCTCCCTCAGCCCACGGGATGGGGAGCTGGCTGGAGTGGCAGCAAAGGAAGGATAAAATTGCTGAGCAAGAGGTTAAATTGTTTTTTCCCCTTTTAAAAAGTCCCTGAAGGTGAGCCAGGGTGTGCTGCAGTGCCCCTTCTCCCTGCTGTGACCTTGGTGACACGGCCACCACAGTTTGGACGTGCCACCACCCCTGCCTAGCACACCAGCAGCACATGAGGCCAGGGCTCAGCAACTCCCTGAAGGATCCCCCCAAACACTTTTTCCTGCTTTTCCTCCTTCCCCCGCAGCCGCCTGACGATTTTCCTGCGCCTGCACACCAACGGGCACCAGGAGCTGCAGTACCTGCCTGGGGACCACCTGGGGGTGTTCCCAGGGAACCACGAGGACTTGGTCAATGCCCTCATAGACAGGCTTGAGGATGCCCCTCCGACCAACCAGCTGGTGAAGGTGGAGCTGCTGGAGGAGAGGAGCACGGCTCTAGGTAACCAGGGAGTACAGGTGGCCTCTCTCCTCCTTCCCCAGCTCCTGAAGTTCTTGTAGCTCCTCAGCGAGATGGGTAGCCCCAGGAAAATTATTTTCATCTCCCTGCTGTCTTTGCCTGGGTTGGGAGCACTTCCTTCATCCCTGCTCTGCCCAGAGCCATTGCTTGTCTGCACTTGGGATGTGGGACAAGGGTTTGAAGGGTGGGCAGGGCCCTGGGGAAGATCTTCTATGGAAAAATTAAAGGTGTTTATATTCCCTTAGAAAGGGCAATGTCTAGGACTGGGAAGAAGAATTAAGGGATGTGGAGGGGCCATCCCAACACCGTTTTTCAGGGATAAGTCTGATTCCCTACTGCCATGCATGGTGTAACTGCAGATGGAAAACCCTAATCCAGTGTCTCAGAGGGAGATGAAAACCAGGATTTGCCCACCTTGGCCCTGCTGCTCAGCTGATCCCAGGCTTGTGCTGGATTCCCTCCTGGCAGGTGTCATCAGTAACTGGACAGACGAGAACCGTGTCCCACCCTGCACCATCTTCCAGGCCTTCAAGTACTACCTGGACATCACCACCCCTCCCACCCCGCTGCTGCTGCAGCAGTTCGCTCTGCTGGCCACCAGTGACAAGGAGAAGAAACGTCTGCAGGTCCTTAGCAAGGTAAAGAGCCCAAGCCCCAGGTTCTGCAAGGGCCTGGGGGCAATCCCAGCCCAGCCAGGGCATTTTCATCCCACACTGTGCTTAGGCTGAGTGTCTACCCCTGAGCAGAGCTCAGGGTGCCTTCACTGCCTGTTGGGATGGATGAAAGTGTGACAAGAAATTCTCACAGATATGTGTGCTTGGCAGAAAGATTTTTGAATGTAGAAACTGAGAAAGGAATAGAGATGGAAGCAAGTTTTGATATAGAAGAATAACAAAGGTCTAAAGGAACTGCTGAGCCAGTTTTACTGGGTAACTGAGAAGGCAAAGGGTATGTTAGTTAAGAAAGGTTTTTATGACTTAGAGCAAAGGATAAGCCCACCTCAAACAGAAGATGTTTTTACCAAGCAGAAAAATGCAAGAAGTAAATAGACATCTTGATGTTGTAAGTAGAAAAAAGGTCTCAGAATTTTCCACTGCAAGAAAACTGAAAAACCACTTCTAGCTCAAACTGTAACATACTAACCCTTTGTGATTGGAGAATAATAACATGAATATTGTAATGTTAGTAGTTAGGATAGGCTACAGATAATAGTAAAGGTATTGATTGGTTGTTATGTATTAAGATGTTCAGTAAAGAAAAGTATATAATGTATTGTAACCAGAACTAAGACAACTTCAGACTCCTGACTTGGGACTTCAGGCTTGCCTACAGCTTGTGCTGATGGCTGTAGGCTGGGCTCTGTTACCCACGACCCGTGATCGCTGTCCGGATACAATAAACAGCATTTTAAAGAGCCCTCTGGAGTCCCGCATCTCCCTTTAGGCTCTTACAACTGCCACCCACTCCAGCTTTGCCGTGGACCTCCTGGGATATCACTTGAGGCACCTGGAAAAGGTGGATCCTGCATCTCTCTCCTCCCTCCCTCTTTCCCAGGGCTTGCAGGAGTACGAGGAGTGGAAGTGGTCCAAGAACCCCACGATCGTGGAGGTGCTGGAGGAGTTCCCTTCGGTGCAGATGCCCTCCACACTGCTGCTCACCCAGCTGCCCCTCCTGCAGCCTCGCTACTACTCCATCAGCTCGTCCCCAGAGATGTACCCAGGGGAGGTCCACCTCACCGTGGCCGTGGTGTCCTACCGCACCCGAGGTACCGCGGCAGGGCTGGGGCTTGGGGACAGCCAGCAGCAGCAGCAGCAGCAGCACAGGCGCAGCCCCACCAAATCCCTGAAAGGGGTTTCAAGATGTTCCTTTAAAGCCTTTCTGCCTGCTGCAAGAGTAGATTCCCCCAAACCACAGCACTGTTGTCCCATGTCACGGAGAGTGGCAGTGACACGGAGATGACACTTCTGGGGCAGGTACATAACCCAAGCTCCGTGCAGGATTCTGTTTGCCCACCCAAAATCCACATTCCCAGTAGCCAAACTTCCATGGAAGTGTGAGCATTGATGTGTCCAAGCATGGTCGTGGTGCAGACAGACCCAGCCCTGGCGCCCTGCAGGACACAGGGAGGACAGTGGAGCTGCCATGGAGGGTTTGTGTCTGAGAGCATCACGATGCTGCTCCTGCCAAAAAGGTCCAAAGGAGAGCTGGGTGCTCCCTAAGGATTGTGGAGGTCCAGCTCTGCCAGGTCTGGGTCCTGAGTAGCTCCACAGAGGGATCCAAGTGCCAAACTGTGCCAAGTTCATGGAGAATGGATGCTGAGGTATGAAATGTTTCAGGGAGGTGTTCATGCAGGATATAGAAGGGAGAGTTTTAGGAAAGAAAACAGAGTCCTTGGGTGATGTGCCACGTACAGACCTCCTTCCCTCCCTCCATTCCCAGATGGAGAGGGACCAATCCACCACGGAGTGTGCTCCTCGTGGCTCAGTCGGATCCAGACGGATGAAGTGGTGCCCTGCTTTGTACGAGGGTGAGTGACGCACACCAGGCCAGGGCTGAGGAACAGGGGGTGAGACATCTCACAGGACGAGCTCTCTGCCCTCAATTGTTGTCACAGTGGGAGAAAACAGGGCTGGGTTTGTGAGCAAATGGTTCCCCTTTGAGAGAAATTCTGCACAAAAACGTCACATCCTGGGACTTCACCTCATTTTCTACCCCTCCCTCTCCGGGAGGTGTCTCTCTGGGCAGAGGGGAGGGAGGGAACACCCTGCTTGTGTTTAACTGGATCTGTGATGTGTGCAGTGCCCCCGGGTTCCACCTGCCCCAGGACCCGCAGGTGCCCTGCATCCTCATCGGGCCCGGCACCGGCATCGCCCCTTTCCGGAGCTTCTGGCAGCAGCGGCTCTTTGACATCCAGCACAAAGGTGAGGCCTTCCTCTTCCTCACCTCACACTGATTTCAGGCAGGGCCATCCTCTTCCTCACCTCACAGAGATTTTGGGTGGGGCCATCCTCTTCCTCACCTCACAGAGATTTTGGGTGGGGCCATCCTCTTCCTCACCTTGCACTGATTTTGGGTGGGGCCATCCTCTTCCTCACCTCACAGAGATTTTGGGTGGGGCCATCCTCTTCCTCACCTTGCACTGATTTTGGGTGGGGCCATCCTCTTCCTGACCTCACAGAGATTTTGGGCAGGGCCATCCTCTTCCTCACCTCACACTGATTTCAGGCAGGGCCATCCTCTTCCTCACCTCACAGAGATTTTGGGCAGGGCCATCTTCTTCCTCACCTCGCACTGATTTTGGGCGGGGCCATCCTCTTCCTCACCTCACTGAGATTTTGGGTGGGGCCATCCTCTTCCTCACCTCGCACAGCTTTTGGGAACCCTGGGTTGGGGTGTCAGGATGGGGGTCCCACCGTGCCAGGGGTGTCCCAGCAGATGTGCTGGCAGTCAGGAGGGAGGTGGCTCAGGGGAATTGGTGGCCCCGGGCTGAGAGCTGTCCCCATGCTGTCCCCAGGGCTGAAGCCGTGTCCCATGGTGCTGGTGTTTGGCTGCCGGCAGTCCAGGATTGACCACATCTACAAGGAGGAGACGCTCTTTGCCAAAACCCAAGGTGTCTTCAGAGAGCTGTACACGGCCTATTCCCGGGAACCGGACAAACCAAAGGTGGGCACGGCCCCGGGAATGCCGGCCAGCCCGGGGGAGCCAGCAGGGCGGGGACACGCTGGCTCCTTGGCCAGTGGTCACGCATCCCCTGGGGCACCTAAGTGTGCAGGATTGTCCCTTCCCAGTGGGCACCATTCCCAGGGTGTGTCCCCATCCCAGTGCCAGCCTGAATGTGTGCCCAGGCTGGTCCTGCAGGCATCCAGGTGGGAGAGGATGAGGGGAGAAAGGAAAGGAAAAATGAAAGGAAAAATGGGAAAAAAGGAAAGGAAAGGAAAGGAAAGGAAAGGAAAGGAAAGGAAAGGAAAGGAAAGGAAAGGAAAGGAAAGGAAAGGAAAGGAAAGGAANCCCAGTGTGGTGGCCCAGAGCCAGTGCAAATACCTGCTCCAAATTCCCACTGGGACTGAACAGGCCTGGCAATGGAAGAGATGGTGCAGGTGTGCCCATGCAAGAGCAGAAGGATGCTTTGCTGCTGCCCCCATCTGCTTTTTGTCACTGTGGGTGCTGCAAGGCACAGTTGTGTCCCCCAAAGAGGGGTCACCCCTCACTGCTGCCCCAGGGCAGGACAGGGCTGAGAAACCAGAGTTAATCCCAGCTCCCTCCTCCTCCTCCTCATTGTCCCTCAGAAATACGTGCAGGACGTGTTACAGGAGCAGCTGGCCCAGACCGTGTTCAAAGCGCTGAAGGAGCAGGGAGGCCACATCTACGTCTGCGGGGATGTCACCATGGCCGGGGACGTCCTCAAGACGGTGCAGCGCATCGTGAGGCAGCAGGGCCAGCTGTCGGCGGAGGAGGCAGGAGCCTTCCTCAGCAAGCTGCGGGTGAGTCGTGTCTGCAGCGTGACACCGCCACCTGTGTGTGCCACCACCGCCACCTCCTGCCACGGGCACTGCACCTGCTGCCTCCCCCCGCCCGGCCAGGTGACAGCACCGCGGGGGCTGCACCCAGCAGGCTCGGGAGGGTGACATTCCAAAGGTTTCTGTGTGCAGGGAGGTCACCTGGCTCCTGTGGGGACCGTGCTGAGCACTGGTGCCAGCGCTTTCGGGCACCCTGTCAGGGCTTGTTTGCCCTCCAAAGCCCCTCTGTGAAAAAATGAATTTATTTGGTGGGTCCCCGCTCCAAATCTCCCTGTCTGTGAGCCCCATGCTGGACACAGATGATGCAGCTGAAGGTTAAATGAGCTCAGTTTGGGACACAGGCCCAGGGATGGGTGCTGGAACAGCTCTCCTTCTCCCCAGGAGGATAACTCAGCATGATTCCCATGGGATTTCCCCTTCTGAACCATGTCCCCACCTCCATCCAGGCCCCAGGGGAGCCAGAGCCTCTGGCTGTCCACAGACTGGCATTGGGCTGCTGTGCCCCTGCCAGCCAGGAATTTCCAGCACCTGAGGGGCTCTAACGCATGGAACAGCTCTGCTGTGCCCAGAGTGTGACCTTGGGAAGGTCATTGACCCCCTTGTGACAGGTCCTGCCCGTGGCAGACCCCAAACCCTCTCCTTGGTGCCTCCCCACCACGCAGGATTTTGCTGGGGCCGAAACCAAGCGTTCCCAAATCCCATTTTTCCCCGTGCCACCCTCTCCCCCAGGATGACAGCCGGTACCACGAGGATATTTTTGGAGTCACCCTGCGCACGTACGAGGTGACAAACCGCCTTAGATCCGAGTCCATCGCGTTCATCGAGGAGAGCAAAAAAGACACGGATGAGTGAGTAAACACGTTTATTTTAACCCCTGCAGTCACCTCGTGGGGGATGGGGAAGGATGGGAAAGGATGGGAAAGGAAGCTTTGGCTTTTGTGCACACCTTAGAGCAGAGGCTGAGGAAGGCACTGGAGTTTTGCTCTGGAAGCCTGGCAGTGCCTCTGGAGTAGCTGTCACCTCTCTAGGATAAATCCCCCCAGCTTCCCAATTTATTGCACTGATGTGCTCAGACCTGACAATCCCATCCAAAGGAAAATGGTCCTGCCTGCTGCCTGCTTCCAGGCTGGCAAACCCACAAGCAGGGGTGACCCTCCCCAGCTGCAGAGGAGCCTGGCTGGCTCCAGGTGTTCAGCTCTCCATGCCCCTGCAGGAAAGATCCAGAGATTTTTCTCCCTGCTGTTGCAAAAACAACCAGAAGTAAAAAAAAAAAAAAAAAATTAAAAAAAAAAAATCTTGACATTTGCCGTGTTTGTTTCTGCTCTACCAAGTCCTGCCATTTGCTCAGCTTGGTCGTGGTGGGATTTTCCCTGGCTGAGCAGAAGGATTATTTAGGATAAAGGCTGGGCAGCTGCATGGATCTTGCTCCTTGTGCTGGCCCTTGGTAGCTTGGGGTGAAACCCCTTCCCTGTGTAGTGCCTGGAGTGGGTTTCCCCACATCCCTGAGGTTTGGTAGGATTTTTTTCCTCCAAGGAATCACACAGTCTGGGGTCTGGACTCTATCAGAGTGCCTCAGTTTCCCCCCTGTGGACAGGGATAAAGGTCACCTTCCTGCCCACCTCACCCAGCTCTGTGAACTCCTGCCCACAACACGGAAAGTCCAGGTCGGGATGATCCCGGGGCTCCTCGCTGCTCCCTCTAAGGCCAGCCTTTCTCCCCTTTCCCTTGCAGGGTTTTCTGCTCCTAACGGGACCCTTCGCCCCCAGGGGATGCCAAACCAGTCCCAGCACCTGCTGCCCCCTCCAGCTGGAGGGCACTGGGTTTTGTATTTCACGGACACGGTGGCTCCTTTTCCACGGGGAACTGCCCATGGAAAGCGCTCTGTCTCTCGTCCTGTTGTTGTGTCCTGATGATGATGATGATGATGACTTTTATTTCCTTTTCTTCCTCCTTCTCTTGCTCTTGTCCTGTGGCCATTTCTTTTCACCTCCCTCCTTTCCCTTCTCTGGATTTCCCCACTGGAGTTTGATGGCTTTATAATCTGCAGTGGCTCTTTTCAGAATTCCACATTTCCCCTCCTTCCCATGAGGGCATTTTGCAGCTGCATGAAATCACCACCTTTGTGATCATTTTTGGGTGTTTCTGTGGGTGAGCAGAGGTGGCAGGGGCTGGGCAATGGCGAGGTCTTGTTGCTTGTCCAGAGCTGGGGTTTGTTCCTGCCAGGCTCCCTCTTTCCCGAGCTCGGGGCTTGGCTGAATCCTTGCGTTTTCATGGCTTTTCTCTGGATTTGGACAAACCTGGGCATATGCCCGAGGCTGGGGGCAGATGATGTGCAATTCCCTTGTGCCCATGAATTCTATTGATCCCCAAGCAGCCTGGGTACAGCTGTGTGGTTTTTGATCTGATTTACGTGTCACGATTTCTCCTGAACGGGCCCTGCGCTTTGTCTCTCTTTTCCTGCTCTCTTTTCCTGCTCCCTGTGAGCCTCTCCTTTTGCTCAATCCCAACTTTTGCTGGCATGGAAGTTCTCCCACAAGCTCTGAACACACAGGCTGATGTGCAGGCCAAGGAAAAGCTCCTGGCAGTGACTTCTCCAGGGAATATTTGATCTGCAGCCACGATGCTGGCGGGACACGCTGAGGGCCTGGCTGCACCCAGAGCTTTGCATGCTCTGATCCCTCTCCCAGGTGAAAGCCATGAGGATGGGACAGAAGCAGCTCCCAGCTGCCAGAACCACCTCTTGGGAACAAAGGCAGCACTTGGAGGGGGATGGAGGCTCCAGGTCTTTGGCGAGGATGTGCCAACGGAGGAATCACGAAATCCCAGAGCCATCAGCTCTTAGCACATCTCATGAGCACTTCTGGGACAGCAGACCCCAGCCCTTTCCACATTTTAGGGAGCAGAAAGTGCCACCATGGAGCCACCTGCCTGCCAAGAGAGACACTTGTGACATTTTGGGGGTGAGCCAGGCCCCTCTGTGCCACCTGCCAGTGGCACGTGCTGTCTCAGCCAGGACATCTCATGTGAGAAGGGAGGTGAGATCAGCTGCAAAGGTGCTGGGCTCTGACACGTTCACACCTCAGCCCTGCTGCAAGAACCTGGCCCCAAAAGCAATTTGTTAACACAACCACAGAAAGGCTGGAGAAAACAGAAAGCCTCTAACAGAGAAAAGCTGTCTGCAAGGGAAAGCAAACGTGACCTTGTGTGTCCTTCATCCTGCTGCACCCTGAAGAATCACAGAATATTCTGAGTTGGAAGGGACCCACAAGGATCCAGCCCAACTCCTGAGTGAATGGCCCATCCAGGGATTGAACCTCGGCGTTTTTAGCACCAGGCTGTGCCCAGCTGAGCCAGCCCCAGGTTTGTCCTCCCCCACTGCCATCACAAGGACAGCAGGACATGGTTGCAGCTCTTGCTGGAGACAGGGATGCAGGGGTGGCATCTTGAGGTGGCAGCTGCTGATCCTCCCCTCCTGCCCTGCTCTGCCCAGCTGAGCACGGATCCTGGATGGAGCAGAGCACCAGAACTGGTGACGGCACAGGGATTGTCCAGGAGCTTTCACAGGGCTAAGATCACCTGCCCTGAGCTAAAGGCAGCACAGAAAGAGCTGCAGGAGGTTTGCTGCTCTCCCAGCCCATGGAACAAGCCCAAGTGGCTCCCCTATCTCAGGCTGTGCTGTTATTGCCACCCTCAGCCAGGATCTCCTGCCACGTCTCCATGGGCTGTGACACTTTCTGCAACTTCGACTCCCTGAAGCATCTCCAGCCCAAAATCCATGAGCAAAAAGGCTCCAGGCACTGGGAGAATTTGAGCTCCAGGTCTGCTGGTGCCAGCTGAGCATCCAACACGGGATAAAACGAATAAATGCTGCCACGGTGTGGCCAGAGCTGAGCTGGCTGGGCTGGCAGGGCTGGGACACACGGCCAGCTGTGTGGCACTGCCTCGGGGCTCGGTGACCGGGAGGGGAAAGCTGGAGAGCACAGAGGAAAGGGCAGCCCACCCCTGTGGGTTGTGCCCCAATCCCAGGGTGGGCAGTGGGATGAGGGAGCTGGGTCCCTTGGCTTGGGATGTGCGAATTTGGGAGAGCTCCTGTCGGGGAGAAAACTCCCTGGCTCCAGAGCTGGGAGCACACAGGAAGCTTGGCCTTGACCCCCATCCTGTGGCTTCAGAAACAAAGCTAAAATCAGAAAGAAAATCAAACTCATCCTCTTCTTCTGGGAGATTTTGGCTCCGGCTTTGTGCTCTGGTCCTCCTTTAGAAGAAGGGATGATGCAACCTGATGAGGAGGAGGAGGCAATGCCCAAAGAAACATCTCTTTGTGCTCTTCCCAGCTCACACTGTGGTGCTGGCAAGGTTTCCCTACTGTCCTGCCTGCTCTGCTGTACCATCTCCTATCTGCAGCCCGTGCCTGAGCTGGATTTTCTTGCTTTTTGTGCATCCCAAAGCTCTCCACCTCCAGGAGCAGCCAGGGGAGCCAGCAGGGAAGCACAGCCCTGCCTCCCGTGGGTCTGCAGAGGGCTCTGGGCCAGGCAGGCAGGCAGAGCTCAGCAAACACCGCCTGGCTGAGCCCGGCTGAGCCCTGCCGAGCCCTTGGGAGGGGAAATGCTGGTTTAAGGCTCCTTGCCTGGACGTGGAGCAGAAATCCCCTCCCTGCCCTGAAGGTCCATGAAGTTAAAGACCCCCAGGGCTCTGAGCTGCCTCTGCTCCCGCAGCCTGAGCGGGACTGCTGGCTCCTCCCAAGCTGCACCACTGGGAATTTTGATTCACTGTTTGCTGTTGAGTCAGTCTCAGACGTCTGAACTGCTCCCCTTCATCCCCTCCACCTGCAGGGGCTTCGCACTCCCCTCGAGCTTCATTTTCTCCCATAGCAACGGGGAAAGGAACTTGTGGATGTGCTTTATTATTCCCCAAATGCGGCTCTTCCAGCCTGGCCTCCGCTCGTCTGCTGTGGCATTTCTGACCTGTGGGTGAAGCCACAAAATCTCTGCTATAAACACTGAGTGAGGTGGGGTCTGCCCCAGCCCGGTGCCCTGATCTGCTCCAGGGGTCACACACAGAGGGACTGTGCCTCTGGGGCACTCGGGTCACAAATCTGTCCCCTCTGGGTGCCTGCTGCCCACCCCCTCCTGTGCTGGACCTGATGGACACCCAGCCTGGCCAGTGTCCCAGTTGCTTTCCTGAGGATCTCCACCATCGCCACCCCAGTTCTGAGCAGCTCTGCTCCTTTTCACTCTCCAGGTGTTAAAGAGTCTCTTCTCTGAACAGGATGTTCGATTTTCAAGACAATACAAAGTGGGGGTTTTTTGCAAAGATTTAACTTCCTAGGTCTTTCAAGCATCCGCAGAGAGTCGTTATCTGGATTTGAAAACCCAGGGGGAAAGGTTCTGTGTTTTCACAACCTGCTGTGTCCACCAACAGGGAAAAACCATTCAGTGCATGTGTATCCAGTGCTGTGTTGGTGATTTCCGAGGTTTCACCTCCTGGGAAGGACTGCCTGAGAGTTTGTTGTTCTTCTCTTTATGAGAGACAACGGCAAAACAATGAGACATCTGCCACCAGGAGTGGCCTCACAGAGCTGTCACCTCCACATCGTGCCCTGAGCTCGTTGCTCGAGAGGAACTGAGCCAGTCCCACCCAAACTGGCCAGAGAATGGGATCTGACTCCAGGCTGTCCACACTCCCTGTCCCCTCTGTGTGTCCCCAGGGGGGAGCAGGGACTCTGTCCACAGCCTGAGCACGGAGATCTGAAGGATCTGAGGTGTCTGTGCATGGCCAGCAGTCCTGCAGGTGTGTCCTGACCCAGGAACCACAGCCCTGCAGGGAGGATGTGGGGACAGACGGGACAATGGCCCCGTGTCCAGCCTGCGGCCACTCCTTTCCTGTCACTGTGTGATTCCTCTCAACCCATCCTAGCTGCTCCCAGGCTCCCTCTGCCCCTTCCCTCTGGAGATCCCTCCCTTGCCAGCCCTGCCTGCCCACCTGGACGTGCAGGTGCTGGGATGGACACGGACTCACAGTGCCTTGAGCAGGGCACCGCTCCTGCCCCCGTTCTCACGGCTGGGGAAATTCCCCCTGGGATAACTGGGAGCAAACTCAGCCCTGCTCAGCCCCATCTCCCTGAGGTGGGGATTCACAGGGGGATGGATGGAGGTGGGCAGAGGTCACAGTGTGGGGGCAAACAGGGGCTGTGAACTCTCCCACACCCTGGAGACCCCGTTCTGGTTAAACTGTGGGGCAGAGGTTGTCTTTGTGCTTGAAGCCTCATGGACTTGCACCAAGCCAAGCCAAAGCTGCTGCCTCCTGACTTCTGACCACTGAAGCCATTCCATTGCCCTCTGAGGGTTCCCACCATTTTTTTGGAAGGATAATTTTATGCTCAAAACTCAATTCTGTTCCTGCTTTCGCTGGGGACTAGTTCTCAGCCTCAGAATTGCTCTGATAACTCTGCAATTGCATTGACAGTTCCAGAGGGGAGCACAATCCCTTCACAGAACAGATGGAGACACATTTTCAGGACCATTCAACTTCGCTGTAACCCTGTGTTCGTTATAACAATTCCTTCTGCTGTAACAGGGAGAGCAAAAATTTGGCCAGTGCTCTTGAAAATGTGTAATCCTGAACTTGGATAAAATTAGCCTGGAATCCAAATCCTCCCAGATCCAAAATGCCTTCCACACCTGCTGGCTTCAGTGGCACCGGGGATTTTGGCAGCTTGCACAGCAGCAGCAGCAGCAAATTCAGAATATTTTTGCGTGTGTCAATCTGCACTTGCACGTGCCTGCAATGCATGGCTCCAGCAATCCCTGGGAAATCTCCCCTTTCCCAGGAAGATCCCAGCTCCAGCTTCTTCCATGTGGCCGTGTGTGTTCAGCACGGAGTCAGGGGAGAGGGAGAAAGTTGCTGCTTTAAAGCACTCGGTTCCAGAGGTGGAACAGAATTTAGGAGAGGTCAAAATCAGCTTGGTTTAGCACAGGGAAGCTCGTGGGATATCCAAGCATTGCCATGCAAATCTACCTTCTTTTCCTGCTGGGAAAATGAAGGAGACTGGCAATTCCTGGCCTCCACTCCTACAGATGTTTGGCTGTGATGGAAATTTGAGCCCTGGAATCACAGGAATAGAACCCCAACAGGGTGTGAGCTCAAAGCTGAGCAGTGGCAGCACCTCACTGCCAGGGCTGCTGCTCTCCTGCCTGGCCAGATTTTGGGGAGGGAGGAGGGAGGAAAGCCTCAAAGTGAGCAAATCAAACCTGTGAGGCTGGCCCTGAGAATTCCTAGTTTATCAGGAGCCTGTAGGATAAACTTTTGCAGCTGCTCCTCATTCCTGTGTGGAGGAATGGACAAGGAGTTGGATGAGGAATTGGGCAAGACTCTTGTATCCAAAGCTTTCAGAGCTGTTCTGGGGCTGTGGAAAAGCAGGAATGCAGCACTGGGATGCAGGGCAGCTCCTGCCTGGCTCTCTGCAGAGCTGGTGTAGAAATCTGTGAGGGAAAAACACCAGGCAAAGTATTCTCCTTCCAGGGGCATCCTTAATACCTGGAAAATTGAAATGCTAAGTACTGGGAAAGTTGGTCTAAGAGAGGAACTAATTCAGGGCTTATTTTTGATGCTTTGTTTTCATGTGTTGGTTCTGGGGTGGGGAAAGCAAACAGAGAGCAAACAGCCAGTGTATCAAATTAGGATTAAATCAAACTTTTTGTTCCTACAATAACTGCTGGCAGAGATTTTTAAAATTTATCAAGGGCAACAAAACAGCCTTAATTAACTGAGACATTAATGCTCCTTGCTTCTGAGCCTGCTTTTTTGTTCTCCTCTCCGTGTGATCAAGGCATGGAATCCTGTCTTAACAAAAGCCACTTCCCAGTAGCCCAGAGGACATCCAGGAACAGGAGATGGGGTTGGAGAATCTCCCTGCAAGTGAGATTCAGTGCAAAATCCCTGCTTTGCTAAAATCCTACAATATAGGCAAATCCCCACCATTCTCAAGGTTGAATCCCCATGCTCTGCTGCCTCCAAATGCCTTTAGAAACCCCGGGCTCTGTGTGCTTTGTGAGCAGTCTGCAGCTTTTCCAGAGTGCACACACAATTCCCCAGGCAGAGGATGAGCGGAGAGGGATGACTTTCAGCCGGGACTCATTGCTTTTTAGATTGCACAGAGGTAAAAGCACCACTTCTGCCAGCTGCCCGGGGAATTGGATATTCAGTGCCAATTAATTTTTGTAATAGGAGCAGGGATTTATCCCCTCAGCTCCCCCAGGCACCTTCAGCCTCAGACTCAAAGGTTGGGTTGGAGTCTTTAATTTTCCAGTGGCCTTTTCCTGAAGAGCAGCGGTGCCACGGTGAGGACAGGGACTGGGCTGGGAAAGTGGCAGCTCTGGGGCAGGGAACTCCCAAATTTTCCATTGTAAAACCTTCAGATGTGGGTAAATCCTGCTGGGCTGGGTTGGGCTCCAAGGCCTGGCTGCTCCCTGCTCCTGGCTCCCCTCACACCCCCATGTCACTGTGCCTTCATCCGCTCGAGGAAACGATGCCAGGATCTGAGCCTGACACTCTCCCTTTGCATCCCATCCAACAGGAGTGCAGGGAGCAGGGGGAGCTCCTTGTGTGGCTGTTTTTTGTGTGATCCCAGGGTTTGTGCTGAGGATGCAGGGGTGGGGTGAGCCCGAGCTGTGTGTGATCCTGCCAGTGCTTTAAGCAGCCAGAAACGTGGTTCTTCCCCTACCTCTGAGCTCTCAATGCTGCTACAATCTCTGCCGTTCGTCCCCCGTGCTCCAGCCCCTCTCTCAGACTGGCTCTGGCTCTGTTTGCAAGATATCCACGTTGTTCTGAAGCATGCACCTCTCTCTGTATAGTCCCAATCTTCTGATTTTATGGAATACTTATGCCTGTTTGCATTACGGTCAAAATAAAAAAGTGAACTAGAAGCTGGCAGTTCTTCTCTCCTCTCTGGGTTTTTAACACCACAAGGCTGCTCGAGGTCTCTGCTGATGCCTTGGCCTGGCTCTGCTCTGCCACCTGTAATGCCAGGCTGCCATAAATAGCAGTGACAATCAGCAGCACCTGTTTACCTGCCAGACACAGACACTGCCTTGTGAGGCGGCCTGAGTCACAGCATTCCATGGATCCTGTCATTTTTCCTTGGGGGGAAATGTCACAGGGCTGGCTGTGTGCAATCCAGGGTGAGTTTTGGAGCCTTGGGAACACAGCAAAATCAGTCCAGGCAGGAGCTGAGAGGCCTGGAAATGGCAGAGAGCGACCAGGGGAATGAGGCAGAAATTTGGACACGGCTTCTACCATGGGAAAAAGATTTTCCCTTTTAAGGGGGATCCTTCCAGTACTTGAAGGGGGCTTAATAAAAAGGTAGAGAGATTTTTTTACATGGGCAGGGAGTGGCTTCCCACTGCCAGAGAGCAGGGTTAGGTGGGATAGTGGGAAGGAATTGTTCCCTGGGAGGGGGGCAGGCCCTGGCACAGGGTGCCCCCTTTGGATATTGATACTCATTGATCCACTTTAGATATTTGTATCTGTTGATGAGATCCCCTCTGTGCACCCCCTTTTAGTGCTGGTACACATTCACGAGGTGCCCCCTGTGCACCCCTTTAGGTATTGATACTCATTGATAAGTCTCCTTTTGGCACCTCCTTTTAGATATTTTTACACATTGATATGTTCCCTCTGTGCACCCCTTTAGGTATTGATACACATTGATAAGGTCACCTTTGGGCTCCCCTTTTCACATATTGATACCCGCTGATAAGGTCCTCCTTTTGGCACTGCCTTTTTGATATTGATACATTTTGATAAGTCCCCTTTGGGCACCCCCTTTTTGCTATTGATACACATTGATGAGGCCCCTTTTCAGCACCCTGTTTCTGATATTGATACACATTGATGAGCCCCCTTTTTGGCACCCCTTTTCACTACTGATGCACATTGATATGGTCCCCTTTTTGGAATCTCCTTTCTGATATTGATACGCATTGACAGATCCCCCCCGTGCACGCTATTTTCGATATTGATACGCATTGATGAGGCACCCCATTTCCAATATTGATACACACTGATGAGGCCCCCTTTTTGCCCCCCCCTTTTCAATACTGATACATTTTGATAAGTCCCCTTTGGATACTCCTTTTCCAATATTGATGCACATTGATAGATCCCACCTGTGCACCCCATTTCCAATATTGATACACATCGATGAGGCCCCTTTTTGGGATTCTATTTCCGATATTGATCACATCAATGCGATCCCTTTTTGGCCCCCATTTCCGATATTNATACTCCTTTTCCAATATTGATCACACCAATGCAGCCCCTTTTTGGCACTCCATTTCCAGTATTGATCACATCGATTTAGTCCCTTTTTGGCCCCCGTTTCTGATATTGATCACATCAGTGAGGTCCCTTTTTGGCCCTCCGTTTCCAATATTGATCACCTCAATTCGATCCCTTTTTGGCCCCCATTTCTGATATTGATCACACTGATGCGGTCCCTTTTTAGCCCCCGTTTCTGATATTGATACACATTGATGAGGCCCCTTTTTGGCACTCCATTTGCCTTTTTGACCTCCATTTCCGATATTGATCACACTGATGCGGTCCCTTTTTAGCCCCCGTTTCTGATATTGATACACATTGATGAGGCCCCTTTTTGGCACTCCATTTGCCTTTTTGACCTCCATTTCCGATATTGATCACATCGATGGGGTCCCTTTTTGGCCACCATTTCCNTTGATCACACTGATGTGGTCCCTTTTTGGCCCCCATTTCTGATATTGATCACACGGATGCGGTCCCTTTTTGGCCCCCGTTTCCGATATTGATCACACTGATGTGGTCCCCTTTTGGCCCCCATTTCCGATACTGATCACATCGATGGGGTCCCTTTTCGACCTCCATTTCCGATACTGATCACACTGATGCGGTCCCTTTTTGTCACCCCCTTTCCAGCACTGCTCGCCCGGACGCGGTCCCTTTTTGTCACCCCTTTTCCAGCACTGCTCGCACGGGTGCGGTCCCTTTATGGCACCCCCTTTGCAGCACTGCTCAGTGTGTCCCTCATGTGGCATGTGTTCCGACATGCCACCCCCGCCGTGCCCGCTGCGGTGCCGCTGTCCCCGCGGTTCCCGTCACTTGTCAGACGCTCCCTTGGCCGCTCTGCGCTCCGCGCGCCGCCCGCACTTGGCGGACGCTCCCCGGGCCGCCCCTCCCCGGGAGCGCCGGCGGCCCCGGCGGG
>VXAX01000739.1:211664-234838 GCA_013399835.1 Leptocoma aspasia
GCCGCAGAGGTGGCGGGGGGGGCCGCGGGCCCGGCGGGGCCGGGTGGCGGCGGCGGCGGCGGCGGGACGGGCCTGACGGACCTGCCGGGCGAGCTGCTGGAGCTCATCCTCTGCTGCGACGTGCTGGGCGCCGCCGACATCGGCCGCGTGTCCTGCACCTGCCGCCGGCTGCGCGAGGCGTGCCAGCCCCGCGGCAAGGTGTGGCGGGAGCGCTTCCGCCTCAGGTGGGCAGCGCCGCACGGCCCGGCCCGCCCGGGCTCTGAGGGGACGGGATGAGCGGCACCGGGGCTCCGCGGCACCGGGGATGGCCGTGCCGGGCCGGGTCGCGTGTGCCTGGGGCGGTGGAAGTGCCGCCCGATGCCTCGGTGCCCTCCCGGCTCCGCGGTGAGCTCCTCCCGCGCTGGGTGAGCCGGTGGCACCGGGCGGGCACGGAGCGGGTTGGGTGGGAAGGGAGCTTTGAACCCACCCCGTGCTATGGACAGGGACACCGGGCACTGTCCCACGGTGCTCCAGGTTTATCCAGCCCGGCCTGGAACAGTTCAGGGATGGGGCGGCCACAGGCTCTCCGGGCAGGTGTCCTGCACTGCTCCGAGCGCTGCCACAAGGCTGCGTCCCCTCCCAGAGCCCGTGGGGAGGGACCAGGCCGAGCCTGCTGCTCGCAGGGGATCCCCCTTGGCCAGAGATCGGTTCTGTGGCTCTTTCCGCAGCGGGGCACGTGGATCCCCAGCATTCCCGGGGCCAGCCCGGGCTCTGGCACTGGAACCGTGCACTGGGGTTGTGGGTTGGCCTCCCTGACCCCACCAGGAACTTCCAAAACAACAGCCAAGACCCATCTCAGGACTCGTGCTGGACAGCAGAGAGGGGTTTTATTCGTGACGATTTGGGGAGAGCTGTTCTCCCAGATACCCAAACCCTTGGGATGGGGTTTAGCTGCTGGTTTGTTTCCCCCAGGGGCAGCCCCAGGGTGCTGTGCTTGGTGTTCACATTTTGGCTGGGATGAAGGGTGGTGATGCTGTGCTGCTTTCAGCAGTCCTGGAGGCAGCTCCCCTCATCCCCGAGGCTGTCCAGGGTGGCACCTGCTCCTCTCTTACCTGCTCTTGTCTGTGTTGGCACAGGAAAAGCAGCAGAATTGCTTCCTCCAGCTGCCAGCTGGCTCCTGAAATTCAGCTCAGCCCAAATGTGGGGATTGTTCCCTTTTCACAGGGGTAAAAAAGCTGCTGAACAATCACAGCTTCCCCACTCCACCAAGCCACGGCTCTGGGATTGGCTTTCACCGGTTCAGTGGCTGCAATTCCTGCAAGTTTCACCCTGGCTGGGATCCAGCAGCTGGAAAGGGATGTGGTGGGTGATTGGCACATGCTGCTCTCCTCCTCTCTCCTTAATAATGGAATTTTTGGCAGGAAGCTTCACCCTGACCTTGCCATCCTGGCTGGATTCCGTCATGAGCAATGGCACTTTCATCTTTCCAAAATTCCCACTGTCCTTCCAACCCATGAAATTCTCCTTTCTCATCCCAAAATAAAGGACTGATGGTTATTGGGAGGTGGCTGCATTTCAGCAGTAGCTGAAAAGCCAGGGATTCATCAGGAAGGAGGTCGTTATGTAATGTCAGGTTATTTGACTTTATTTTTTGAAGGAAAATTGCAGGGGAGTTTTATTATTAACCAGCAGTGAAATGTCTTCCAGGTGTGGTTTGGACACTGGTCGTAATTATTATACAGGAGGAGTGATTTCAATATTTGGGAAATTAAATATATATAACCTGAAAAGAATCTAAGACAACCCATGGAGCTGAAGGAAAATGTTTTGTATAAACCAGTAATAATGAACAGCATTTAAAAATGTGGAATAAATCCCCCAGCAAATGAAAAGAAACCCCTTTCTCTCAGCTTAATTTCCAAAATTCTTCCATCTGTGCTGATTCTTGTTCATGTTTCTCACACAAGTGATCCTGGTGTCTTCACAGCAGCAGGAATTGCAGTGCTGGCACATATTTTATGGCACAAAGCTGTGTTGTGGCACCACACACCCACTCTATTCAAAAAGGTGCTGCTAACAGCCCCCAAAGCATGCCCTGAAGTTGGATTTTCAGCTGAACCTTGAAATCCTGAATAAGCTCTGAAATGTGTGGACTTTGAGTCTCAGTAAAGGAGTGGTTTTTTTACAGGGAAGCTGTGAGGTGGATTGTTGTTTTTTTTTTTTCCCCTTCAAACAGTTATTTCTTGTCTCAAAACCAAACTGCAGAAGGATTTATCTGTCACAATTTGACTTCAGGATTGTGTTTTCCTCTCGTAGATGTTGCCACCAGCAAGGGCAGTGGAGGGAGCTGTGTTTTGTGCAGCCTTTTAATGAGCTCCCCGAGGTGCTAGGAAGAACACAGGACAGAGAATTCCCCTTCTGTTCAGTGCCAGGTTGGCTTCCACGTGACACTTCTTTGTGGTGAACTCCTTTAATTATAAAACTGAAGCATTTAGGATGTTTAGGTATTGAAATCCTGGAGTGGGAGCCTCTGAAGGTTTCAGGAGAGCTTGCTTTTAAATAATCATTAATGCACAGCTGCAATTGGGGAGTTGTGCTTTGATGTCTGAGGTAATTTAATACAGTTTAAAGCTGGGCACTGTCTGGGCGCTGTCTCAGCTCCTCAAGTCATTCTGGAGGTTCTCAGGGATGTGAAATATTAATGATGCTGTTAATTTGTGTGTGTCTGTGCAGGTGGCCCTCCCTGCTGAAGTACTACAGCCACAGTGACAGTGTCATCTGGCTGGAGGAGTACAAGGCACGGCACAACGCGGGGCTGGAAGCACAGAGGATTGTGGCTTCCTTCTCCAAAAGGTTCTTCTCAGAACATGTAAGTCCTCCTCTCTTCGTGTGTGTGTGCAGCAGCCTGGCCACTTGTCTAATAGAATCATTAATAAAATGGTTAATTGAATCATTAAGGTTGGAAAATACCTCCAAGATCGAGCCCAGCCACTGAACCATGTCCCTGAGCACCACATCTTCACGTTTTCTGAACCCATTGAAGGACACTGATTGCACCACCTCCCTAAGCAGCTTCTTCCAGTGCTTGACAATCCTTTCAATTAATCAATTTTTTCCTAATATCCAACCTAAACCTCCCCTGGAGCAGCTTGGAGCTGTTTCCTCAACGCTGCCTGAGCATTCACATCAGCAGGGTGTATTCTTTTTTAAAAATTCTTCAACCATTCAAAAGTTGCTTATTTCTTAGGGGGGTTTTGCCTTTTTAAAAATGTGTTTCTTTAGTCTTTAATATTATTTTATTAGGAAAAGGTTCTTCTTCCCCCAGAGGGTGCTGGGCACTGCCCAGGCTCCCCAGGGAATGGGCACAGCCCCAAGGCTGCCAGAGCTCCAGGAGCATTTGGACAGCACTCCAGGGATGTGGTGGGATTTTGGGATGTCTGTGCAGGACCAGGAGTTGGACTGGAAAATCCTGTGGTAGTTCAGGATATTCCATGATTCCATAATAATTCAAAGATTCACGTTCCTTGGTTGTGATCAGTCCTTTTTATTAGTTTCTCTTGCCCCTCTCTCCACATCACCTCAACTGTGCAGTCAGAGATTTTGTATTTCCTGACTTGGTGTGAAAATGCTGAAACACAGCCAGAAGGGGAGGGAGTTCCAAATCCAGAGGTGTGTGGAGAGCAGCACACCCTGGGATTGCATTCAGCCCTAAAAACTCTTTGCTTTTTGCTGGGAGTTCAGCCCTGGCTCCGGGAATTCTGAAGGGCACAGAGTTTGTTGACACAAAGCACAGCTGCTGTTTCTCACTGCAGACCTTGTGCAAGGACGAGTTCTGAGAGCTGTCACAAGCCCTTTGAGTTCAGGAGCAAGGCACAACAGGGTCACTCAGTTGCAAAGTGTGGCTTTGAAGTTCTCCAGCCAGCCATGACCCTGAGATGCTTCTGTGTTCAGTGGGGAAAAGGTGAAAATGTGGTGTCCCACACTGATGTGCACATGAAACAGGAGTTACTTGGCTGTTTGCTTGGTAACTGTGGATTTTGGCAAGCTGTACAGCTGGCTCAGCCTGGAGTTCTGTGAAATAAGTATAAATACTGTCTGTAACTTTGGCTGAATTCAAAATTCCACCCAAGAGCCGTTAAACAGCCCCCCTTTTATGGCTCCTGTGCAGAAGGAAGGCAGTGGGGCCAGGTGGGTGTTTGGTGTCTCCTGGCTGCTCTGTTCTGCAGCAGCCAGACATTTGTCCATGGAGAATTGTCAGAGCATTAACTGGGAGAAGAAGCTCCTGGATTCCTCCCGTTTTGATCATGTATGCAAAGACTATGGAGAGACCATTAAGCAGTACCCAAAGGCCTCGTGATGAGAGCCATCTCCTGTGGGGCTGGAAACTGCAGCTTGATTCCCTGCTCAGAACTGAGAGGAAAAGGCTTTCAACCCATATATGAGCCCATATCCTATGGTGAAAAGCTTGAAAGACAATTTTTTTTACAGTTCAGCCAAAGTTTAAAAAGTAATTCTGAATTCTGGAAGAAAATAGCTGTTCTGAATATAGATGCAGAAGTGGTTGTTGCAAAAAATAAAGGCTCCTGCCTCTTCATTCCTTCACCCAGGATGAGTCTCCTGCACAGGGGGTGTATGGAGAAGTTCAGTCAAACACAAGCAGAAATTGATTTCACCTTGAAACCACTTGCAGCTTGTGCCCACCCTACATAAATGTGATTCTGCTGGTCCTGAACTCAGCATCACAGCCCTAAATGCTGTGGAATTTGGCTGAAATTGCTATAGGATGTTCCTGGGGTTCTCAATGGAATAATAAATCCATGAGTACAGACTGTGAGTATTTGGGGAGCAGGACATTTCTAAGATCTTTCATAAATTAAAAAAAAATTAGACAAATTTGATTTTGAGACTTTTTCTGAAGTGATGGGGAGAATCTGTTGTGCTGTGCATAACTCCTGTGTGCTTTGGCAGGTCCCCTGTGATGGATTCAGTGACATTGAGACTCTGGGGTGCCCCAGCCATTTCTTTGAGGACGAGCTGATGTGTATCCTCAACATGGAAGGAAGGTAAGAGAGGGCTGGGAAATGGCAGGGATTTCCCTCTTTCACCAGTACAAGGAGAAAAATAACCCTGGTTAATGCCTGACCTCAGCTTCTGCCCTTGGTCACTCATTAAACAACGCCCCCAGGCTTGCTAAGGCCTGATTGCAGAACAAATTGGGTATTTCCAGAGGAAACCATGGAAACCTTGTCCCACAAGAAGAAGCTCCTCTGGCTTTGTGTTGCTTTTTATTTCCTTGCCAGCTCGTGGCATCTCTTTGTACCCTCATCTCTGCCTAAGCAGTTCCCATCCTCTTGTTCCTTTTTGATTTAAGTCTGGATCAGTTTGCTGAACTGATTTGCAGGATTAGGCCAGAGCACCTGAGGATAGCAGGAATCCTTCAGGATTGCCACCATGAATCCCTGTACTGTGAAATTCCAGCTTTTTTTTTTTCCCTTTTTCTGAGCTGGAGTAGGTTGGTCCAATTTTTGTCCCCAAAGAAGCAACTGAGTTGAATTCAGCCACTGCAAAATTTGCAGTTCTGTAAATTATTCAGGCAGGTGGTGAATAAAACTCTTGGTTTTTATCTGCCTGGGTAATCTCATCGCCTTGATTAACACTGGGCAAGATGAGTAAGTTTATTTGAAGGTTTTATTTGCTTTATTTGAAGGTTTTTCTGCTGGTGCCACCTACCCAGGCTGGGTTTGGTGTGATACAAAGCTGTGATAAATGTCCTTAATGGGGCCTAATAGCCTTGATTAGGGGGACTGTTAATAGAGCTTGAAAAAACCCAACTGGAATGGCAATCATCTCATTTTTGCCTTTTCCCATCCATTTTATTGCCTTCTCTATTTGTGCTGGGCCTGAGCATCTCTCATTTGACAACTGGTTAAAAAGCTTTTGAGGCTTTGCACTGGCCAAATGCCTCCCCATAAAGCAGAATTGATGCTAATTACACCCTGATTAGGCTGTAGTCATTGCCATTCAGGAGCATTAGGCTAAATCATTTCCCTGGAAGATATCCCAATAAAGCAGTTGTCCCTATTGAGGATCCCAGTTTATTGGAAGAAGATAAAATATGAGATTTGATTGCCCTGCTGTCCAGGAGGATGGAGAGGCTTCAGAAAGTGATGGGGCTTTGCTGTAAAAAGTTTTGGAATTGTGTCATCTCCAGAGCAATTGTTGATCTCCTCCTGCCTTTTCAGAGCTACAGAGTTGGTTTTCCTCTGGGGAATTCTGTTTTTCTTCTGTATGCTATTGGACTGACATTCATGTCCCTCATCAATCTATTTTTAATGCTGAGAGGATGCTTAGGAATGGCTCTGGAGAGATGCAGTCAGACAGAGGGTAATGTTTTATGAATAAAGTATAGGATTTTAATCAGATATTCCTGAGCTCCTTTAATTAGGATCTGTGTTGTTTCCCATGATAATGTGTCTCCTCAAAATCATGTATCAGTGATGGGATGAAAATCGGAGATGATAGGAGCAATGTTTTGCAGGTTGTGTGGCTTTTTATGATCAATTCCTTTCAACATTCCCCTTTTGGGTTGACTTTCAGTGACAGTGCTTGTTGAGAAAAACAATAACCTAAACTGTAAACTTGTATTCATTGGGAAACTTAAACCAACTGTTCACCCTTCAAATACCTATTAAGGGAAATGCTTCTTCTTGTGTTTAACTCTGCAGAAAAGGTCTCACCTGGAAGTACTATGCAAAGAAAATTCTCTATTTCCTACGGCAGCAGAATATATTAAAGAACCTGAAGGAGTATCTGCAGCGCCCCACGGAGAGGCAGTCCTTTCTGGAGGGTGAGTCCTTGGCAGAAAGCCCAGCTGGAACACTAATGACAGCTCTCCATCATGGTTTGACTTGCAAGGAGCCTGCCTTGCTTACATTCCAGCAAGCCCTTGGCTAATGACTCAGAATTCAGGTTGGATTTTGGATGTGCCTGGAATCCTTCCCATCCCGCAGCAGCACTGCATCAAAATGTCAGCATGGCATCAGGTGCTGTCAGTGCTGTGTGCTTGAAGAATCACCCCTGGACAGCTGGGCTGAAGGCAGAAAATGGTGAAACACTGGAATCTTGAACAGGGTGCTGAGAAAATGAGCTGTAGCTCGACATCCTAATTACTGACATTGCTGCTGTGGCCCCTGGGCTGCACTCAGCTGAGCTGATTCACAGCTCCCTGCTTTCCCCTTTCCTAGGAACTCCTCAGATAAGGGCAGGGAGCAAGCAGAGGGAATTGTTGTAGCCTGAACCTGGGAGTGTCTCAAGATCTGAGTGCTGGAACTTGGTGGAAAACAAATCCAAGTCCCTTCACATGGTGGGAGGGCACTTACACCTGCTAAGAAAGAAAAAGCTCTTTCTTCTGCTCTTCATGTCCTCAGGCTGGTGTGTTAATCTCCTCCTGTCTTCTGAGTGGCTCAGAAGCTGCCAGGGGTTGTGGAAGAGTCCCTTTCTCTTGGTACACACTCCAAAATGTCCCTGGAAGAGGACAAAAGAGGCTGTAACACCAAAGCTGGTTCTTGTTCATGCAGTAGACTTTGAAGAAGGTGCTGTTAGGGCAAGAAGGGAAAGCAAAAAGTGACCTTTTCTAGGAAAAAAACCCAAATTAATTACGAGACTTACTCATGTGGGTCACAAGTATGTGTGATTTGTCTGCCATGAAGGTGGCTTTGGAGCACCAGCAGGAAGTTTTTTGGGAATTTTCACCTGGTCAGCACAGGGAACAGTTTGGGAGGACAAAAAGTTGACACAGGGCCCTGCTGAATTCCTTGGTTTACAGGCCTGTCATGGACGTGCTGACAAAGCCATATTGGAGGCTGGAAGAGGTATGGTCCATGCAAAATCCTTACAGCTGATTCCAAAGATTGAACGAGAGGAGGCTTTGGGGAAAGAGCAGTGGTGCCAAGGAGAAGGTTCTGTGAAAAGGAAATGTTTTCCTGCAGAGGCTTGGGCAGGAGGAACATGAAAGCTTGTTCTGTTCTGTGTTGTGTCAGGAAGATGGAGAGCAGGTGTGGAAGAGAAAGATGAATGTAGCAGACAAAGAAATGATGAACAAGGATGATATGGAGGATGTGACAGGGAGAAATCAGAACTGAGGCAGTTTGAGTGAAGCTGGGATTGTTTCAGGCTCTGAATAAAAATCTCTGTCCGTCGGGGAGGTGCCAGGGGCTGCGGTGTGAGCAAAGAGCTGGTCAAGCCTGATCCAACAGCATTCCTGCTCAAGGTACAGATACCTTTCAGCATGGTGGAGAGGGGAATACTGGGTTCAGCTGGTAATTTCTCATGTCAGCTCATTCTCTGCATTTTGTGTGACAAATCCAGTAGATGACTGCAGGTTTCAGACACAGAGCTCTGCTGTTCTGCTGCAACCGCTCGCTGCATGCCTGGAATGCAGAGCAGGCAAAACCAAGCAAAGAAAAAACTGAAGTCCTGTTTCTTATGTAGTTTGTTTTTTCCAGGTGCTGTTTTGATTGATCAATACTGTAACCCCCTGTCAGACATCTGCCTGAAGAGTGTCCAGGCCCAGGTGGACGATATCACAGACAAAGTGCGCAAAGTGCTGCGGACCAAGAACCCCAGGCACCCCAGCTTGGCTTCCAAGGCAGGTACTGTACAGAAATGTGCCTTCCTGCAGAGCCTTCCTGCACAGCTGAAACAGCTGGGGAGTTGTGGCTGCTTAAAGAGCTGTTGTTTTTATCCCCTGGCAAATAAAATTCTGAGATTTACTTAAGCCATCATTCAAGAAACAGCTGTTCAATAGCCCAGGGTTCAGTCCATCTGATGCTAAAAGTATTGGGAGGGGAATTCTATTTTTTCCCATTTGGCCCTGAAATCTTATTAGTCCTGTTGTCTATAGCTGAGTTGTGGGACTGGGAAACCACCTCTTTCCTACCAATCTCAGAAGATCATCAGTAGAAGGGTGCATGTTTATCATCTCCAAAGGTCAGGCAGCATCTTGCTCCTTGGTTTTGTAAACACTGAGTAATTTCTGGCTTTCAAGGAGAGACTGAGCCTGCCCATGTGAAGATTTAATTGCATAAAGGTTGAGTGCTCTTGTTTTCTCAGTCTTTATTTCACTGCATGTGTTTCCAGGAGAGGTTCTCATTCCAGAAGTGGAACTTCAGAGGCAGGTGCTTGATGCCATGAACTGTGTCCTATATGAGCAGCTGAAATACAAAGGAAATGAGCTGGATTACTACAATTCACTGAATTCCTACATTCACCAGGTATGCCTGTGTTAGGCAAAAACTGGGAGGCTGCAAGGCTTGAGTTTCAGACTTCATTTGTCTGAATGTAGCTAGGCAAATAATTCTCTGTGAAGAGCAACTCTTAAATAAATATGTCATCCCTCAGTGCATATTCTGTCAAGTTGTATTTTCAGTTGTGAAATCAACCCTTGCAATTTATGTTTTTTCTTAAATCCCGCCTGTATTTTTGTCACGTTTTTCTTCCCCAGGTTTTGATCCGCAGGACAGGAATTCCCATCAGTTTGTCTGTGCTTTATTTAACAATTGCCAGGCAGCTGGGAGTCAAACTGGAGCCTGTCAACTTTCCCAGCCATTTCCTACTGCGGTGGTGTCAAGGGAAAGAAGGGTGAGTGACCTGCTGAACTCTGAAATTGTGCCCACAGTGACAAAATCCAGACAACATTTACAGCTCCAGACCTATGTGAGAGTGTTCCATCTGCCTACACAGAGGGAAAGATCAGATCTTTAGGAAGGTTTTCCTAGAACTCAGCTGCTGCTGAATGGTAACAGATTTCCTGCTCTAGACATAGAGGAGAATGTTTAATTCTTTTCCATCTGGAATTATAACCTATACAGAGGGAAAAAACAGATCTTCAGGAAAGTTTTCCTAGAACTCAGTTCTGATGATGAGTAATAATACCCATGAGGTGATGAGAGAATTATGGAAAAGAGAGAAGGCACCAGGTAGTCCCTGTTTAGGAGGGAGCTGAGGAATGAAGGACACGGGTTGGAAGTGCTGAGGGAAGAACAGAAACAGCAAATCCTGCTTTACCACAAGACCCTGGTCACAGTTTGGGCTCTTTGTTGCCTCTTCAGAAGCACAGATATTTTTGACTACACCTACATCGATGCCTTTGGGAAGGGGAAGCAGCTGACAGTGAAGGAGTGCGAGTACCTGATCGGGCACCACGTGACAGAGGAGTTCTATGGAGTGGTGACTTCCAAGGAGGTCCTGCAGCGCATGGTGGGCAACCTCCTGAACCTTGGCAAGAGGTGAGCTGAGGATCCAGCCCTGGAAGAAAGGACCTGGAGTACATTATCTGCATATCCAGTGTTGCTGCTTCCAAAAGGTCTCACTCACCTCATGAGATCCTGAAAATTCTGTGTGTCACAAGGCATTTTAATCACCTGCATCTGAGTGGAAACAAAAATACTTATGAAACTAGTTCCTCTCAAGAAAATAGACAAGATATTTTATTTTCTCTGTGAAAAGCTGGTAGGGACTGTCCACCTTAAGAGCAGAGCATTTTCCTGCCAGGTGGTAAGCACAACACCCATGTTCAAATGAGCATTTTCAGAGATACTGTTGGTGTGTAGAACATTAAGTTTTGTTTCCAAATCCTCCTGATAATCCTTTTCCCTAGCAGCCATAGACAGACTCACAGGAGTGGAAGGATTGTTTTAGGTGTCAGGGGAACAAAAGGAAGTGGCTTGAAGAGTGAATTCTCTGTGTGGGATTATCTGACCAAGGAGAAGAGCAGTGGGTGGGAGGGCAGAGTTCAGTGCTCAGTTGTGGAGTGCTTTTGTCTGTAGCAGGCTGATGTGGTGAGTGACAATCTGTGCTGGAGTCACTGTTGTGAGCATGCAGTACCTGCAGCATCATTCTGGGGGCTCCCCCTGTCCCTGGGTGCTCTGGGAACAGGTTTGCTGAGCCTCACAGCTGAGTTTCCTTTCTGCTGGCAGAGAGAGCACTGACCAGTCCTACCAGCTCCTGAGAGACTCCTTGGACCTGTACCTGGCCATGTATCCAGACAATGTGCAGCACCTCATGCTCCAGGCCAGGTTATACTTCCACCTGGGAATCTGGCCAGAAAAGGTACCTGGGCACTCAGGGGAATGCTTTGGGGAAGGCTGAGCACTATTAACACTGGGTTATTGATTTTTGGGCTATGTCAGCCTGCATTACAGTCTGCCACAAGTTGTTTCTGTAATAAATGCAGTTGGAGGAGTTCTCACATTGCAGGGAATCAATTTGAAGCAGGGAGAGTGGATGATTCTTGCCTGCTTGTCCTGGGGGAGACTTGGGAGCAGCTTTGAGTCATAAGTTATGATTTACAGCTTGTCTTGCAACCAAGACCATGGGCTGTGAGTTATAAGAGCATCCTGTTTGCTCTGTGCCTAAATTGTGATGAAATTCCTGCTGGGCTCCTGGAAAAGAAGCAATTACCTTATCAGAAAATTTTGGGAAGTTATCTTTTTAAAATAAAACCAAAGCTGTGCTCCCAGCCTTGGCCACACAATCTGTGGCTCTTGTGAAAAAGCAACTTGATATTCCTGTTCTTGGAATTCCTTTTCCTTCAGGGTAACAACTCCAGTCCTGTTATCTTGGGAGTGTGGGTTTACAGGTTATCTGAGGTTTACAGGTTGTCTGGATCATCCAAGGCTTTCACTGAATCAGGACAAGGCACAGGGAAGAGTTACAACTCAAAAAAGTCTGATTTTTTTGTGTGTCACTGCAGCACAGGGGTTTTTCCTACTCAGAATTCCCTGTGCTGGTTCAGTGGAGCCTGTGCCAGTTCCACCTGTGAGGTTTGGGAAGGGGACAGGAATATTGGCTGGACAACAGAGCAATAAGCAAAGCTCTTCCCACCAAATCAGCTGGAACAGGACTGCTGGAGAAGCTGCCTCCTTCCTTTTGGAGAGCAAACTCTGCTAAGCTTGGCCTTCCCTTCTTATGGCAGCAAATTTTAGGGTCAGCAGAGAAAAACCAGCACCAAAAAATTGTGTATGGGAGGGGCTCACTGAGCTGAAATGGCAACTGGACATAAATAGGGAACACTGGAAGATCTTCCTGCCCCTTCCTGGCACTCAGGGATGTGTTTGGAGAGCACCAGACTTGGATTTGCAGCCCCTCAGAACACAGAACCCAACCCCAGGGCTGAGTTTCACTGAGTTCTCTGCACCAGATGCAGTGGAAATGAGCAAATGTGGATTTTTCAGGATTGCATCCAGTCGTTCCAGGCTGTCAGGCAGGATTGCAGCTAACCAGAGAGAATGCTGTGTCTGACAGGACACAATGTACCAGCTTTGACATGGGCTGCCAGATTTATGGATGGGTAGGAAATCTAAAAAGTCCTGCAGAGCTACACATAATGTTGCCCTAAATAATTGTAAATAACAGTAAATAAAACTCCCAAGAATCTCTGGCAGCTGTGGTTACTTCATTCCTTTAGGATTTTTCAGGATTTTCACATCCTTCTTAATTCTTAATAGAATTAAAGTGGCCAAGAAGCCTGAGCTGTGTTTCTTCTCATGAATTACTCACCTGTCCTTTATTTAAATTGATTTTCCTCGATTTTTGGCTGCTGTTCATGCTGAACAGCCTGAGATTTCCATTCCTCTTCTGCTGCTGCTCTGGACTTAATGACCAAACCTGTGATCAAGGAGACAATCCTTTTGCCAGGTACCAAAGTGTGGCAGATTTTGGGACTTGAGATATTTGATGTTGAGACAGATATGTGTCTTTTCCCAACATGTTTACACAACAGCTTGGGGTTTCTTTCCTTGCTTTTACCAAAAAAATTAAAATTTGGTTTGCCAGCCTCTAGCAAACTCAGCAGCAGATGCTCTGATGTTGTGCCAGAGGGTGTTGGGAGGCTGGAATTGTGGATCTGCAGACCTTGCTGCTTTGTGTTCTTTAGTCATCCTGAGACAAGCAGCTTTTCTGTCTTGTTCCCTGTTCCATGGGAAAGCATCATGGGGGTTATTTCCATTCCCTCCTGTGCTGCTCTATTTTTGCTCCTCACAGACATGCTGAGAAGCTCTTTTAAGTTTAAGTATTAGTTCTCAAGAGCAGCAGAAGTCACCTGGAATCACTTCCCAGCAGCATTTTGGAACACTGGGAACTGCATTCTCATGACCAGAAACCTTGAGAGATGGTCTGTGGGCACTGAGCAGGACGTGATGAACTCGTGGGGCTGAGTTTTAAGGAGCTGCTGTGCTCTCCAGTGCCTTTCCTGGGAAGCTGGGAGCTTTAAAAAGAGAAAAGGAGTAAGAATAGGCTGTCAGCTGCTATAGCTGCTATAGGCTGTGCAGGCTGAACGTGAAGCTGCAGCAGAGAACAGCGTGGAAGATGCTGTGGCAGGTCTCAGGGCACTCACATGCAGCTGACTCCAGCAATGTATCTGTATGTTTATAAGTTGTGCTGCTGCAGGGACGTGTCCTGAACCTGTTTTTGCTGTGGTTTGGAAGGTCCTGGACATCCTGCAGCACATCCAGGCCCTGGACCCGTCCCAGCACGGGGCTGTGGGGTACCTGGTGCAGCACACCCTGGAGCACATCGAGCGGCGCAAGGAGGAGCTGGGCCCCGAGGTCAAGCACCGCTCGGATGAGAAGCACAAGGAGGTTTGCTTCTCCATTGGGCTCATCATGAAACACAAGAGGTGAGCTTGGAGCCTTCCCCACAGTCAGCTCTGTACCAGCAGAGCAGAAGGGTTTGAGCTGACAGCAGTGAGACGTGGTTTAGTGCCAAGGAGGAGTGGGAAATGCCAGGCACGTGCGTCTGTCCTGTGCAGGAAAATGGGGGCGGCTCTGTGAGTGCCTGGAGAGAGCAAATGTTTGCACTGCAGAGAGCCTGACTTGTCTGAGTCATCCTCTATCACACAGGTAGCATCCCCACAGCACAGAGCTCTCCAGGAAACAGCAGCAATCACTTAATGAGGGACTGTGCAATAGAGTCAACTTAAAAATCGATTCTGATATTCCCAGGACAGTTTATGGATGTTTCCCTGTGCTCTCATTGCCTGCTCCTGCCTGCACTGCTCTGCCAGAGAGCCTGTGTTGCTTTGGCCACTCCTCTGGCTCACCAAGACATCCAGAGCATATTTGAGGGGCATCAGCAGTGACAGTTACAACACCTCACGATGAATCCCATAAATGTTCTGTAAATAGTGATGCCTTTGTTCTCAGTGTTGGGGTTGCCACATCTGTGTGAGGAGCACAGGAGTAGTTGCACAGCCCAGCAGGGTGGTTGATCCCTCCTTATTTCTTCCTTCCTCTTCTGGCTGCTGACTTCCAGACTCTTTTCCATTCTCTTTTCTTGCTCACATTTGGTTTTTCTTTGTCTTCAGCTGTTTATTCCTGTCTGTTTATCCAGTCATTCATAGTCATTTCCCTCCACGTCAAAATACAAACACAAAGTCTTTCTGAATTGCTTTTTTTTTTCCTCTTGCTCCTCTCCTCCTTATGTGAGCTCTCAGGAGGTTCCTATCCTGTTCGTGCTCTGTTAATCTTGAGGAAAAAGAGCTGGCTCTGGAGCTCCCACAGCCTTTGTGTGCAATTTCTTTAATCAGGTATGGCTACAACTGTGTGATTTATGGCTGGGATCCTGCCTGCATGATGGGCCACGAGTGGATCCGGAATATGAACGTGCACAGCCTCCCCCACGGCCCCCACCAGCCCTTCTACAACGTCCTGGTGGAGGATGGCTCCTGCAGATATGCTGCCCAAGGTGAGCAGGGGCTCCTGTGTGCACTCTCTGCCCACATCAGGACAAAGGGATGCTTCACTCATTAATTAAGTGTGATTAACAAGGGTTATAAATGTGGAGCTAGGAAAGAAATGATCCTGAATCGTGGCCTGCTCTGTTTGCTCTCCATGAAATCAGCACCGCTGGGATGGCCATGAAGCCCCACTCTGGTGTGATCTCCTCTTGCCTCAGAAGTGTTTTGGATGCTCTCGTGGTGTGAACCTTGATTGCTGCTTTGAAAGAAACAACTCAGCTTCTGCTGAAGGCTGAGGGTCTGTCAGCAGCTCCTGACAGCTGTGCCTTGGACAGGACCTGGAAATGGGGTTTAGTGAGGGGTTGCTGGTCAGGACATGGTTCTGGCCACTGTCACATGCCGGGATCCCAGGGAACACAGGTAACCTGGCTGTTAGTGCCACCTTTAACCAGAGCAAAAATTAATGTCTCTTCACAAGTGCAGGAAGGTGTAGAAATCTCTATGTCACATGTGCTTTATGCAGGAAACCATAAGAGGAAACTCTTGTCTGATGGTCAGAGTGTGTGGTTGGGATACATGAAGAACTGTTGAACTGAGGTTCTGAAGAAAATTACAAAAGAAAAACACATCTGCGACTCTGTACATTATAAAAATGTTAATTTGCCTCATGTTTGTGTTCCCCCTGTGACAGGGAGGTCCCATCCAGGCAGGGCAGCTGCACAGCCAGAGTGTGTTTGGCTAAGGGAAGATGTGGAAGCTGCTGGAGGGAAAATGCTGACCAAAATGCCCTTTCCCTGGGTGCTCCCTCATGTTCTGGTACTCTGAGTGTGACAAGAGGTGGTTTTACAGGCAGGGACACTCCTCCCTCTGTAGATTTAAAATGCAGATGTTTCCTACTGTCCTGAGATTGGCTTTTTTACATTCAGAAGCCCAAAAAGATGAAGTGGCAAATCCTGATGGCTCAGATCAGACAGGGCTTGCCCTCAGAGAGTCTTAAAACCAGAAGTTCTCATGTGCTATGGGTTGATACTAAAATATGCATCTTGGTAATTACCTAATCAGATAGTTGTCCCCAGTGCTGCTGGGGCTGAGTCATCACTTACCTTGTGTCTAATGATGTTTAAACAAACAGAGCCCTGTCTGGTCCCACAGTTCTTGCAGGGTAGGCTGACTCTGTTATCTGTGTAGGAGACACTGTTATCATTGCATCTCTGTGGCCTCCAAGAGTTCCTGTATTGCTGGGGAAAAGTTAAGGGTTTGTTCTTGCTGCTATTGATATCCCCTCTAAAACATCCTCAGATCCTTTGGGAAGGATTATTTCATATCCTCCTGACCTGACTCTGGGGAGGGAGGGAGAGATTTTACTGAAAGAATCCTAAACAAATCCTCATGTGGAGTTTATTTTAACCAGCTCAGAAATAACCCCAAGCTTATTATAGATAAATGTACCTCAGTTTGAGGCCTTCCTGTAAATCTGTGGGTTGAGTGGAGCTAATTCCAGAACTCCTGTGTCATGCAGGGAGTTTTGTACCTGTCCACTCTTGTCTGTTTTGTTTGCTTTGTGACGGCACAGGAGGGAGATCTGTGGCTCAAAACTGCTCATCAGCACCTTTGGGAGGCTCCCACCTTGTGCTGAACCTGCCTGTGTCAGCCTGTTCCCCCTGCCAGTGCTATTCCATCCCTGCAGCTCCATCCTTGCAGCTCTCCATCCCTGCAGCTCTCCATCCCTGCAGCTCTCCATCCCTGCAGCTCTCCATCCCTGCAGCTCTCCATCCCTGCAGCTCTCCATCCCTGCAGCTCCATCCCTGCAGCTCCATCCCTGCAGCCCTCCATCCCTGCAGTTCCCTGAGCACAGCTCCCAGCTCAGCCATGCTGCTGCAGAGCACTCAGCAGTGCAGGTTGTTTTCCGCAGTGGTGCAGTATCTGAAAAGGTCCTTTGCAAGCCTCTAGGACTGCACCAGGCTGCTGAGGCATGGAAAGCTCTGGTGCTGCTGGCTGCACACCCTGACATGCAGCAGCTTCAAAGAGCCTGCATGGATTAATAGGAATTCTCTGCTCCCAGTAATGAACTGGATTTCAGAGACAGATTATTCCTGAATGACCTTCTCTGCACTCCAGCTCATTCCTGCCCTGCCCAAAATCAGCCTTTGATCCTGATGCAGCTTTTTTTTTTTTTCCCTAGCTAATACTACCTGTTTTATCTGGCACTGTGCTGGGAAAAAATGACATCATTTGGGGAGTGCTGCAGGGCTCCAGCCTGTGGGATTTACTCCCAGTCCCTGCTCTGTGCTGACACTGTGGAGCAGAGCAGCCCTTGGCCAGGGTCACCTCTGGGGTTCAGTGTTCAGGGGTCACCTTTGGGGTTCAGTGTTGTTTAACTCTTGTGCTTAATCACGTTATCTGGAGGAAAGGAGCTACTGTGGGGATGAATCAACGTGTCCTTGTTAGGGACTTTCACCTGACTTGGGGAAGTTTGGATTTAGGGAAGTTTATTTTGCCGGAGGCAAGCGCTGGGCCTTGGCATGGTGGAAACACAGGCTGAGGGAGGAAGCTCTTGGCTCCTCTGCCAGGGCAGCCTTGTGCAGGTGGGCTCACCTTGGAGCATTTGAGGGGGATCTCTCCTAAAAGTGATCCCCCAAGGGCTGTGAGGGATTAGAGGAGCAGAGCTCAGTGCAGCAGCTTCTCCCTGCGCTTACAAACAAGTCCTGTGACCAGCAGACTGGGGGCAGCATCCTGTTCCTCCAGCCTGATGCCAGGCAATCCCAGGCATGCAGCAGTTCCCATGTCCCTGGTCAGTGGGGTCATCAGGAGGTGATGCAATCACACTGACTTGCTCTGCCCATTTTCCTGCATTAGGGTATTTTTTTCCTTTCAAGCACCAGATTTGGTGTTTCGAGAAACACAGACAAGGCCTGAGAGAGGCCCAGGGTTCACTTCCCTGCAGCAGGCTGTTCCTGTGCTGGTGACTGTGCTTCCCTTCCCTCACAGAGAACCTGGAGTACAACTCTGAGCCTCGGGAGATCCCTCACCCCGACATCGGCCGCTATTTCTCCGAGTTCACCGGCGTTCACTACCTGGCAAACACCGAGCTGGAAATTCGGTACCCGGAGGATCTGGAGCTCACCCGAGCCACAGTGCAGAAGATTTACAGCTCAGGCAAAGAGTGAGTGCCAAAGGCAGCCTGGGGACAGAAGCCAGCTGGAGTGTAGCTTTACCCTCTCTGCAGAACTTGCATGGGAAGCAAGTTTGGTGACAATCCTTTGGCTTAATGCATTGAAAACTGCATTGAACCTGGAAACTGGTGCTACAGCATCTTCCCGTTGTCTGCCTGCCCATCCTGGCCCAAAGGCACAGGGACACTTTGGTACTTGAGGCCCAGCAGGAGGATCTTGCAGGGACAGCTGTGCCAGGAGCATTGTCCTTGGGAAGGATCTGCACATTCTGCTCCTTCTGTGGTGGCCTTAGAAGGTCAACACAGCAAGATCCTGGTGTGGAATATGGAGGAATCCCCTCTTTCAGAGAAGGAAGTTGCTTGTCCTGGCAGTATTTTTGTTTGGCTGTGTCTGTCTGGTTTGGTTTGAGTGTGTATCCCATGCAGGCAATAGTTTTTAAAGTCTCTCACGTTTCACTGTTGTCTTCTCCGGTCTGAATTTTCGGGTCAGGTATTGCTTCACCTCTGTAGTCTGATTGTTCCTAGAGCTACTGTTCCAATCCTGAATATCCTTCTGGGCCTGGCAATATCCTTATGGGCCTGGGAAAGCCCTGCCACAAAACCAGCAGCAGTGAGACTCGTGGGGTGGCAAGCAGTGCTGACCCAGGGGCCAGGTGGCCACCTCGGCGATGGCAGAGACTCTGACAGCAGAGGAGGAGCTCCTGGCCCTTTTCCATGCCTGCTGAACACACCCAGCCCATGTCCTGACCTTGTTTTTGGGTCTGTCCACCGTGTGTGTCCAAGGTGGGATCCATGAGTGTTCCCAGGAGGATTTGGAGCCTCGTGGGGATGTTTGGTGGGACACAAGGGCAGCACTGGAGTGATTTGGATGGATGCGGAGCTGCCGCTCGCTGCCATCGCCAGTTTTTTTTCCAATAGGTATTTATGCAATACAGTGGAATGATGACTGGAACCTGGCCATCCTTGGAGTCAGCCAAACCATTATGGAAGCAAGATGTTAATTCCTGCAGCTTGAGGCCTTCTTCCTTCTTGCCAAAAGAAAACGGATTCTAGGGGGGCGCAGACTTGGCTGCCTACAAGGGAAGAGCTTTAGCAGCTCGAGGCACATGACTTTTAACCTTGACTTAGAGGCCCAGACAGAACCACTGCAGAAGAGGTTTTCCTCTGGGCTCAGGGGCTGTGGGGTGCAGAGTGATACAGTGTTTATGCATATCTTTGTGGTTTCTGAAGCAATGTGTGTAGAGTAGCTGCAGCTCGTGTCTCCTGTCACTGTCCACTTGCAACACAGTAATTCTTCTCTCCGAGCTGACAATTAGGGCGCTGTAGAGGTAGGTGGATGCTCTTTAGTCTCTTATGCACTACAGGTATCTTCACATGGAATCACAGCCCTCCTCTCCAGCAATGCCTGCCCTGCATGTCACCTCCTGCAACCCTGAGCACTGGTTTGCTGTGGAAATAAATGCTGAGAGCCCAGCACTTTGGTGGTGGTGGTCTGCAGGGATCTGGGGCTGCAGGAAGAGCAGCCTGTGGGGAGAGTGTGAGGAATGCTGAGGGGGCTCTGCTCCAAGCAGAACTCTGTCTTTAAAGAGTCAGAATCCCAGAATGGTTTGGGCTGGAAAGGACCCTAAAGCTCCTCTTGTTCCTTGGGCAGGGACACCTTCACTATCCCAGGTCTGTACTGACTGAACTTGGAGGGAGGGAGGGAGGGAGGGAGGGAGGAGTTCTGCTGTGAAGCAGGGTAGGGAATCCTCAGGCACAAATCTGAAAATCCATCTCTTGTTCTTGAGTGTTGGAGTAGACCCCAGCCCTCCAACCCATTTTAAAAGTAGATCCCAAAAGATTCCTGGCAGGGATGCAAGGGTTGGGAATGGGGCTGGTGAGTCCCAAGGTAGCTGAGAACAGGCAGAGCAGGGCGTGGGCTTCCCATTCCCAGCTGTCAGCAGGATTCCTGGGATTTTGTGCTCCCTTCTGTTGACTGCTGGGCCTCTCCAGTGCATCCAGGGAATTGCAGAGCTCATGGGAGCCCTCAGCACGAGGAGCTGCCTGAGGTACAGCCGTGCCATAAAAGAGCCACAGGAGCCAGCAGAAAGCACCCAGAGTTTCCCTGAGAACTGGCCAGTGCTTACCAACCCAGCTGGAAAGCTGCTGGGTGCTTCAGGGGTCCCAGAGCAGCCAGCAGGGCCCTTTCTGCCCCTCTTTTGGGGCCACTCTCTGCTCATACCCTGAGAAGAGCCCGGCCCAGGAGGAAGTGTGGGAGCTGTTGGTCACCACAGACCAGTGTGGCCTGGGGTACAGAAGGGGACAGGCTTGGGTACTCAGGGCAGCCCAGCAGCCCTAGAACTAAATCCTCATCCCTCTGGCAGGTGTTTTTGGAGGAACTGTGCCCTCAGACAGCTCTGCCTGCTCTGGGTGCTGCCCATATCCACACCCGGGCTGTGGGTATTGGGGTCATCCAGAGCACCAACACAGCCTTGGAGGTGCCAAATTTGGAAAAGACTGGACTGTTTTAATGTGTTTTCCACACAACCTCAGCCCAGGGGCCAAGTCAGATTTTGGGATTTGAGACAAACCCAAAGGGAATGCCAAGAATTCCCTTGGTTTCCCATTTGGGAAGGGTGTCCCCACTGCCTCCAGTGCTGCTTGCCCTGGGTGGAGTCTTGGTGAGGAGAAACTCCCCTGTGAGCACCTGCTGCTGTGGGAGGCCTCAGCCCAGCATCCAAGGTGGCCAGGGAAAGCTGGAAACCCTCAGGATACATCCAAGGTGGCCAGGGAAAGCTGGAAACCCCCAGGATACATCCAGGGTGGCCTGGGAAAGCTGGAAACCCCCAGGATACATCCAAGGTGGCCAGGGAAAGCTGGAAACCCCCAGGATACACCCAGGGTGGCCAGGGAAAGCTGGAAACCCCCAGGATACACCCAGGGTGGCCAGGGAAAGCTGGAAACCCCCAGGATACCTCTGTGTCCATGCTGGAACAGCCTCTTGGAATGCACCTGGGTTCCCACAGGCTGCACATCCACGGTCCTGCACTGTGGGAACACCTCTGTGGGATGGTGGGGTGACATTTGGGGTTTGCCTGTGCCCCCTCCCCTCCTGGCAGCACAGGCACAGTCACTTTTCCCCAAGAAGACAGCAGTGGATCCCAAAAGTTCCTTGTGTCTGTGAGGAACGTCTGCATCCATGGTGTCCGTGTTAAAGGTGGTGCTGATGCTGTCCATGGGGATTTGTCCTGTCCTGTCTGTGTGGAGCTCTCCCAGGAGGGGTTGTGTGGCTTTCTGGGGAAGGTGGAACTGCCTCCCTTCTCTCCCACCCGGTGCAAAGCCTGGCCAGGTCGCTCCTGTGCAGTGCCAAAGTCCTTGGGAGCAGGGGGTGAATTCCCTGCAGGTAATGCCATGTTGTCCCTTCCCTTTCCATGTCACCAGCCACCCGTCCTGGGGACAGAACAGCTCTGGTGCTGTCATGTTAAAATCCAGAGGGAGAAGGAAAAAGTCCAGAATGGGGGAAGAGGAGGCTGGGAAGGGGCAGGAAGCGAGGAGTACTCACTGTGTGCATGGTAAGGAAAAGCCAGGGCTGGTTCTGAGCTTTGCCACAGGATGTTGGCACTCAGGGATGTTCCAGGCAGTGCCATTCCCAGGCTTCCTCTAGCCCAGAGCGAGTCCTGTGGCCAGCAGCATCCCCGGGAGGTTTGTCCACCCTTGGAGGTCTGGATGTGCTGCTGCTCCGGGCCAGGGTGAGGAGCTGCTGATGCCCTCCAGCAGGAAAGGGCAGGGAGGGACAGCTCCTGGATCCTCTTGGGAAGCACTTCCAGCCTCTTTGGACCAACACGCAGGGACACACTGAGAGCACCCTGACACAACCGAGGGCAGGGAGTGAGGCCTCTGACAAACCGTGGGAGTTTGTCTCCAATCTTCGCAGGAAAACCAAGCCCCAGGGCCCTCCAGACCAGCCAGCCCTGCCTGGGGCCAGAGGGAGTGGTGTCCTCTGGGGCAGGAGGGTGAGAGGAGGAAAGGGCTGCTCTGGGCTGGAGAAGGGTCCCTGGCATCTCCTGGTCCCTTCCAGACCACCTCCACCTGCACATGAGCTGGCTCCAGGTACTGTCCTGACTCATTCTGGGCATCTCCAGGGATATCCCAGCTCTGTGGGCCCTGCCTGCCTCCCTGCCGGCTCCTCTCCGTGGGGGACACGGGGACTGTCGACAGGGACAGAGCGCTGCATGTATTTCCCCCCTCCTCCCACCTGGAAGTGCCTGGGCTGGGCAAAATTCCACACTGGGTGGAAATCTGCTGGCCCAGGAATGGAGGGCGAGGAGCCCCAGGGCCCCTGACACTGACAGCTGAGGTTGCAAGATGGGGACATCTCTCCTTTCGCCATTTTTATTTATAAGCAGGTATTTTCCTGGACAGCTGGAGGCTGGAAATGATTTCATTCCTTTCCTGTTTCTATTTGGCTTTAAACAAATAAACAACACTGACTTGCTACCTACTGCCGCGGTGTGCTGCGCTGTTTGAGCTGCTCCCAAACCTCTGCCTCCACTCCTGGAAGGGCTTTGCTCTTCCCTGTGCCCGTGGGAGGGTGACGTGTCCCTGCTAGTGCCAGTCTGGCGGGAGGGAGGTGGTGACAGAATCCCCCGCTCTGCCGAAGCTGCCTCCCGGGGAAGCCCCCCCATTATGGGGGTCCTGGGTCACCCCTGTGCGTCCCCTTTGGTGTCCCCGCACCCAGGGGGGCAGAGCCCGGGCAGAGGGGCAGCCGAGGGGCTCAGCTGGGAGCTGCTGCAGGGTATCCATGGGGAGACCCCGGCCCGCATTCCCGCACTGGGATTCCCGGGGGCAGCTCCAGAGCGGCGAGCGGGGGGCACAGCCGGGGGCTCCCGGTGCCATCAGCGGCTGCCGGGGCTGTCCCAGCTCCCGGAGGGTCCCACCCCCGCGGGCCCTGCGCTGGCTCTGGGCGGGGGCGCGCAGGGACCCGGGGCCGCCGCGCCGCCGCCTCCCCGCCGCGCCCGCCCTTAAAAGCGGCGGCGGCTCCGGTGCAGCGCCCGCGGCGCCGCTCCCGGCACGGCCCGGGATGGGCTCCGCGCACTCCGTGCCCGCCGAGATGCGGGAGCTGGCGGACAGGACGGGCTGTGAGTACCGGGGACCCGCGGGCACCTCGGCCGCGCTGCCGCTGCCACCGCCCCACCTGATCCCAGCCCAGCCCGGAGCCCCCGGCCCCGCTGCCGGAGGGGACACCGGAGGTCCGGCCCCGCAGGAGGACACATCACCTGCGGGGTTGCAGGACGTGTCACCCGGGAAGGG
>VXAX01000739.1:242601-299866 GCA_013399835.1 Leptocoma aspasia
CTGCCGGGGAAGGACAGCGCTGCCCTGCAATGCAGTCCTGGCCCGGAGGGACCCGCAGGGCTCGGCTGCGCCCGGCCGGCCCGGGGCTGACCCGGGGGATGGAGCCGATCCCGTCCCCACGCTGGGAATGTCCCACGGAGCCGCGGGACAGTNTGGCGGGGCACGGTGAGGATGGAGCTCCCGGCTCTCCCGGAGGAGCCACTCGGGCCCTGCAGGGCTCTTGGTGCTGCCCCACGGCCCCACAGCCTGGGCTACCTTTGCAGGGCTCCGGGATTCCCTCTTGCGCTCCTTGGGCCCCTCTGGGCACCCCCATGGCCCGGGCACCACATCGGCACCGCCCGGGCACCTCCGCCTCCTCCTCCTCCTCCTCCTCTTCCTCCCTGTGCCGGACCCTCAGTGCTCCCTCCCCGCCCCATGCACACGAGGGCACAACATCCAGCTCCTCCCCAAATCCCCAGGTTTCCGCAGCCAACCCAGGCTCCTTTCCCTGTTTTCCCACTAAAATTTCCATACAGACGCTGCGGGACCATCCCACGTCCTAATCCAGCTGCGAGCTCCGTGCTCACAGTCACAGTCCTGGGTGCCTGCAAGGTCCTTTTCTGCCCCTAAACCTCCCAGCTGGGGCTGCAGGGGTTAACACGAGATCAGGGTCCCAGTCCCCCTCCACAGCCCATTTCCTTGGAGGAATCATCCGGAGGATCCACACCAGCAAGGGCTGGGTACGCCCTGCAATGCAGGGAAGTAGAGGCCAGGAGGAGTGAAGAGGATGGATGAGAGGATAATTATTATCCCTTGAATTAATTAGCTGCCCCCGATATTCTAAGTGGCAAGGAAAATGCGGGAGGTTGGGAAACAGAGGCAGGACCCAACACAAACTGGCTGCAGCGTTTTCCCTTCGCTTGTGTTGGGAATTCTCTGTGGGAAATGGGAGAGTGGAGAGCAGGAGGGAGGGCTGGACAGAGCAGGTGAGAGGGAGGGAGCAGGGAAGTGGAGCCTGATCCTCTCCCAGCAAAGGGATGGAGGTGAAGAGCTCCAAGGATGGGCAGGAGCATCACTCCAGCACAACACAGTGTTGATGTTACACACAGCAAACCCCGGCGAAACGAGGATAATAATCCTGAAAATCACAGGAAAATCTGGCAGAGCCCCGGGAAACCTGGCAAGGACAATGCTTCTCCAGCAGCAAAATCCTGCAAAGGCCAGAGCATTCCATAAAGGATAATGGCTCTGTTGTGGGGCCAGGACACTGGGACGTGGCACAAAACTCTGGCAGATCCCAGCAGTGGTCAGCAGAGGGTAACTGGGAAATTGAAGCTGCTTTACCACACTCTGGAAAACTCCAGGGAGGCTGATAAAAGCTGAGCAGCATCAGAGAGAGCAGCAGCTCCTGGGATTGGAGAGTAGGACTGAGTCACCCCAGAGCTGGAGAGGGAAACTGAGTGACCCCAGGACTGCAGGGCAGGGACTCTGGGCAGGTGGGTGTTGGCACATAGGGGACATAGCTTCACCCATCTCCCCACCATTCCTTCTCATCCATCAGCCACACTGGAGCTTGGGAATGGCAGGAGACACCAAACAAGGGGACACCTGGCCAGGAAGGGAGGGAAGAGCAGGAGAGCAGGAGGCAGCACAGACCCCACAGCCATGGAGCGGGGCCAGCCACTTGCAGCTGCTATTTTCTAAGCTAAATTTTGAGGAGTTCCTCATTCCTTTGAGTGGCACTGGCTGAGGCAGGGGTGACAGAGGAAACCCCCACCTGCAGCTCTTCCATGAGGAGCCCAGAGGCTGGAGGTCCACGTTTCTGGATAAAAATCTGCCAGTGGCACAAATCCTGACCTGGAACAGGCCCTTTCCCCCAGGTTTCTACTGCAAAATCCACCAGGATTTCATCTGCTCACAGGGTCTCCAGCCACTGCTGCCCCACCTTCCCCTCTGGCAGCAGCTCCACGTACCTGGAGTTTCAGGACCATCCACAGAAGGTGGAAATGAGCAGGCAAATGTCACTGGAGGAGAAGAGGGGGCAGAGAGGACATGAACGAGCTCCTGCACCACTTCAGTGCACCCACATTCACCCCTCTGTGACAGCAGCCGGGACAGGGAGGGACAGAGGTGGGCAGGGCAGGGAAGCAGAGCTGGGTGGGAAAGGCCACAGGGTGGGAGAGAAAGGGGGTTCAGAGACCCCCAGAGCACCTCACAAAAGCACCTCCTGCTCCTCCTCCCACCACTCCTCAGATCAGGAGAGGGATGACAGCCCCTGAAACCCCAGAGTGGCTCTTCCCTCAGTGCCAAGGTGATTGAGGACACAAAATAGGCAAAAAGCACTTTCTGGGGCCTGTGCTGGTGGCTTGACCCAGGAGCAGAGGAGGGACAGTGGGGATTTTCTGAGCAGCCGTGCCCTGCCCTCCAGGACAGTGTGCCAGGCACCCCTGGAGCTGCTCCCTGCGGGCAGGGCTGGGGCTGTGACACACACACGGCTCCCTGTGATCCCACATTCCCTTTGGGGCAGGGATCCCTCTCACGAGGACACAGACACCTCTTTGCAGCTGAGCATCGCTGCCACCAGCAATGGACACCAGACCTCTCCAGGCTTTGCATGCCAAACTCTTTCCTGCTGTGATGCCTTTGGATTCTTTAGCTGTCCCTGACCCTCAGCCTGTCTGAGGGCCACCAGCCTGGCAGGTGGCACCAGTGTGAGCCTGACCTCTGCCAGCTCAGTCCACACTGGTCCAACGTGTCCAGGCTGCAGTTCCTCCACTCCAGCCCAAGTCCACCCAAGGCAGAAGATTTGCCCCTTCTCAGTGCCCACCCCTGGCCTGTGGGACAAAACACTGGGCCCCTCCCTGCCAGCAACAGGTAGCAGTGGGCTGGGAAGCTCCAAGGTGGCTTCTATCCCCAGTCCAGCTGGGATGGTGACTCCGTTCCTGCTCTTGAAATGAAGGCAGAGGCTCCATTTCAATGCCCCCGACCCCAAAGCTCAGCAGCCCTGCCGGTGCTTCCTCCACTCCAGCCCAGCACTAATGAGCACCCGGGGGAGTGCGACAATGCCCCTTCCCACAAAGTCCCCACGTGGACACTCTCCAGCAGCCTGAGTGCCCTCACCCGCACGAGCGGTGCGAGTCAAACACACACACAACCCTCTGCTGTGGCGCAACCTTCCCCAATTAATTGCGTTAATTAGCAGGGAAAAGGCCCAAAGGACCACCCGCCGGAGGAGCTGTGACTGCGAGCCGGTGGAACGGGGGCTGTGGGGACGGAGGGTTCCATCTCCACTGGACGTGAGCTGGGACTCAGAAAGCGAACAGCTGCTCCAGCAGCTGCTGCAAATCCCCTTCCCGGCGGCTCCAGGACCCGGCAGGAGCAGCCTCGGCACACGCGGGGCTGGAAGGAGAGGGAGCAGCAGGAATGCGGGGGAGGACTCCGGGAAAAGGGCTCACGTGGGCACCACACAAACTTATCTGCTCCTTGCAGCAGGGAGATGGAGGAGGAACAAAGCTGTTCCCAGATAATGAGGCGAGATAAGGAGAAGGGAGAACAATGCCACGGGAGCTCTCCCTGCTCAGCACATCGAAGAAGTCACAGGGCTGGAGCAACCCCCAAAGTCATTTATGCTACAGAAACCATTATTTATTTGTCAGGTTTCAGCTGAACTCTTGTCCAAACTGTGCATCCATGACACTTCCTGCTCTTCCAGGAATGGCAGGAATGGAGGAAGGGAGCTGGCTTCCCAGAAGGGTAGAGGAATAAAAAAAAAAGAAAAAAATTAAGACCAAAGCTTTATGAAAGATGAGATTTATTGGTCAGACAGAATGGCTTTGCCCCCTGCACTTTTTGTGTATCTATCACACGGAAAAAGGTAACTTAAAACCTAAAACATGAAATTTTGGCCCAGGGGTCATGGGAAATTACCCCAAGCCAAAGGAGGAAAAGCAGTGAAATCCAGCTGTCTGCAGGGCTGTCTCAGTGACTGCACAGGGCTGAAGTGCCAGCCCAGCCCCTCTCCTGCAGGTCTGGGCACATTCCTCCACCTCTCCCCAGTACTTACACTGATTCCATTAACCCAGGAAGAAAGGTGCAAGTTAAAACTTAACCTCAATTTAAACAGAACTGACACAGCTTTGGTTTGCATCAGGAAGTTTACAAGGGCAAATCACAATAACATCATTTTAAATCAGTAAAAAGATCCATGCAGGACTGGAGCTCTTGTTCCCCAAACTGGTTTTACCTGTCAGTGCTACCTGGGCTTAGGGTAAAGCCTCACTCCTCCTTTCCACCTGAACAGCACCTCCTGCCCTTCACGTGGTGCTTCCCCACAGCTTTGGGGCTCAACACCCAGGGAAGGCACTGTGGCCACTTCATCCCTTCTGCTCCATGATCAATTCCCAGCTTGGAAGCAAGGACAGCACTGAAAACCATCCAGGTGCTGTGGATCCAGCCAAGAACACACCTGACAACCTGAGCCAGCCCTTTGTCCCAGTGAACAGGGGGGCAGCTCACCCTAAAAGGCTCAGGAACAAAACTCCACAGACAGATGTACACATACAATTAGAGAACATTTAATCCAGGATTTTAAAGAATTAAAAAAATAATTTACTCTAAAATAATTTTGATGTGTGCGTGCCCTGCTGAGTTCCCAAGCATCCAGCCTGGCCTAGGCAACCTCCCCCTCCCTCTCTCCATCCCAATCCCTCTCCCAGCCACCATAACCTTTTGTGATGGTCCTGTTGTCCTGTTCCCAGGCACATTCCAATGCACTCGTCCAAGGAAAACAAGAACAAGCAGCTCAATACCAGGACAGACATTCCAAACATGTGGCTCAGCACATGCTTTTTCCAAGTCCTTGGTGACTTTTTTCACTCTTGGGGTAGGCAGGAACTCCTCAGAGAGCTCCCGCCCCTTCAGTGTCCCACTCTGGCTTCCTGACCAAGATGGGACCTGCAGCATCTTTCCCACAAGCAGCAGGAATATTTTTGTTTACCCTGCAGTGCTCCCTTTCCCTCCTCAGCCTCTCCACCAGGCTGGACCTCTGGACATGTCCAGAGCAACACATTCCAGCGGGATGCCCCGCTGTGTTTGGGCTCACATCCCCAGGGCTTTCTGCAGCCCACAGCAGCTTTTGGGTGCTTGTCCCACATGGATTTTCCTTTGCCTGTGGCCCTGGCTGGCCCCAGAAGCCGAGGAGTGCCCTAGATGCTGTCGTAGGGCACTGCCAGGCCGATGTTGTAGCTGTAGCCTGTCACCTCATCGTAGGAGGAGCGGCAGATGGGGAGGACGCTGTCCACAGCCAGCTGATCCACAGAGAAGTCGTAGCAATAAATGACCCCTCGGTACCTGTGCGCAAAACAACCAGGACACACCATTTCACCTCAGTGGGAAAGCAAACAGAGGTAGGAATCACTATAAAAATCATCTGAATTGAAAAAGGTGATGCTGCAGGAGCTGGATAAAAACCCCCATCCCTTCTGCAGGAGGTGAGCACTTCTAACAGGGAAAGCTCCCTCCTGCCTCCTCCCAGGGACCCAGCAAGCTGGGAAAGAAGGGCTGGTGAATCATTCCCTCCAGCCCTGCAGAGACGTGACTGTCATCTGCTGAAACATCTCCAGGCTCTCCAGCACGGGGGAAGATAAATACATTGGTATTTGATAGTTCAATTAGCACTAACAGCCATTTGAGATGCAAATACCAAAACCTGCAGCTTAAATGCCAGTAGTTTTCCTTTAGGAGGAGACAGCATTACTAATATTTCAAGCATGGAGAGGGCTGCTTTCCCTGCCTAGCTTCAGTGGACTTTATGTTCCCCTACTGAGAAAAAAAAAAGCTTTTTTTTTTTTGTGTTCAAGCAAATCAAGAGCCAATTCACCACTTGTTTTATAAACCTTACCCTTAAACTTTTTTTGATTTTATTTTTTTGCTGCTATACCCTCTCTGTAAGTGCTCTGGGTGATGACTCAGGTGCTCAGGGTGCTATTTAAAAACAAAGCAGATTGCTGAGGGCTGGTTTCTCACTTTCGGTGCAAGCTGGGGTCGTCCTCGGTGATGCTGGAGCCTCGGGGGTTCTTCTCCTCGGGGATGTTGGCAGTGATCAGGCTGTGGGAATTGAACCACACGTGGCGGACTGGATGTCTGGAAAACAACCCAGAGCACGGGGTGAGGGGCCACCTGCACTGGATTCCCAAAATCCAAGTGCTGGGAAAGGAATGGCTTTGGATTAAACACGGAGTGATTGAAATCAGCGCCCTCCCCACGGCCAGAGGCTGGGAACCTGCACTTCTGGCTCTTCCAGCCTGGAGCACATCCCACATCTTCTATCCCCATCTAGTGGGCTCTTCCCAGAACACACGAGGAGGCCAGAAAATACTGCTGGAAAGCTGGCAGAGCACCGGCTGTGAGGGATGGATGCAGGCTGGGCTGGGCTGGCTGCCCTAAAGACTGCAGCAGTCTGGGGAAGGGCAGGATGCTTCCCAAAACGAAGGGGAAGGACACCCCACACACCCATGCACTGAGCTGGTTTAGAAATGCATGATAAGGCACAAGCTAGGAGCCATGGAGTTGGGAGGGACCCACTGGGATGACTGATCCAGCCCCTGTCCCTGCCCAGACCCCCCAACAACCCCACCCTGTCCATCCCTGGAGCTCTGTCCAAAGGCTCCTGGAGCTCTGGCAGCCTCGGGGCCGTGCCCATTCCCTGGGGAGCCTGGGCAGTGCCCAGCACCCTCTGGGGAAGAACCTTTCCCTGATCTCCAGCCTGAGCCTGCCCTGGCCCAGCTCCAGCCATTCCCTGGCTCCTGTCCCTGTCCCAGAGCAGAGATTGGAGCTGCCCTTGGGAGGAGCTGCAGCCCCTGGTGAGGTCTGAGCTCAGTGTCCTCTGCTCCAGCTGAACATCCCAAGTGCCCTCAGCCCCCCCAGACCCTTCCCCATGCCCATGTCCCTCCTTTGGACACTCAAGTCAGGCCTTCATTCCTTTCCCTCTCACCAGTGAGTAACTCACCCCAAACCCCAAACAGCACTTTCTGTTCAAGCAGGACTCACTTCTCTCCTCAGATGAGGATTGCTCATCTCCACATCCCACATGTGTCTCCTGTCACCTCCCTCAGCTCCTGCTCCTGTTTTCCATCCCTGGCACGGGGCTGAAGGCAGGGATAACAGCACACACCTTATCTAGGAAAGCCTTTTGATTGAAGTGATCCCTTCTGATTACTCTATAGATTAAACACTATTTTCTACATGTTTAATCTAATGGTTTCACTTGGAGTACATCCCTGAGCTCAGCCCTGCCCTGCCTGCCCTCCTCCTGGAGCAGCACTAATGAGCATGCCAAGGAGACAATCAATGGAATATTGTCCTTAATGCATCAGCCACATCACAACAGGCTTTATCATTCCCAGGGTCAACACAGAAAGTGATACCTGCTATTAATCAATGACAACTCCAGCTTGAACTTCCCTGGCTGTAAATACCTCATCTAGCTCCTCTTCGGGGAAGATGCATTAAAAATAATAATAATAAAAAAAAAGAAATCAGGATTTAGCTGTTCATTTTATGGATATCACTCAGACTTACAAGGGGCTAAATCCTTGAGTCTTTATCCAGACAAAGCCTGGGAACTGTGCTTTGATCAGGAAATCTTCACTTAGCTGTACAAAGTGTCAGCTCCAGGATGCTGATCTCTGCTTGTACTTTCAGTAGTGTGCTCCTTGTGCTCAGTACAAACTGGTATTTCAATATTTAAATGAGTTTAAAGGCTTTGATCCTCACCATTAAGGGAACATGTGGATGAGGTGAACAGAAGCACAGGGATTGTGATGGATACACTGGATGGAGACAGCCAGGACCAGTCCCTCTCACAACAGCCAGTCCAGCACTTTAAACCCAAGGTTCCACAACTAAACAGAGGTTGAGGATGGGGCAGGGAAAGTCATTGAACTTCATGGAAAATCCAGGGGGAACAACTTCCCTGCTCCCCAGCACTGAGTGAAACACTCAGCTAATGAATAAAAAGGCCATGACAGCTAAAGGGCCCCCTCAGAAACACACAGGGCTGCAGGTGGGGAGGCAACCTGTCCCCAAACCACACGGAAACCACGCAGAGCTCTCCAAAAATTCTCTCACTGCCACATCCTCCTGGCAGCCCTGACGACCCCGAGTTACCTGGCGTGCATCTCCCAGAGCTTGGTGGCCGTGCGCTGGTCCCAGACGCAGAGCAGGCCCTCCTCCCCTCCGCTGACGATCTTCCACTCGTCCATCCGCACCGCGCACACCCCCAGCTGGTGGCCGAGCACCGAGCAGGCGGCCTCGCCTCGCCGCAGGTCAAACACCCGCACCCTGAGGGGAAACAGGGCTAAGGACAGCTCTGACCCTGAGGGGAAACAGGGCTAAGGACAGCTCTGCACCCTGAGGGGAAACAGGGCTAAGGACAGCTCTGCACACAGGTCAGACACCCACACCCTGAGGGGAAACAGGGCTAAGGACAGCTCTGCACCCCAAGGGGAAACAGGGCTAAGGACAGCTCCGGACACGCAGCCCGTGGGTTCTGACAGCACAGGGACTTTGGGGTTTTGCAAATACACCTGGGACAGCAGCAGTGCCAGGGCTGCTCCACGGCTGGAAAAGCAGTGAGGCCCATCCTCCTCAGTACGGAATTGTCACCCCCACTTCTGCTATCAAAGATCTTTTTCAGGCAGATTTCTCCAACCATACAAGACCCCTCCGGGTTTTTACAGGTTCTAAGATGAAGAGGGCTCTGGGGTCCAGCACAGCAGGGACCTGGAGCTGCTGGAGCCAGTCCAGAAGAGACCATGGAGATGCTCCAAGGGCTGGAGCCCCTCTGCTCTGGAGCCAGGCTGGGAGAGATGGGGGTGCTCACCTGGAGAGGAGAAGGCTCCAGGGAGAGCTCAGAGCCCCTTCCAGGGCCTAAAGGGGCTCCAGGAGAGCTGGAGAGGGACTGGGGACAAGGGATGGAGGGACAGGACACAGGGAATGGCTTCCCAGTGCCAGAGGGCAGGGCTGGATGGGATATTGGGAAGGAATTGTTCCCTGTGAGGGTGGGCAGGCCCTGGCACAGGGTGCCCAGGGAAGCTGTGGCTGTCCCTGGATCCCTGGCAGTGTCCAAGGCCAGGCTGGACGGGAGTTGGAGCAGCCTGGGATAGTGGAAGGTGTCCCTGCCATGGCAGGGTGGCACTGGACGGGCTTTAAGGTTCCCCCCCTCCCCTCTGCAACCATTCCATGATTCTATGAGTTATGATATAAAATAACAGTGGAATTTTGAAGAAAGCTCCTTCTCTCTGTGCCTCCCAAATCATCAGCAATGCCGTGAGGCATAAAACATCCATTTTGAACACACAGCTAACACATCACACCCCCTGGTATATACCCACAACCACTATGGACCAGGGGTGAGAATTATTACCAGGATCAAGGAAAGGATTATTATTGCAAAGATTCCAGAGGAGATTGTATGTGTGGCAATTCAAAAGACAAGACAGGGAATTACAGGTTCATACCCTTGACTCAATATTAACCAATATTCAAAGCAAGCACCCAGCAAGCAGGATCAGCTTTGACTTCAAATATGCAAGTGACTGAGGGCAGTTTTTAGGCACATCTGATTTTTGGACATTATTGACCACCCAGACAAAGCATTTTGAAGAGAAATAAATTGAAGTCTCAGCCAGAAGCAGAACTACAGACAAAGACTTTAGGATTCCAAGCACTGCCACAAGGCCACAATACCAGTTAGAGCTAATGGTGTTAAGTTTTAAACCCAGCTCATATCACAAAGGAGTGTGGGATTTGATCCCTATTTATCAAGATTTAGAGATAAAGCAAAGTACATAAATAAACAAAAAATGCAGCAAGTGAAAACAGAAGGAAAGGGGAAATACTGATCTCAGATTTGAGAAGAAGCCAGGGCAAGTTCCTCCCAGCTGATGGCTATCAGGAACAAACCCATCAGGTACACATTAATTCCAGAAAAAGCCAAAACACACTTGTTCCAACACATTAACTGTACTTCACTCCATACCCCTGCTACGATCCTAATGGTGCTGCAAGTCCTTCCTCTCCCCTTTTCCAGTGGAGATTGCATCATATGATTTTACAAATAACACATTTCAGGGACTGAGAGACAAGGCAGCAGAGCAGGCCAGAGCTCCAGCAGAGCAGCATCCATCTGACAAGGAGGAAAACACGCTGGAGGAGGGCAAGGAGCTGTGTGGAACAGCCCATCCCACAGCCTGAGGGGGACAAGGATTTCTCACTTCCCCCAGCTCCAGCAGAGAGCAGCTCTGGCTACAGCCCAGGGCTGTGCTCTGGGAGAGGATGGGGTGTTTGGAAGGGCTCACTCCTGGAGCTCTCCCCATTCTCCTGTGTGTGTTCTCACAGCAACCAAAGCTGCTCCTGTTTGGAAAGCACAGCTGGAAGCCAAGATCCCAGCGAGCCCTGCTTATCCCGTGAGGAAGCACCCAGCTTTCAGGCAGGTGTCCATGCTGGCACACCCCTGAGAGAACCAGAGGCACACCTGGCTTCTCAGATGTGCCTTAAGGAAAAAAAGGAACAGCGTTTTGCCAATCCCACGTGATGCTGTAACCCAGACCTGGCCCAGCAGGTCCTGCCTGGACAGCTGGGCTCAGTGGGAGCACATCGGACTCATCCCAGCTCCAGGGAGGTGCTCTCCAGGCCAGGCTTGGACCCTCCTGTCAGACTGCCTTGGGAGTGAGATGCCTGGCCTTCAGGAGAGCCTGCACTACGTTTGGATCCACACCTTTCTGGGTTTGCAATATGTTTGCTTTGCCAATGCTCCTCTCCATCCCAGCTTCCACCAAGGAAAAGCAGGATCAGCACATGCTCCCTGCTAGGAGGCCTCTTGCCAGAGCAGAGCACAGCTCAGGAATCAAATCAATCAGCAGTGCTTCAGCAGGAATTTCAGATGGAAAGACAGATTTTACAGGCTCTACCAAAACCATTTCGTATTTCTTTTCAAAATCATGGTTTTGAGTAAAAGAAGGGCAGATTCAAGTGAAATTGGGAAATGGCTGTATTTAATTCAAGCAATAAGTGTTCCCTCTGGCCAGCAGCAGCCTGAGCTCCCATGGCAAGGTCCCTGTTAATATGGCCATGGAGATTCCAGTCTTGTTCCACCTGTGGATGCCCAGCACCTTCCTGCAGCATCACAGGAAGATCTGACCTCTGAGATACTCTGCTCCTGCCTCCTGGATGCCAAAGTTATCTTCCCAACTATTAATCCCTAACTCCTTGCTGTTCTTAGTGACACCCAACCCCTTGAACTCAGTCAGTGCTGAAGCTAAAAACCCCTAAAGCTCTCTGGAGGGCACAGACATGTACTCTGCTATAAAGGAAGAGATACCAACTCCAGCTCCTCTCCTGTCATCGTGCAGGAGACCAAAACTGGAGGTAACTTTACTGGGATGCTTTGGAAAATCAATTATCTGCTTTTACAGGGGAAAAAACCTCCCAGGGATTCAATTCCACTTGTCAAACTTCAGCTATTTCCTTTATCCTCCTTGCTGAGAAAGCGTGAGGCTTGCTCACACTCCCTATTCTCTGAGAAGGAAAAAAAAAAAGCTGTTTGACAAAATAATCATTTTTGCAAGCTGCTGCACTGGCGGGACAGAGGTCTGGGATTTGGCAGAGGGAAGTGCCCGCCTTCCAATCTGATCCCAGCACCAGAGCAGAGCACCACCTGCAGCCTGGTGCCCAGTGTGGAAAGGAGGAGGGAAGGAAGCAGGAGCCATTAGATACTGGCTCCTGGCCATCCCACATCTCCTTTGGTGCACTGGATCAGACCCCACAAACGACTCGCCAAAAAAAGGAAATCTAAAAATTGGACTCAAAGGGTCTTTTTAAGCACTTTAATCCTTTCGCACTGCCTGTTCCCAGCGCGGCCATTCCTGGCAGCAGACATTGAGCTGGGAAAATCCTACTCCCCAAGCCAAGGAGTTAAAGAGAAAGCTGCTAATCAGCTAAATAGAAGCTGGAATCTGTTCATATGAAAGTCTCTTTTTTTCTCTGTCACCTGAGGGACATCACAGTGTTCCGAAATACACTTTTGACATCATTTGGCAGCCGGGCCCACCTCATCCTCCACGATTCATCCCTTAGGTTATTTTTTTAGTATCAGAAAGTGAGCTTTTAAATGCCAAACTCATTTTGCGGGTGGCGGTGGGGAAGTGGAAGATATTCCAAGTGGTCTCGCTGGGCTGTGCACCAACTGTGTCCACCAAATGGCTCGGAAAGCTCCTCTTCCCATGGAGCTTCCCAGACAAAGCACGCTGACAGCCACATCCAACTATTACCTAATAGTTTGTTCCTCAGCTTCATGGAAACACGAGAGGAGAAACCAATTCCAGCAGGGCCAGATGTAGGACAGGCAGCTGGGAGATTGGAGATGGGCTCTGGGGAACACCTACCTTCTGTCCTTGTTGCCTGCCACCAGCATGTTGGGGGGGCTGCTGTGGAGGTTGACACATGAGAAGTCACCCATGGAGTTGCCCACCTTGGTCACACACTGGTTTGTTTCCAGGTTGTAAAGGAGGATCTGGCAGAAAGAGAATAAAACACCACATAAATTCAGCAGGAGCACCACGACAACGTTTCGCTGCAGCACAAAGCAGAGCTGTGACCACCAGAGGTGTTCTGCAGGACTTCTTTCTTGATGTGTAAAACAGAACCAAGAGCCAGATCTACCCCTGTGAAGAAAGGCAATGACACCCTCAGAACTAAGGAATTCAGGTTTCCCAATGGGATCCAGCAAGAAGCAGGGATGCACCCCCAGAATGGCCAGATAACAGCTCTCAGGCAAACCACACAGGTGAGATCTTTAGGGTTAGAGGAAAAGAAAAGAGTTTCTTCATTAATTTTAGCTTTTGAAAGAGCAGTAAAAGCAAACAGCACCAGCCCTGAAGAGGTTTGGACAGATGGACAGTGAGAGGCAGACCCGGTCAAGTGCAGCAGGAACCGCAGGGCAGAGCTGACCACAGCCCTGCTGAGAGCCTGGGTGCCCTCACACACACAGAAATGTCACATCTGAAGTGGCAGCTCAGATGGGGAAGGCAGAAAAACAACTCTGATTTTAGGCAGCATCTGAGATGATTCAACCAGAGCCTGGATGAGAAGCACGAGTTGTTCCCTGTCCGTTCCCACTCCTCTCCTCAATCAGTTTAATCATGTTTGTTGTCCTTCCTGTGGGGCCAGATCAGATCTGTCTATTTGGGCCTTTCAATTTAGGAGAACAAGTATTTTTAGAAACAGAAAAATGCACTGGTCAAAGCCCAGTGGAGCTCAGTGCTGCACCTGGCCTTATATAACTTCATAAACATGATTAAATTTCATGGTGATGCTTGTTTAAATGAAAAGAAACCTTGTGACCATGAAAAGAGTTAATGGTATTTGAAACATCAGAAAAACCCCACAGCTTCCATGGCAACATCAGCATGGCCATGTCAACGTCACATCAATATTCCTTACTTCTAATTTGCTGATTATAGCCACATGCAGCTCCATAAATATTGCCCTATCTGGATGTATTATTTCAACATTTGCCAGAACAGCAGCACTGATGCTGCCTGGCCTTTTATTTCCTATCTGTGCCATTTCAGAAATCTGAAAGGTGAATTAAGAGAGCAGGAGAGGATCATTTTGTGATGGAGGCCTCTGGGCAACCAAAGTGAAGCTTTAAAAATCTCGAGGAACAGGGCAAAGAGAGGCAGAGAATTTGCAGGTTTCCTCCACCTGCCATTCTCCCAGGAAATGGCCAGGAAAATTCAGACATATTTCAGCTCCCTATTAGGATCAATATATCCACATCCAACTTCCTTAGGTGTTCCTAAGATTTATACTCTCCCAATTAGTTCTTTGTGAACCTGTCTCAAAAAACATGGCATTTTTCATCTAAGATCCAAAAAAACCGAAGCAAGGTTGACGTTTGTTGGAAAACCTAGGACATAAAAGTTAAATTTAAATAAAAATTGATTTAAAATTCCACCCCAATGAAAAAACTGCTACAAACTGCATGGAAATGTTAGTATTTGAGGTAAAAAACAGTTTACAGCCTGTTCTCACTTCAGCCCAGCTCCCAACAGCTCAGTAACCAAACTCACAGATAATGATGTTCTGGCAAAGGCACCTCGAAGGGCTTTCAGCGTAGAGGAAATTAATATCTGTGCCTGACAACCCAAACTTCTCCTTGGAAAGTTTGGAACAAAAGACAAAGTCAATAATCTGCTGAATTCAGTTTAGGAACAAGAACTGACGGGGTCAGGAGCGATGCATTCCAGCTCCCAGTTGGGCCCTTCCCAGCTGGATGTTAAAACTCCACAGGGGAGAGGGCCAAAAGCTGCTTTCTTATAAGTCCCCTGGGGCTGATAGTTGCAGTGAACATCCATAAACTATTAATTTATCTAAATGACCAGAGCTCCCATCTCTGCTGTAAACATAGGATACGTACATGAACATCCAGCCATGGCCATGAAAGGCTGGAATGAAAAATTGCTTCCACGTAGCACTGAAAGATTCCCATGTAATGTTTTCCATGTTACATTTGCTCCTGCCTGCAGCCCTGTGGCAAAGCTCACAGGTAACAGCAGCTGGAAAAATGACTTATTTCTCCTCACATAACTTGTAGGTGGCCAGCAATTTAAAGTGTTTGCATCTAAGAAACTGTAAAAAATTAAGGGTTCACAGCCACAAAAATGGAAGAAAATCTTCTATCATCTTCTCCTACCCCCTTCAATTACTTCTCATGTCCATCTCTATTCTTTTAAAGATTGTTTATTTTAACCATCAATAACAAGACTGATGGTTAAAATAAAATTTATTTAAAATTTTATCATGCACAAACATCTTTCTAACCAATTAGTCCCATCACTGGAAGAGTCTCTGTGATTTGCAGTATTCACGTTTTGCCTATCTCGAAATTCAACCTGTCTTGAGCAGTTTCATGACCTGCAAATGAATTTCAAACCCTTATCCTGACCAATTGATAAGTAAAGAAGCTAAAAGCACTCAGAATGCTTAAGTCTGAATAATAATTTCCTGGAGACAGGGATTTAAAAGCACACTGATGACAATTCTGAAGTTGCTGGAACACCTCTGATGAGCTCTCCTGTAATATCCCAATGCAAGAAGGATTTTCCTTACAAAGGCCAAGGAGAGAGAATGGAAATACCTGGTCAATAGGGACTTGAAATAAGGGCCTGTGTGTTAAAGGGCAGATAAAGCATAAGATCTCTGGGAGGTTTATAATCCTATAATGCACACTGCAAAGGGATTACCCTTTTAAAGATATTTATAATCCTATAATGGACACCCAAACCCAGTGACCTAATAGGTACCGAACTGAGGGAAGTGAACCAAGAGCATTTGGGTGTGAAATGAAGAACCCTGGGATAACACACTAACGAGCAGCCCTGGCCCCACTGGGACCTCAGGGAGGAAAAGCATTAAAGACCCCGTGCAGCCAGCACCGGGATCCAACGCCCCAAATAAGAAGTGTCACCTATTAACACTGGCCAAATGAAAAGTCCAAGTCACTGGCCAAGAGCCAGGCAATCTCCCTGAATGCTTAATAATTCAAGAAGCCAGGAATAGCCAGAGCACCTCCAGCATTCTGTTTAGTTAAAGACCACAGAGATTAGCAAACACATTATCCATCTCTGAGGCGATCCTTTCCCTGTTACAAGTCCCTTAACGACCTTTACCATCCCTCCCTCTCTCTCTCTCTCTTTTAATAAGGCTGAGCAAATGGGACTTCATTTCAGCCCACTGCCACAGACTAGGGGTATTAATTATTCATGCTCATAGTCTCCCCTTTGTTAAGGCAGTGCATTAGACTAATTCCCCTCTTTACTGGGCGACTTGGGCACGGCTCAGCCTGTGGCCGCTCCTCCGGGAGGGATGCGCCGGGAACCCGGCAAATTCACCAGCCCAGGCACAGGGGAAAAGGCAAAGTTACTGTTCTGCATGGAACTGCTGAGCGGTGGGGACAGGGAACTCTCTTTAAATGCTGTCCAAGAACTGGTGAAAGATGCCTGAAATTAATTCCCAAAGAATTAAAGGCTCTGGAGCCAGAAGAGCTGAGCTGTGAGCTTTGTTCCATCTCGCAGCTAAGTGAGGTCAAGCGTGGTCGATGCACTCTGCCTGAGACACTTCCAAGAAAAACCAAGGAACTGAAGGAAATGCTGCTGATGGAACTCTTCCATGCATGGCCAAAACCCCAGCAGGTGTTTTGGGATGCTGTGTTGTTGGAGATGTCTTTTTTGGACGGAACATTAAAACAACAAATCCCTGAGCACTTGTTATCAAAGAGCCTGTGGTACTTTCAACAAGAGCTGGGGTGTCCATCCCACTGTCCTGGATGGCAGCCAGCACACGCCTGCTCTGGGAAGAGCTGCTTTCCCTTTCCCTTCCCAGCCCATTCCTGCCTCCTGTCCACAGGAACAGCGTGGGGCAGCTGGAGACGGAGTAATGTCTCAGAACTGGGTGAATCCCTCTGTGTGTTGGCTCTTATTATTCTTATTCTCTGAATTTGCTTCTTATTTAGATGCAGTATTGGAGGGAGGGTCATAAATATCAGCAAAAAGCACATGGTAAAACCACACTCAAAACCCTACATCCTTCTCCTCACTGAACAATACACAGGATCCACTACAAAACCACTTTTTCAGAAAGAACCATCCAGGATTGAGGTTTCTGTCATTTCAACTAAAATAAAACCACCCTGAGTTGCTCAGAGTGGCAGAGGATCAAGCAGCAAGCCTGAGTACAGAATTTACATTTATTTTCAGATTATGTTTCTCCCCTTTGCTTTTGTCCAGCCCTCTGCCAATTGGAAAAAACATTGCCTGAATACACACAAATATTGCCAATGAAAAAGGGATTGTGAAATTCCAAGTCCACCATAAATAAAAAGGGATCTGGTTTCTGCTCAGGTCAAACCCATCCAATCCAGAGGGTACCTACAAAAGCAGGAATATGCATTTGTGGGGGAACTCATCAAATTAAATACAACATATGGTACACACTGCTGCAAGTTTGGATTTTATTTCTAAAGTGATGTGGAAAACAAGAATATTTTTAAAGTTTACAAGCCCCAGGGGCACAGTTTCCCAGTGCAGATGTATTGGATTGCCTACTGTAAATATGGCACATAACACTGCAACAACAACAAAAACAATCAGACTGTTAACAAATGCAAGGTCAGCATGCTGATACTTGTGCACACAGATAAGTGTTCTGCTCCATAAATTTCAAGATGAGCTAAGATTTAAAAGGAGCAGCTGAAGGAGACAGACAGACAATCAGAGAGGAAGAAAAAGAGTAAATCAAACACAAAACAGCCAGTTAAAATAAATAAATAAATAAAAAAGCAGTTAATATCCATGAATAATGGATGTTTGATTTAAAAGCAGTTTACTCCAATATGATGTAATTTTTGACAATCAGCCAGAGAGACTATTTTTCAACTTCTTGCCAGATATAAGTCATTGTGGGGAGCTGGGAACACAAGTGCTTCTCTGAGCATGTGGAAAATTGACATTCATGCCATCCTAAAGGTGACTTTTCCTGGCAGACGCATGCGCTGGGCAATGCCTGAAAACCCAAAACCAGCAGAGCCCGCACAGCTCCCAGCAAATCCAGCAGGAAAAGCAGCTCCCTGCTCCTCCCCATCCAACACCTGCTGCAAACTCACACACAGAGCTAAAGACAAGTGGAGTTTGCTTTTCCCTTTGAAGTTTCCCTGTGCCTGGAGTTCCAGAGTGAGGCTTCAGGCTGGTGGCAAGAAGGGGAGCCAAGCGTTGTGCTGGCGCTGCCAACGCACCTGCAGCCCTGGGCACTGCCAGCCCCCGGGGCTCTGCCAGCCTGGGATGGGCTGGGATGTGGGCAGATGTCTGCTAGGACTGGAATGGGGTCACCAGGCTCGTTTGACTCGTGGCTGGAGCCTGGCCTAAGAGCTCCAGGGCCCGTGGAAAGGATGTTGGGTTTACCCACTGAACCACCCACACACTCAAAAAACCCCACTAGCCCAGGGACAGGTTTTCCCTAACCTGAGGGAAAGCTTCTCCCATGGAGAAAGGAGGCAAGGTGAACCTTAAAAACTCAATTAAATCCCTTGGTTTCACCACCTGGAATATTCGTGGCACACCCTAGCAGCTGTATTTTCCAAACCTGAGGCACCCACCTAAGCCACCGTGCCAATTTTGAGGCACTCACACTATAGCACATATGGGGGGGAAAAGCAGAATGTCCTAATGTCAGCCAATAGAAAGGCATTTATTTATTTATTATTTATATAGTCTTTTATTTATTTCAACTTGCAAAATGATTCCTGGTCACTTAGAGCGTTTGATCAATAAATCACGCAAAATTTAGACAAGGAAAAGTTCTGGACTCTCTGCTGGTCTCTTTTTCTTGTAATAGTTCAGTTCCTCGGAGAGTTCTGCCTTTCTGACATGGTACCAAAGAGTTTATAAAGACAAAGGTATTTAAAACACCTTTCAACACCTCCAAAGAGCTGCTAACATTCTGCAGACCTGCAGCTCCTCAAAGAGAGACATTTGGGCAAGTTCCATCTGTTCAGTCACCAGCAAGCCCTGCCCTTCTTACTGGTATGAAAACAAGAGTTCATAAAGATGAATTTGTTGAAAACTGGGCTCTTTGCAAGGGTCATGGAGGCCAACAGAAGTGAAAAACCCCACATTTTTTAACAAGAAAAACTAAGATTAAAAAAATGGAAGTCTTTGGAACTCTATGAGAGCTGGAGACATTCAACACCAGAAAAGACAATGCAGCTTCGCAGTTAGAAGGATTTTAGTTAAAATAAGGTGTAAGTAAGATGTAAAAGCTCACATAAAGCAGCCATAACCTAAATATATCATCCAAAAATGACTGTAATGTATGAAACTCAATTTAAAAGATTATTTACCATTGTCTAAAGAAGCTGTGGTGGCCCTGGATCCCTGGCAGTGTCCAAGGCCAGGCTGGATGGGGCTTGGTGCAGCCTGGGATAGTGGAAGGTGTCCCTGCCCAGGGCAGGGGTGGCACTGGCTGGGCTTTAAGGACCCTTCCAACCCAAACCACTCTGGGATTCTATGGTTAAAATTTGTTTTCATTCACTATCAGTTCACAACACTGGTTAATTCCACTGGATACACTCACATTTCCAAGCAGCTGAAGAATTCCACGGAAACATGAAATCCAGGAGCAAACCCAGTCAGTGTTTCAATGGCTGCTGAGAGGAGCCAGGTGAGGTTGAACACCCTTCCTCAAGTAGAAGCCAATCAGCAGCTCCAAAGAGCTGCAAAAGCGACAGCATTAACAAGCAGCACCCAAGAGAGCTGATCTCAGCACATCCAGCCTCCTGCCTCTGAGCTGGAAGCTGTAAAATCATCCCTTCCCTCCTCTCTTCCCCATCCACCAGTCCTGGAATCAGGTTCACGTTTGTGCACAAAGCAACCAAACCCACAACTGAACTGTGCTTGACAATATCTGTAATAAAAATTCTCATGCATGCTGTATGAAGCTTCTTTGGTAGAAAAACCCCCAAATCATCCTTTGTTCATTATCTCATATCCCCAAGAACTGCTGAATATGTTAAAAATTTTGAACAGAATTTGAAATACAGGAGAAAGTTTTGGTTTAGGATTTTTCCTCTCATCTCAGGAGAAAAAACACCTCTAAATTTCATAGAAATAATTCACAAAGCTCACCTGAGTAGACCAGACTTACCTGACAGCAGATTCAGGGAAGGTTATAAAGGCACCAGCTATGAGAAAAGCTCCAGCCAGATCCAGATTGCATCAGAAACCAGATGAACTCAAGCCTAACATTTATCCTGCTGCCTCCTATTGAGATTTAGATCCTGACATGAAGAGGACCAAAGCCAATCTGTGGATCTAATCTCCCCCATGGTGTTTAAACCCAAAACTCCCACAGGTGAATGCCCAGCCTTGGTAGTGCTGCAGCAGCTCTGTGATCACGGGGCTCCCAACTGCCTGACACGGGGGATGTGTCACTGGCCTGACATCATCCCTCCAGGAATGTCCCCTGGATGCCCTGGGAATAAGGATTTCCCCCATGGGTCATTATCTGGGTTGTTCAATTAGCCCTAGACAAGCCTAGATGAGAACACAGGTCTCAGAATTTGGACTTTAAGGGATTTCATGTTGAGTTAACAGAGCTGAAACAACAAAACCTTTCATAGCTTAACTTAAAAAAAGAGTCCCAGGAGCACTAAAGCAGAAGAACTTTCAAGAAACAGCATCATATTTGGGTTGTCTGGTGCTACTAAAGTGGAAGCTGAACTTCTCAGGGATGAAGCATTCCTGTTCTCCCCTCCCTCCTGCACGGGTGTCTCTCATCTGACAGGAGCCAAGTCTAGGCCATGGATTTGATGTTTTCCTCCTCTCCAACATAAAAGTTCCCACAAAATTTATGCCTCAGATCTCAGCTCTGCTGTCAAACATGGCTAAAATTAGAAAATGATTAAAAAAAAAAAAAAAGAGAGAGAGGGAGGAAAAAGACGGTTTCCCTAAGTGTTTTCATCAGGAAGCAGGTTACTAGGCAGGGATTGCGAGCAGGAAAATAATAACCCAGAGGAAAACAAAGAAAACCCCAAACTGGGGACAAACACAGGCAGCAGCCAAGAGGGCTGGAATGCTCCAGGATTCCACTTCCAGGCCGGAGAGCTCTCCCAAAGACAGATTGTCACCGTGTGCCCAGCGTAATCAGCCGCTGCAAAGTCTCTTCACGTCTGCGCGAGGCCGCTAATTATCATAATAGACATTAGTAATTAATTTCCGGCGTGATGTCAGCTGGAGCAGCAGTGCCAAGGCAGTGTCCTTGTCACACCCCCTGGCCGTCTGGGCCCATCTCCCTGATTAGGATGCACCAGGCTTAATACAATCTGCCAGCAAGAGCCAGGGAGCTCAGGATTAAATTAGGAAAGATGTCCGGCTTTGCTGAGCGGCATTCGGGGCCTGGGGAGGCTTCTCTGCTCTTTATGAGGCACAAAAGTGATCACTGGGGGTAATGCCTCCAAATGAGGCAATTTTACCTCCTGAGCTTCTACCTCTGGAGGGAAAAGAGCTGGATTAGGACAGCAAAGGAATTAATAAGGACAGCACAGCTCACAGCATCTCAGCCCTCGAGGTATTTATGGTGAGCAGGGGTTTTAAGGAGAATGAGATGCAGCTGGACACATTTATTCCTTACAGAGAAAGTCCTAAATAAAACTTTCCCATTCCAGTCACTCGCCAAGGAAAATCCTGCATTTTTACACTACAGGCCACAGGTCCTTTCTCCTGGGTGCTCCACTCCTGCTCCCTCCTCCAGCTGCCTGAGCACCCTCCTTCCCTCACTGCTGGCAGCCTGAAGCATAACACAAAAATGGAATGAAACCAAGGAGTGGAAAAGGAAAGCAAGATGCAGGAAAGGGACAGGAACTCTTCCCAAGGCATCTGGAAACACCAAAATCTCTTCACAGTTTGGCCAAATACTCAAGAGCACAGCACAAAAAGCACACTCCTCCTAAGGGTGCTCATTTGCCTGACATTGCTCAGGATCCCTCACCAGAAAGGCTGAGGGATGGTTTGGGATTTTGGGTTGTTTACTGGGGGTTTTAGGTAGGTTTTTTGAGATGAGTACCCCCTGATGCCACTGCTGCAGTATAAACAGAGCTGGGCCTTGCTGAGGAGCAGAGGTTGCAAAGTGAGCCCAGCTGGCTGAACAATAATCCCTCACTTCAGCCCACAGGAGAACACAAAGAAGCATCAGATTATTGCATTGAATTGTCTTCTCTCTCCTGTCAAAAGCTGGAGAGCAGGGAAAGAAGTCCTCAGCATGAACTGTTTTTTCCTTCATTACAAAGGAATAAAAATCTTCTCAGAAAATAATTACAGTACCTGGTTGGGCTCATTCAATAACCAGCCAAAGGTTTTGATGCCAAAGGCTGCTTCGTGAGCAGCCACATCGAGGCAGGTGACAGGCTGACCATAGACAGAGTGGAGAATTTTGCCAGGACCTTCTGCTTTCAGGAGATAGACAATGTCCTCTGCAGCTGCCACTGCCACTGGGCTCCCCGTGACATCTGGAACCAGATTAAGGAAGTTGACCTAAAAAGAGCAGACTTTTTATTTTATTTTTTATTTTAATTTATTCTAATACAGTCAAAAATTCTTTTGCATCACTAGTGCCACATGCTGAACTGAACAAACTACTCACGTGTGTCCTGAATCATCTCAGTTATGGATTAATTCCACACAAAGACCAAGTATCAGGCTTATTTCTGAACTGTAAGACTGACTTAGCTTTGGAGGGGGGATTAATCAGGAGTGGTTGAAATCATTTCACACCCTTTAACTACACAGCTTCCTCCTACAGGAGAGAGGCTGCAAGACTCAATTATTCCTACACACTTCCTTCCCCTTTCAAACAAATGCTGATACTCTGAGACAAAATAAAACTTCAGAGAATGAGTTTTAATTACAACTCTCAAAACTTCAGTGACAGAAGGTGCAACCTAAAGAAGCTGCACGAGTAGTTACAGCTTCACAAGTGACACTATTAGGCTGCCTGCAATATCCTGCCTCAGAATTAATCAGATAGTGTGGATCTGGAATGAGACCTGGAGTTTCAGCTCCAATTCTATGCGAGAAAACTGATTTACAAAATGAGCCAACTTAGTTTACTGTTGACAAAAAAAAAAAAACCAAAAAAAAAACTAAACCCAGCCAACCTCCTGCACCATATGGACTTGTGTTCATTTTCACTCCTAGTTTAAGCCAGCAGTTCACCCTTGCTCTTCAGGGATGGAAGACTCACCCCTTAACCTGCTCCAAAGTCAGAGCCTCGAGCTGGTAACGCCCTGAACTAGTTCAGGCTGTAAGACTTTTGTAAGAACCATCTTAACCCTACCAAAAATAATTAATGGATCAGGAGCTCCTGGAAGGAAGCAGAGTAGCCTGGACACTCACCAATTTCTGGATTTCAAAGGTTCCTGGGGTTTGCCAGAATCCTCTGTCGTCAGGGCTCTCCACCTTGACCTGGAAGCCAGACGCCGTGGCCACCGCGGAGCCGCCCGGGGCCAGCGCCAAGGCCTGGAGGTGCTGGTTGTGCTGGAAGTGATGGATGGGCTCCTGCCCCAGCAGCAGGCTCCAAACACTGACAGTGCCTGCACACAGGGAAATGGTTAGCTCAGGCTCTGACACCACTTTCAACGAGCTTTAAACAGCTGCAAATCAGTCTGGTGGAACAAAGGAATACACGGGGAAGAGATGAGGGCAGGACTCCTGAACTTCAGGATGCTGTGGTTCCTCTGACCACGGGACAGGTTCACAGGAAAATTTATGTGCTCTGGCCTGAAGCTGAAGGAAGGGATGTACAGATGGGATCCTGGGAAGGGATTCCTCCATGTGAATGTGGAGAGGCCCTGGCACAGGGTGCCCAGAGAAGCTGTGGCTGCCCCTGGATCCCTGGCAGTGTCCAAGGCCAGGCTGGACACTGGGGCTTTGAGCAGCCTGGGACAGTGGGAGGTGTCTCTGCCCATGGCAGGGGTGGGATGGGATGAGCTTTAAGGTCCCTTCCAACCCAAAGCCATCTGTGATTCTGTGATTGCAGGCTCTATTGCTCTGTACCTAATTCCTAATTTCTGACTGTCCAATAAGATTAGCAGCTACCTTGAAGAAGACTCTTTAACTTCTCTCCCATTTCCAAGTCTGGAGATCAAGTGTAAATAGACACCTGAAATTTTGTTCTATTATAGAGAGATTACCCCAAAACCAGTGAGGAAGAACCCACACTCCAATTGTAAATCACTCTGCTGCATGATTCACAGAATCACAGAATATCCTGAGCTGGAAGGCACACACAGGGATTATCCAGTCCCACCCCTGTCCCTGCCCAGACCCCCCAACAACCCCACCCTGTCCATCCCTGGCAGCGCTGTCCAAAGGCTCCTGGAGCTCTGGCAGCCTCGGGGTTGTGCCCATTCCCTGGGGAGCCTGGGCAGTGCCCAGCACCCTCTGGGGGAAGAACCTTTCCCTGATCTCCACCTAAACCTCCCAACACAGCTCCAGCCATTCACCACAGAGAAAAGCTAAAGAATACAAACCCTAAAGAATAAAGGAGTGTAAGTCAAAAGAAAACATATTTGTAATTGCATTTTTGCCAGCCTGGCTCCCCAGTTCTCTATTTAAAAGCATCATAATCTGAGTAAGAGCAACCTGAGGCAATCAGGAGGGAACAGAAGGGAATTGGAGCCTTCTGGGCCACCCTTGCAGTGAATTAAGGAGAAGCAATCTTCCAATGTGACAGGCAGGGCTGGAGAAGCCTCCCTTCCAGAGGAGCACGTTAATGATGAAATGATTAATGGCAGCTCTTCCTTCAGAAGGAGACATAAAAGCCCTGACAGACAGCTGTGGATGGGCACCACTGCCAGTTTGCAAACACTCCTCCCCAGTCCCAGAGGAGGTGAAGCAAGAGTGTGGTAATGAAACTGCACATAGTGAAATGGTAGCTAAATGAGTTTAAATTGATTTATGGTAGCTTTTGTAAAGATTATTTGGTATCTGGAAAGTGCTACCAATGTGAAATAATGCAGATAATCCTTAAGATCCCTGTCTAATGGCACTCCCACTGAATATTTATATTCCTCACCATGGGAATGAGTACCATAATGGGGACCATTTTTGTTTTATTAGGGATGAATATTTAAATTAATCTGCTATTTGCCTAAACAATTAGCTGCCTCTGTTTGTTTACACAAAGCCAAAACTGCAATTAGGCTTCCATCAAAAAGATAAGTCCCGACTAAAACTGTCCCAACGGAGTCGTAAGGGCTCAGAGCAGAACTTCCCAAAATTACTTCTTAGCATAATGGTAATTATGTTAATTGCTTGAAAGGTAAATAACTGCTGAACTGGGTTTGCAAAACAGACTGGTTGCACACAGCTTAAAACAAGTTAACAAATCCAACTGGGCAGCAAAGGCCGCACCCACGCCAGGGCTGAGCTGAGGCTCCGTTTCCCCAAAGCAAAGGGATGGGCAAGTCTCATCTCCAGGAAAGATGATTGAGCCAGGCAAAAACCCCGTCAGTGATAAAGTGGTATTAGATAAAGGGAGTTAGAACTGGACTTTTTGTGTCAGACCATGGATTTGGCTGCCAGGCTCCTCCAAGCAGGAGGATTTTCAATTTTCGTTCAGCAGAAGATTTATCCCAATTAAAGAGCAGGTTCATGAAGGGGAAAAGGGAGACTGATTTGCTTTCAGTGAAGCCTTCTGTTTACACATCTCTGTGATGAACATTCCACTGGGTTTAGCAGTGTCTAAATGGACAAAAGTTCTGGAAAATAAGAAAATAAATATTCTGACCCCAGGAGCAAACTGGGAAACCCAGAGCTCAGGGTTCTGCTCTCTAATTTTGGGCAACAAGTCACTAATTATTATTATTATTATTATTATTATTATATCTCAAACATGACAAGATCTGTCCAAAACAAAATATTTTAACCAAGCAAACACAGAGTGTGCAACATCTGATACATGACACGGGCAATACATTCCTGGTAACCTAAAAAAAAGTGACTTGTAAGGTCACAAATTCACATGTGATGAAGGAGCATAAAGTAAAGAGTAACAAGGAGAGTTCAAAGAATATCCTGAGTTGGGAGGGACCCACAAGGATCAGGACAGAAGGAAAACAGAAAAAGCAAACACTCCACTGGATTTATAAATAAGTAAAGCTGCTATGAGGGCTAAAAGTGTTGCTCAGAATATTCTGCATTTCACTGCAGAAATAACAAAAGGTATTTTATGGGTGTGCAAGTCCTTGCAACAGTCAATCACGTTTGGGTAAGAGCAAAAAATCCCACACTATTCCAGTTCAGGTTATTAGTGTGGCATTAAAAAAAAAAAAACAGGCTAAGATTTAGCAGTGCAGATGAGATCACTGCTCTCCACAGTCTGTCTTCCTGCCTCCAGCACTGCCCAGCACCTCATTTCCACAGCAATTCCTCTGCTGAGGTGAAGTTAAGGTTGCAGCCATACATTATCTTTTTTTATTTCTTTTAATACTGGAATCTCACTAGTGTTAGAAGGTCATGAAATCAAAATTATAAGCAGCGCTTTCACAGCATGCTAAAATCTGCACCTCAATTGTGATTATTCCAACTGAACTCTAACAATAAGTCCCCAAAATTATTTAGAATTATGAGCAAGCTAGAAAGTCATCGTGGCTCAAGAAAAGAAGTGCAAGAAGCTGCTGCTGATAGTGTAATGCTGACATTCAACGTGACAATCACTGTACCCCAGATCTGACAAAAAATTCAACTCCCAACCCATATATTTTTGAATTGTGGCCTGATGAAAGGCCCATTTATTGCCATTCACAACAGACTGGAAAGTACTTGGATAAAACATTGAGCATGAGGCTGTTGTGCCTCAAGAGAGTGCAGTGCTGATCCTGACTGAACTCCAAATTTTGGGAGCATCACCAGCCTTGCACAGCTCTTGTTGTGTCAAAGGTGGGAGGCTGGAGGCTCCTCTCTCTCCATCAGCAGTGCTGGCAGCACAAAAGACATCCTGCAAAAGCAGCTGCTACATCTGTTTTCACATAGGTTTTTCTCTGCTATCACAGGCAATGCATTTGCTACAAAATCAAACAAACCCAAGTATCTCTTTTCCTTTAAAATCCCCTAATCCTCCGACAGGGCAAGGCAGCACAAACACAGAGCAAACAGTGTTAAATCTCATTTGTAAATATTATCCTGGCTGTGGCTGGCAGTGTCACACAGCCTGTCTGAGCCCCTCCTGAGCTGGGCACAGCACAGGGCACTGCCCACCTGAGCTGCCTGCTCGGGGAGCCTGGGATGAGAGGGCTGGATGTGGGTGTGGAAGATCCCAGCTCGGATCCTAAAGACCCATTGCATCAGCTCTTCCATGTTAAAACCAGCATTTGCTGTCAGCTGGTGGCTGCTGCCAGCTTTGGGAGAGATGTAAAGCAATTTACATGTGCATTATCTGAAAAAAAAAAATTTTAAACCCCAGAATTTTGTCTGTGCTGGAGCAGGGAATCCAAATGTGCTCATGGTTTACATGCTCATTCACTTCAGCTTCTAAACACAACGGTGTGGGAAGGCCAGAAGGTGCTGAATTCACATCATCTCCATGACATTTGTCCTGTTCCAGAGTTGTGGTCTTGCCACCTTGATTTAAACAAAATAAAACTCTTTTTACCTTTTGAAAACCCTTGGACTTGATGATCCTTGTGGGTCCCTTCCAACTCAGGCTATTCTGTGATTCTATGGCTCCTTACAGGTGGTTTTTTTTACTCCAAAGTGGGAACACTACTTTATTTCCTTATAATTTTCAGCTATATCATATCTCTATGAAGTACAAGCAGTATAAGAAAAGCATGGGTGGAAATGAGCACCAGCTTGGAGTATCAAAACTTGTTGCTGTGAATTTTGAGTTTTTCCCAAAAACATTTCTATTTGGAGGAGCCAATTTAACCTTAGTAGATACCTGAAGTTCATTAACCAACATTTCACATTTAATTTTTTCACTTCCAGCAGGTCCTGAGGTTACAGAGTGAGAGATCAGACCCCAGTGACAAGAGCCTTTCCCTCACACTACCATTACCACACCAGTTCCCATCAAATGTTCCCAGATTTTACCTCCACCACCCTTCTTCCAGGGATTTCTACACAACACCATCCCTGGACAGTCCCTCAGAGAAGGCACAGACCCTGTTTCATTCCCAGCATGGGGAATGGGATGACTGGGATGGGAAGTCACACTCCACTCACCCAAACCAAGAGATCTGCACCCACAGCCACTAATGGGAATAAACATCCCAGACCCTGCTCCTGCAGTTTTCTTCTAACATTTTTTCCTTCACTCCAGCCAGCCTGGAATGCTCCTGCTCTCTTGGAATGCTCCTGTTCCCTGGCACTCAGGGAAAGGCACCAAACCCATCACTCTGCAAAGAGGGTACAGAAGGGATAACACCCCCAGGCAGCTTTAGGGGCATCAGAAAGGACAAGAGCACAGAATTCCAAAAAGCAGTGCTGCCAAAATTCCCCTCCTGGAGCCTGCAGCGCCTCTGATCCCTGCAGCAACCACCCTCCTCTGCTCCATGGAGTGACTCTGCAGCTTGGGAAGGGCCACCAGCTCCTCACAGTGGGCCTGAGGGGGTACAAGCAGGGCAGCAGGGCCGTGTTCCCCACCATGCCTGCACCAGGGTGGCCATGGCATTTAAAGGACAGCAGGAAAAAGTTGTGTTCTCCTGTTGCTGCACATTGTTTTCCAGTCAAACCATGCAACTCCAGAGCGCAGGGGGGAGAGGGGTGGCTGAAGTAGACTGCTGTTTCCCAAAAGCTGTGGCTCCCAGCCAAAGGCAGGCAAGCATGGAGCAGATGGAGTCCTGGCAAGGCCTCTCCTGTCCCTGCATTAGCAGCATCTGCTCATTACCCAGAACCCTCGCCTGCTTTATCTAATGCTCCAGGAAAAGCATTTTGATTTGATTCATTTCAGTTCGGTAACGTGCAACACAATTAGTGGTAAAATCAAACTGGAGCACTGCCAGTGCTGACAATAGGAAACAAGGCAGAAGAAATATGAGGCCAGTGGGTTGGAATTCAAAAATCACAACTGTGGCTCGAGTTGCCAAGTCCCGTTGCCCCAGGTGTACATCCAGTGCCCCCACTGAGCGCTGGCACGGGCACAGGGAACTTCATTTGCTCCCCATCCATTTCTCCCTCCTCTCCTTCTTCCTGCAGCCCGAGGCTGGCACCGTCAGGAATGTTCACCAGGAGCCACAATCCTACTTTCCTTCAGGGCCACCCGCTTGGGACAGGGGCATCCCGGGAGGACAAACCTCTGTCCCTGCTGTGCCTGGGGAAGGGAGCTGAGGAGCAGAGCAGGGCAGGCTGTGCCTGTCAGCCCTTCCCTGGGATGGGGAGCCAAGGCCAGCGCTGCGGGAGCCCTGCGGGACCGGGAGCAGCCGATGGCATCGGGACGAGCCAGGGATTCGCCAGGGAAGTCTAGACTGCCTGACAGCACCACCTCCAACACGAGCAGATGGTTTCTCTGGGTTAGTCAAACTTACAAACAAAGAGGAAAGGGAGCTGGAAAAGTACAACAAAGAACAATCAAACACATTATCTTCAAAGCCGTGCGCTCCCTCCCCAAAATTTAAAATAACTCTCTCCACCAAACTGTAAATATGTGCTTTCAGCTTGCAGTTAGTAAACACTGCTAAAATGGGTCTTTTTATTTCCCTATTCCCATAGAAACTAATCTATTCTGACCAAGGCTCCTCAAATCAGAGTAACTGCCATATCACAGAGCCTATTAAAATTTCTACCCAAAAGAATAAAAGACGTCGAGCTTTATGCAAACTAGTTCAGTCACAGCACTGACAGCAAGGGATATGACAAGCAAAAAACCCAGACAAATTATTAGATTAGTCAGTGGGAAACTAGAAAACAAACAAAAGACCCTCTGCTAGTCATTGTTTGGCACGCTGGAAAAAAAGCCAGCACTTAAACCTGTGTTATAATTTCCTATGACTCGAGTAAATAATATTAATAACACCAGATTTGCTGTTGTCAGAAAATGTTGCCTATTAACAGTTTTTACCCCCAGAAAACCATCCTGGCATGATCCAAGCTAGAAAAACAGCTAAGGATGTTGAGAATCTTAAAACACACAAGGCATTTAATTTACTTTTAAAATAAAAGTATGGATTAGGGATTTTGTTTGGATTATCCACCTTCTGGTTTGTTTTCACCTATAGGAACACCAGGATCAAGGACAGTATGTGTACAAAGCTCTCTAAACTTACAAATATTCTTTATTTATACCCAAGGAGACATTTTATGTATCAAATTATACAATTTAAAGGAAGATGATGGGAGTTGAGTTCTGCCTGAGCCCCTCAGTTTAGGATCCCAGTCGGCCAGCACTGTCCAAACCTGACTTTTTAAATTGCTGTTCCCACATCCAGAAGATGTTGGTCTCTGGCTCTTGTTGTCCATTATAGAAACCCTCTAAGGATATTTAAAACAATGCACACAACCAGGATTTTATGAGGGTTTCACTAAATATTAGGTCAAAGCATTCATTTCTTTAAATCCAAGTATATAATAACAACCCAGCACTGCAAACCAACACTTCAGTGCATCCACACACCACGCCAAGAGCGAGAGGGATGGGGATTAATCAGACATCCAAGTTTACCACCATCCCCATAACAAAGCTCCACAGCACCCCAAGGGAGTTTTGGCCAGAGGAGAAGGCTGGTGGAAGAATATTTAATATTTTTATAGCAAAACAAGTTATTTGCTTAAGATAGCTTGGCTGGACTACAGCCTGGCACTCAAGCTTTGTGCAGCAGCTCCAGTAGGAATTAAAGCTCAGTTTTAATGGGTGCTATGTTCCAATGCCTCCTAATGCATTTAGGGTTATTGGCCAACTTTCTCACATAAAAGCAAGTGTGTGCGTGTGTGTGGATACACAGGATTACAGACACACAAAAAGCTGAGCACAGCTGCTTCATTTTTGTAAAGCCTTCTTTTTTTTTTTTTTTNTTCCTGTTGCTGTTGTTTTAATAGGGAGGGGAGTTGTGCTTGCTCACCGTCCTCGTAGGCTGCCACGGCCAGGGAGCTGTTTATCCTGACAAAGGAGACGTGTGGCGGGGCTCCAGCCCCTCCAGGGCCTGCCACTGCTGCCAGCACGGGGGCTGTGCAGTCCCAGGTGCGCGTGTCCCACAGCCTCACCTCCCCCGAGGTGTACCTGCAAAACAAGGGCAGCGCTCACCCCACGGCACCTGCCAGGAGCTGGCTGCAGCACAAGGGAGGAAGGAACAAGAATGGGTTCAAACAGCTCCCAGAATGATCCTCCCCCAGTCCTCTGTGCACAGAACCATTGGCTTTGCCCGTTTTAGTCCCATTTATTGAACGTGGCAGCAAAGTCTGTCAAGGCAGGCAGGTAAATTGAAATTGGAGCTACAAGGAACAGTGTGGCCAGCAGGACCAGGGCAGTGATGGTTCCCATGTGCTCAGCACTGGTGAGGCTGCACCTTGAGTGCTGTGTCCAGCCCTGGGCCCCTCAGTTTAGGAAGGATGTTTAGGGGCTGGGGTGTGTCCAGAGAAGGGAAACATGGCCCATGAGGGGTTTGGAACATGTTGGGAAGGATGAAATAGGAAAACCTTATAAATATGACTGTTTAGACTTTGAGAATATGNCCCACGCCCTATGAAATAAACTGCATGCTCCAAGATCAGCACTGACCCCAGAGATTTCTCGTCTCCGTATGTCCCATCACCGACCGTCCCCATAACCACAGGACCACAAGTCCTGTGAGGAACAGCTGAGGGAGTTGGGGTTGTTTAGCCTGGAAAAAAGAAGGGTCAGGGGAGACCTCATCACTCTCTACAACCCCCTGAAAGGAAGCTGTAGCCAGGGGGGGCTGATCTCTGCTCCCAGGCAACTACTGACAGAATGAGAGGACACAGCCTCAAGTTGCATCAGGGGAAGTTTAGGTTAAACATCAGAAAAAAATTCTTCACTGAAAGAGAGATTGGGCACTGGAATTGTCTGCCCAGGGAGGTGGTGAAGTCACCATCCCTGGATGTGGCACTCAGTGCCATGGCTCATTTGATGAGGAGCTATTGGGTCACAGGTTGGACTTGATGTTCTCAAAGGTCTTTTCCAACCCAGTTCACTCTGAGATTCTGTGACACACACAACTGAGCTACCACTATCAGTATTCACTTTGCAACTAACACACAAGAAGAGCCAGGCTCAAGAGGAAAAAGGAAATCAAGAACAAGTCTAAATTACATCATGACAAAACATCAAACTGGTTCTTTTCAGTCTTTCAAGACTGGTGGTTGCGTTAAAAAAGAGCATTTATCTATGTCCATACAAACACCCATCCAAACTACTGCTCTTCACAGGAAGAAATTTATTTTCATAGAAGAAATTTCTTGATGTCTCATCAACAGACCAATTTACCTACATCTCTGAAGACTAATAATTAATTAAACTAAGTGTTGTCTTTAGAATTAAGGCAGTGGTTCCTTTTTTGCAGCAGGCTCACTAAAATATCACAAAACCTGTAGTTTAACATCAGATTGTCAATGAGGAAATATAGAAACAGAATTAAACTTTTCAGATAATATTGACTGTATCTGAATGAAAGAAGGTTGTTACACAGCAAACAATGGATAAACTGCTCTGGGCCACTATGCCCACACAAGAGACTATTAAAGGAAAAAAAATCACAGTAAAAGGAGGGAAGCTTCTACAACTGGTCAAAGACCACAGTGCAATAATTATTTAAGGTCAGTTTTGTCAAAACTGTGATAATTAACACTGTCAGATGTCTTCCTCTGGCATAGCTGACACTTAGATGGTTTTGGAAAATCAAAGGTGCTTCCTGCTATTTCACCTTTGTTGTTACATCTTGATTTTTGGGGGAAAAGTATTATGGAAGAATGATTCTTACAAGCCTCGGGGGTCTGGTGGTTGGGAGTCTGGCTTTGCTGTGCTTATGAGGAAAAAATCCAGTTAATGACACAGGAAAAGAAGGAAGGTTTAGGAGATGTGGGAATTGCACTCAGGTTTCCCAGTTCTCTGGGCAGTGCCGTGCCCGGGGCTCCCGGTACTGGGAGCAGATCCCTCCCAACATCTCCTGGTGAAAAAGCTTCAATTTACAGAAGGAATTAAAGTGCCCAGGGGGGTGGTGAAATCTGTCAGGCAGAGAGAGATGCATGTTAATTCCCTGCACTGATCAGGAAGAGAGGGAACCGTGTCCTTGTCACCTGCCTCCCCTGCTGTGCCTTACAGGGGAGCACCCAGGGAAATGAGAGAACAGGGTGGGACACTTCTCCCTTCTCCTCCATCTGCAAATGAGGTCCATCCCCTCTGAATCCTGCTTTCATTTCCAATTTACAACAGCACAATTTAAGAAGAACAGACCAAGAAAGAAGCTTCCCCAAAGCAAAATGTTTGACGTTGGATTGGACACAGAGCGTGGATCAGATCACAACAAATCTCTTCAGTTTGCAAAACTGGAAAGGGCTCATTTTGCTTCAAAATCTGAAGATAAACCACAACAGGACAGGTGATTGCACAGATCTGCTGCAGTCCCCTTCAACAAGAGGCACACAATGTTTTGGAAGCATTTTAATTTTGAACTGATTTTTGTTTCCTTATGTTAGGGTTGGTTGGGGTCACGTTTTTGAGCTTCTCCTGACTGCCAAGAGCAGCAGATTCTTCCCAAGGGAAGCCAAAATTCTCTTGTCACTGAAAAGTGAGTTTCAGGGGAGACATAAAACACTGGTAGACTGGACAGGACTCAGTGACAGAGTATTTGTTTTCATCTCCAAATAAACAAGAAGAACAGCATCCTCTCCTAGTGCGGCTCTCACACAGTTCAGGCTGGAGATGTAAAAACAAAGACTGAGAGACGGAGAAAATGGCACGAGGAGAGACCCAGGGCTGGATAATTCCCAGGGCACACTGCATCTGGTTTCCCTACACAGCCTGGAACACAAGGGATCCACCAAAAATAACAATACATTGACTGCAATCCTGCAATTAGAGATCCAACATCACAGGACCACAGTAAATCCTTAAATTAATTTTATCTCAGAATTCAATCAAGTCAAAATTTAGTTGGAACCATTCTTTGCTCATGAAGAACCACCTGAGCTGGAGGATTGGGAGAAATGTTCCCCAAGACCGTGGTGAGATCACGAGTGGAGCTCCAGGTCTGGGCAGGGAAGCAGCCTGGGGAAATGGGAGATAAAAACCAGCTCCTCCACTGCCCATCTCCAGTGTGCACTGGGCCTGCACCAGGACTGAACTGGAACAATTTCAAACACAGATGAATCCAATTCAGAAGGAAAAAAAAAATTTAATGCTGTTGTAAAGAGCACCACACTTTCAATTTGTAACCACAACAAAAGGCTTTTAAACTATTAAAGCACTGCATTGCTGTAAAAAAAATAAAAAGGCTGCTTTATTGCAGATAATTGGCAAATCTGCCCTATCAACAGAGACAGCTAGAGAGAGGAACACACTGCACTATTTCTAGAGAATTTCAAGATTTCTATTCATTTCCCACCATAACTTTTACATTTTGCCCTGCAAATTTCATTTGGATCACTCAATGAAATAACCCCAGATGCAAGTCCTGCTCAAGAACAAGCCCAGTGCTCCAAACCCACTCAGTCACTGATTCTCCTACCAAGATGGCAATGAAATGCCCACTTAGCTTTCTGCTGGAGTGGAAAAACACCCAAACCAACTCAAAACTCCCTTCCTGTTTAATACAACAATGACCACATCCTATTTGTTCTGACACCAAGAGCATTGAGCTGCTGTTTTCCCCTGATGGGTGCCATGAGCTGATTATTGCAGTGGCAGGTAAATACTCCAACACCTGATACCACTTGCACTGAGCAGACCCAACAACCCAATCCCAAACCCTAAAACAACCCACATTAGAGACCACACCTGCTTCACTTCATTTAGAATGGCTGTCCAAAGGCTTGCTCTCCTGAGCACAACAGGGAGCAACAAGAAGCCTGTTGCTCACAAGGCAAATTTCCCCCTCTCCTGATACCCCTTCCCTGATTCCTTCCATCCACAACACACCTGGCTCCCAACTCTCTCTACTCACAGACATGTTTTTCCTTCTGTGGTGTTCAATAGAGCCTCCCCACCCAAATAATTCAGCTTCTTTGATGGAGTCACACTCCACTTTGCCCTTGCTCTTCGGAATATTTCAGTATAGACACATGAGAAGAAGCAGCAGGAGAAGAGACAAGCTGTATTTTTCTAAATATACTTCTCCTCAACGAGTCACTTCTGTAATTCTGGCCAGATATGGATCTAGCTGTAAAAATTAGCCTGGAGATCCAGCTTAAGCTTTACAGAGATGCATCAAAACCTTGCCGAAATGGAGCAACAATAGGTGGAATGCATATGGCACAGAAAAACTGGGAAAAATTAAATTAATATACAATAAAAATACCTACTCACTAACCAAAAGCACTGTGACTACTTTTTAGTGGCAGTAATGCCCTAATGAGATGAACATTTTGCTCGTGCCCTCTCACATGAGTGAAAGCAGAAGGAGCTGGGGTTAAAAGCTGCTGCTGCCCCACGATGAATGTCTGGGAAGCAGGTGGTGGAGTGCAGAGCACATGTGGGAGGAAGCAGAGCTGGAGGCTGGGCACAGTTCTAATGAAGTGGTGCTGAAGAGGCAGACGATTTCATAAGGAGAAAAACATCAGGAAACTGGTCAAAACACAGAATCTCATCTGAAAAAGCTCCACAGTGCTGGATAGCAATAGCCAGAACAAATTTGGGGAAGAGGAGGAGGGGGAGGCTGATCCCTCTCCAGAGCCCCAGATGTCTTTATGGTTGCCTAATGACAATTATACTCAACCAATTAAGACACTGCTATCACAGTTGCATTGTTAGTAAGGCTTTGGCCCTGAGTGTTGATGGCTGTCTAATTAGTGTTTGTGCAAAGTACAACTGCAACTAATATATAAACTGACAAATACACAAAAGAAAAACTGTTAACAGGAACATTTTCCAAACAGTCGAGACTCTGCTCATTCAGTCCATGGCAGCAGCAAAGACAAACTGCTTTCCTTCATGGCTGGGGTACTGCTGCCACTGCAGAATTTCACTTCAAACCACAGGGTCAACAAGACCCTTGCTGGGTTTCTGTTCAGACAGGATGCTGGTGCCACTCACTTTCGGTGCTGCCTCGAGCACACCCCTCCAGGGCAAGGCTTGCTGCACCAAATCGGGCTGGTCACCAAAGACTTCTGATAAAACACACCAGAAACCAGTTTACATTTCCCATATTTTCTCTAAAGAGTCTGTAGCAAGGAAAAGGAAGGCAAAAGAACCCCCTTTGTTTCACAGTCAGATCTGATTTCCAGAAGGCAAAGTCTGTTCGGTTTCCAGATACCTGCGGTGATCAACAAACCAAAAAAAAAAAAACCCCAACAACTTTGTTTCAGGCAGTCAGTGACCATCTGTTAATACTCAACAGATCTTATTATGAAGTCCTTACAATGTCAGTGCATTTTATTGAAGTCAGTAGGAATTTTGCTGCAGTAACAGTCTCTGTTTAAATGGATGCCTGTTGATAAGCAAGTAAAATAATGAGTATTTTGCATTGTCTTGCTTCAACAAGCACCTCAGAGCTTTCATCCTTATTCCACCAAAAGCAACTCTCCAGTCCTTCATGTGTTTAATTAAGGTATCAGCCAGTGGCCCCCTCAGCAGGCTCAAGAATAAGGCCCAATTAAAGATGCAAACCCAAGCCCAAAAGCCTTCAAGTTGGTTCAAATTGCTCCTGAGCTTCATCTTCTCTCCAAGGTTCAAGTGAGACAGTGGTAACTCAATGTCCAATTTCAAAACATCTCTTCATCAGAACCATGGCACATTGGGAGGTACCTCAATCACAATTAAAAATACTGGAATTAAAGGGATTCTAGCACCTTCTTTGTAATCCTCTGAAGTGAGGGATGAATGATGGACTGCTTAGAAACATCTACCACAGGGTGAGGTGCCTCAAAGACTGGAAGAGGTGAAAGTTCCCAATTCTCCCTGCATTCTCATTCCCAGGTATTTGGATACATTGATTTTGCCAACTCTAACCAACAGGTAGCTCGGCTGAGGGATTCCTTAAGGAGAAGGATTCAGGAAAAACTAATAGAAGCAGAAAAGAGCTGCTTCACATGGCAGAAAGGAATATAAACAGAACACAATGACGAAAAATAAAACACAAATGGAACAGGGAAGGGAAAATTTTCTATTACATAGCAGAAAGCTACACCATAAACCACAAGGAAAAACAGATGGGGGTAAACCAAAACCAGAGTCTGCAACAATCCTAATGCTGGTAGAAGAATGCAGAGTAGAAAATTAATCTCCCTGATTTCATCCAAATGTTCTTTTGGGTTACTTGATATACGGGTGCAGCTATGAAAAATGTGACTAATGTGTCCCAAAATGGATCTGGAAGCACTTTTAGATTTAGCATGTAGGAAATCCATTCTGAGCATCCTCATGATCAGCTCCCAAACTCTTCTGGGAACCTGATTTTCCAATTTACCAACCCACACCCATCTGTGGACCCCTCACAGAAATGGAGCTGCAGAGAGCTTCTACCTTCATTTTTAAGGCTTTATTTAGGAAATTATCCCTCAAGAAAGTGGGTTAAGCTGCTGGAGTGTGTAGTTCTGCAGCTTAGCACTGTTATCTGTAACAAAATTAACATTTCACCATCCTCACTGCTTCTGCCTCACCTTCTATATTAAGTGCATGCAAATGTCACACCAAGGGAACAGAAACAAGCCAAAGGGTTGTACTGTAAGGAAAACATTTTAATGAACATTTATAAAAGCAGCAATTAGAAAAAGCAAAACTGCTTCTAGTAATTTGATTTTTAAGGCCAAAAATCTCCCATCCCTTAGCTCAAGGTTCCAGGGGCTTGCATCAGCGCAGGCCCATTAATAAAAGCAGCTGCTCTACCAAAGAAACAAATTACTGTGGGTACAGGAGAAAAAAATTATCTTTTCCATAAGAATTCAGGAGGCATTATGATGCAATTTGGGAAGGCTCTGCTCCATGAGCCCGATTATGTCACAAAGGACAAACCACAGATAAAACAATGGCTCCAGCTGCAGACAGAGGTGAGAAAACACCATTGGAGGATGCTGGAAATTGATCTGTTTGCTTGTTGGAAGGAACACAAACTGCAACAGGCTGCAAGCAGCACAGAGGAGAGCATCACCTGAGCTCCAGGCATGGAGGATGACAGCCTAAAGAGTAAAAATGCAATCTTCAAGAAGTTTAGCAGGAAGAAGGATGGGTTTATCTGGCCTTAGTAGAAAACCGGGATTTACAAGCTCAAAATTACTGCCTGTGCCTGAGAACACTGAGGGCATCATTGAGCACATCCCTGCAGCAGCAAAACCCAGAGGTAAACCAAGAGCTCTGGGGTCAGGCAGGCTGGAAAGGCAAGTTCCACAAAGAGTCAGATCAGGCTTCTATCCTTGGTTTCACCTGAAAGGCTTTTTTCAGCAGCTGACAGAAAAGCCAACGTGGCTGTCACTAACACTACCTTACCTAAGCCCCGTGGTCACCTGTCACCCGACCCCTCTGAACTCATGATGTCACAGCCGTGTTCAGCCTCCTCTGGGTGACTCACGTGGAAAAGAGGAGCCCTGACACTGCTCCTTAACAATGATGAGAATGAGTGAAGAGAGCACAGAAGGTCTGGGGAAGGTTGAAGAAAAAAGCAATTATTTTCACCTTCTGCTTTGTTTGACATCTTGGCTCGCAGTCATTGGGAGGGGAGGGAGAAATGGATGGAAGTTGTGCCATCACAGAAGTGAAATTTAGGCAATTAAACAAGGCAGGGGTTTAGTCAGGCTGTTGAAAGTCTTCAGTTTGTTAACTTTGATTCATTTTCATTACTAATTAATATTTTGGTTTCCTCAGGTCTGCACACTGAATTAAGATGCAAGAGCTAATAATAAATACCTTGAGAATAACCCACAAGCCCTATAGCAAAAAATCCAAATTAGATGAGAGTTGACACGAAGTTTTAAGAAGTGCAGGAAAGCATTTTCAAGCCTTTCGGGCTAGTTTCACACATCATTATGAAACTAAAGAGAGTGGCAAGCCCAGCTTCTAAAAAGTCATTTGCAGGTCACCTTTGAGCACGAGCAAAGTGGAGCGGGAGGTGATGGAAGAGAACAAAGGAACTCACCATAGAGGAGCAGCTACTTGTGTGTAGATGTTGCTCAAAATGACTTAAACCGAAAGGCCCAAATTGTTCGTGGGTGCTCCCACAAGACTCACCAGAATGAAGACAACTGTATAAAATCATTTCAGCATTTAGGATGTCAGCATGAGAAATAAATGTCCGGATTCCCGAACGAACCACACAGGATATTTAGGAAGTTCTTCCTTAGCTTCTCATTTCCTTTATCAAGCATCACTTGGGGAAACACCACCTGTGCCAGGTGTGCTCCACCCTGAAAAGGGAGGAAATGTCAATCTGCTGGTTTATCAAGGCAATCAGCAGATGAATCTCACCAGTCCTAACTCCTCAAATCTCAAGGAAAGCTGGCAGTACTTAGTGGGGAAGGAGGAAAACATCTGAAATTAAAATTTCAAGAGAAGCCAGGGCTGATTTCCCAGCCTGTAAGAGGTGCAGGGACTTCTCACAGCACCTGCTAGATCAGTTTGTGGCCAAGCTCTTTACTAACAGGCCACCACTCAGCCATGGAAAACTGAAGAAAAAAGAAAGGAAAAGATGATACTTTATAGCTCTGGGTCTAGAAGGATGATCTGACTTCCGGCCTGTTTATTTATTTTAAGAGCCACCACCTGCAGCAGTAAAGCCACAGAGCTTTTCCTGCAGGCATTAAAAAATTAACACATCCCCCTCAAAGCCTCCTTGGTGTGGTTTTAGGGGTGAGCTGTGAGGTGAGATGGGCACCACCAGCACAAGGCAAATTCCCCACAGGGCTGAAGAACAGCCACAGGTGAGTATTTCAGAGCCAGTTAGGAGCAACAGTGCCATGGGCATGTCACACCACGGGATCCTCTGGAATGACAAGGTCAAACAAGGACCAGATGCATGTTCTGAGATCACTCTGTCCAGGAGGACCCAATCTCTGACTACACTGCCAAAAAAAAAAAAAAAGGTAGCAAAAAAGTAGCAATTTTACTGTTTAAACATGCATTTGCTTTAAAAAAACCCAGATAAATCCAGATTTTAGTATGAGAAAGTGAAGCAATCCAGGCATTCTGCACAGTAAATGACAGCATTAGGCACAGTGAGCCTCATCACCAGCAGGAATTTCTAAAAGCCAAGCAAGCAGCTATATAATTGCTTTAAGTAAGCACTGACTTAGGGCTGAAACTCCATTTGAATCGAGGATGAGGGGGAGAACATCATCCCTTTAGAGAAGATCCTTCGAGACGTGTAACTGTAGAAAGGCTGGCGAATACAACATTGATTGGGAGTGAGGTAACCACAAACACCACTGGCTCAAATGAAAAGGGATTCAGGGGCTGACCCAGAAAACAAGCCTCGTAACCACCGGGATGAAATTTTAATGACAAACACAAGAAGCTCTGCGTGCAGGCCAGATTGAATTATCTGATGTCAGGCAGCGAGCGCGGCGCTCGCACAAAGGGGAGCTGCTCGCAGCCACCTTCGCTCCCAGCTCAGGCTGCACTCAATCAATCCTTGATATTCTGCCATCTCCTGGCTCCAGCCTGGGCAGCAGCGTGGGGACAAGTGGAGAGTGCATGGAATAGGAGCATTTCTCTGTGTAGTGTACCTTTGCTTCCTTCACAGAGTAATAGAGAGCTGCTCCTCAACCAGTTCAAACTGTGCCTCTATAAATCACACCTGCAGCTGCTGGTTTAAGTCACTCTGCCCACAACCCGTATAAATTCCCTTTCAGAAAGATTAAAAAGCTCTACAGCAACTAAAATAAAAATGATTCCACTTTGCAGCAGAGTTTGAAGCTGGACAGTGAGGATGACAAGATCACGCCTAGCACAGCACAGGTTCAAATCAATCAGTGATTCCAGGCTTGCTCCAAGATTCCCAAACACAACAACCCCAGCATTCCTGCTCTCTCCAACTAGAACTCCTCTCAGCCCAACTAGAACTTAATCTGGCTGCTGCCAGAAAAATAATTAAAGATGTTTCTATAAATACATCAGCAACAAAAGGATTGCTAAGGAGAATCTCCATCTTTATTGGATCAGGGAGAAACAGTGACAAAAGATGCAGAAAAGGCTGAGGGAATTAAGGCCTTGTCCTCAGGGTAGCCAGGCTGGAAAACAGGGACAGGGAGCAGAATGAAGCCCCCACGATCCCAGGGGGTTGGCATCCTGCTGCAGCACTTAGGACCCACCCCAGGGTGCTGGGGGAGCGGGGCAGAGCTCACCCCAACACTTCCCACCCTTTCCCAGCAGGGAGTCATGGACCCTCCTTTCCCAGGGCACTGAAGTCAGCAATGCCCATCTAGGAGCTGGGCTGGAAGGAGGATCCAGGGAAAAGCTGGCCTGTCAGCCTGACCTCAGTGCCTGGCAAAGTTCTGGAACAGAACATCAGCAGGGCAAAGTGCTGGTCCTACCCTGGGCCACCACCACCCCAGGGAATGCTAAAGGCCAGAGGAGGAGTGGCTGCACAAGGTGGACAAGGCCCTGGGGGTGCTGGTGACAGCAGCTGGCCACCAGCCCAGGTGTGCCCAGCTGTGCAAGGGCACCTGGGCTTTCCCAGGGCAAAGCACTGGGCACTCCTGAGGCACCTCTGTCCAGTTCTGGGCCCCTCAGGACAAAAAGGACCTGCAGGGGCTGGAGCGTGTCCAGGGAAGGGGCTGGAGCACCAGGAGTGGCTGAGGGAATTATGATCAAAAAAACCTGCTAAAAACTGAGCAGTCCTGAGTGTCCAGTGCAGTAACCTGAAACAAAAGAAAGGTGATCCAGTGGCCCAAGCCACTGGATAGAAAAACCTTGGGAAATGCCCCACAGTTCTGAATTAGCAGCACCAGGCCTTGCAAACTCACACACCAGCTTAGCTCAGACACACAGGCCCCTCTGTAATCACTGATTATTCCCATGCAAAGCTGAGCACACAAGTGTTTGTGAAACACGAGAGAGAATCATTAAATGTAACAGATAATTGATATTTATACTGAGAGGAGAATTGACTTTGTAAACCTCAGCTATTAAATTACTTCTTCAGTACTGAAAGAATGCAACAGTTTGCTATTGATCACCAGATTCATTACACTTTTATGACAAATTTGAAAGCACAATGCCATTAAGTACAATTTTATAAGCTGGGAGAGACAGGGGAGGGTTATGGTTGGATTTAAAAAATAAAAACACAGCAAACAACAAAACCCCAACAAATTCCTCGATATCCTAAATACTTACCAAATACACACAAAGTATTTCCCTGCACAATTTGCTGATGCCCTCGGAAGTTTTACTTATAACTTGAAGTCTCCCTTGTTTGAGATTTACCATTTACCAAATTAAGAGACAAAGCAGAGTGAAGGACAAGCAGTAAACAGCAAAGGACATAACATAATTCTTGTGTTCTAATACTCTGAACTTTTTGTTGCCTAACCAGGTAAATTCAAACAGCTGAATTCTGATTTCCTCATGTTGTTTTATCAAATACATGTTCACAGCTTCATGAAGAGGTAATTCATTTTTCAGAGAAATTACTGGAAAGTCATTTAAGTGACCATCACTTTTTCTAAAGGATACACACATGCAGATTTCCCTCAGTGATCTCTTACCTGCTCACCTATTTTCACCTGAACTATTTTAATTGCACCACACCCCTGATGTAAATTCACTAAGAGAATCAGGAGATACTGGAGGAACTGGATCACATTGGTTCACACAAAGAGTGCAACTGTCAGAACCCAACTGCTGTAATACACCACGCCAAAATATGGAATATTTGAGTTTAATGTGCAGGACTCATAACCTTTGTTTATTAATACTTCAGAAATGTAATTTAATCTGCATAACTCTTATCTACTGCATGTTTGGATATAAGTCCAATGGGGAAAATGAAGGAAAAGAAGAGCTGGAGGTTTTGGCAGCAGCATGGAGACAACTGGGTTTGCTGTCTGATAGTTTAGAGTCCTGCTCTCAGTTGTCCAATAGCATTCAAAAGCACTTCCATGAATTAGTTTTCCAGGCATCTTTCTTATAACCAGTCTGTGATTTTTAAAGTATTTTAGAAGCAGTTTTCTCAGTCCCACACCATTAACATGAAGTGCTACCATTAAACATTGAACTCCAGTATGTCAAGGACAATGTCCCAGCTCCCCAGGATATCCTAAATTGTTATTTACTCATGTGATTTCTGGAGGGTTACTAATTACTCAACCTATGAAATTCAAACAGAACACAGTAAAGCCTCACACTTACTGGGAGAATCACTGTAACCTCTTCTAAAAATTTGTGAAACTCTTAAAATTATATTTAAGAGTATAAAGCACATGAATAGCTAACACTAAACCAAGGTCCAGAAAACTTCTATATCAGGAAAAGAGAAGTTTGAGTTTATCTATTCTGAGTGGGTTATTTTCCTCCCAGGTTATCTTTTTGTTAAGAATGGAGAAAAGTAATAGTCCTTCTAAAGTTATTTTTGTGCTATGACAAGATATCCTTGTGATTAAGAGATTTTCATGGAAAAACATAAAAAAGGGAGATTTTTTCAGTAGATGTGTAAAATGTTTCATACATTCTGGGTGCTTCCACAGCAAAACAATAGACTTCTGGAGTTCATCAGAAAGCACTGAAATTTTACAAGGACTACTTGTACATGAGATAACTTTTGAATAGTTCCATAAAAATTTGAACTGCTGAGGTAAATTGTAGATAAACATCCTTATCAGTTACTTAAGGACAGCCTGTCTCAGGAACTGGAGGTGAATCCATTCTTATGCTTCAAATAGGTGTTGCTTTTGAATTTATTAAAAGAAGCACCTGAGATTTCAGATGGTGAAGGTGGAGTAAGCCTTACACAGAGTGGTAAAGATGGAGTGGGCATTACACAGCCTCGTAGAGATGGAGTGAGTATTACACAGCCTGGTAACGATGGAGCAAGCTTTACACACTCTACAGAAGATGGAGTGGGCATTACACAGTCTGTAAGATGGAGTGGGCATTACAGACTCTGTAAGATGGAGTGGGCATTACAGACTCTATAGATAAAGATGGAGTGAGCATTACACACTCTATAGAAGGCACAGTGGGCACTGCAGACCCTGCAGCAGGCACAGTGGGCACTGCAGAGCTGCAGCAGGCACAGTGGGCACTGCAGACCCGCAGTAGGCACAGTGGGCACTGCAGAGCTGCAGCAGGCACAGTGGGCACTGCAGACCCGCAGCAGGCACACTGGGCACTGCAGAGCTGCAGCAGGCACAGTGGGCACTGCAGACCCGCAGCAGGCACACTGGGCACTGCAGAGCTGCAGCAGGCACAGTGGGCACTGCAGACCCGCAGCAGGCACACTGGGCACTGCAGAGCTGCAGCAGGCACAGTGGGCACTGCAGACCCGCAGCAGGCACACTGGGCACTGCAGAGCTGCAGCAGGCACAGTGGGCACTGCAGACCCGCAGCAGGCACACTGGGCACTGCAGAGCTGCAGCAGGCACAGTGGGCACTGCAGACCCGCAGCAGGCACACTGGGCACTGCAGAGCTGCAGCAGGCACAGTGGGCACTGCAGACCCGCAGCAGGCACACTGGGCACTGCAGAGCTGCAGCAGGCACAGTGGGCACTGCAGACCCGCAGCAGGCACACTGGGCACTGCAGAGCTGCAGCAGGCACAGTGGGCACTGCAGACCCGCAGCAGGCACACTGGGCACTGCAGAGCTGCAGCAGGCACAGTGGGCACTGCAGAGCTGCAGCAGGCACAGTGGGCACTGCAGAGCTGCAGCAGGCACAGTGGGCACTGCAGAGCTGCAGCAGGCACAGTGGGCACTGCAGAGCTGCAGCAGGCACAGTGGGCACTGCAGACCCGCAGCAGGCACAGTGGGCACTGCAGAGCTGCAGCAGGCACAGTGGGCACTGCAGAGCTGCAGCAGGCACAGTGGGCACTGCAGAGCTGCAGCAGGCACAGTGGGCAGTGCAGACCCTGCAGCAGGCACAGTGGGCACTGCAGACCCGCAGCAGGCACACTGGTCAGTGCCAGCCTGGTGCTCACCCAGCCATGACCACGCCGTCGCAGCAGTGGACGTCGCACAGCACCCGGCCGGGCTCGTAGCGCAGCTGGCTCACGGCACCCACGCGGTTCTGCAGAGAGGACACAGGGGTTGGTGCTCCCATTCCTTCATCCACCAAAATCTGCTGCTGGGAAACTCCCAGCTTTGCCACTGCTGCTGAGAGAAGACACATCTACCCCAAAACCGCCCCCAGCAGCTTTCAGCTGGAAAAGAGCAGCAGCAAAACACAGCACCAACTCTCCTCTCCCTTGCTCCAACCAGGTTCCCATTTTGCCCCAGCACCTGGACCCCTCTAAGGAAATTCCCTCTCACCTTCCAGTTGGTTTTCAGCATGTGCTCTCTGGCTCTGCAGTTTTTGAGGGCGAGCTTCCAGCAGGAATGGTCGGAGATGCTCATGTCCAACAGGTATCCCTCCTCCTGGCACAGCCGGTACCACAACACTTCGTCTTCTGCAAGGATCTTCCACATCCTGCTGACCTAGAAATCAATGTTTACATATGGATCTCTCAAAAATGTATAAGGAAAAATTAGATTTAATATGAAAGATTAAATAATATCTGAAATATAAACATATAAATGAATACAGGCATGTACTAAGACCAAAGTCTTACCTAAACAAATATATTTGTTCAGTCTTTATACACCTGAATGTATAAAAACCCCAGACCTTTAACAAAAGGCTTGTTTTCTGTGGGCTCTTCAGGAAATAACTGAGCTTATACTCTACTAGAACTCCACATAACATGGACATCAGTTTAGTGCCCACACTGTCAACCTGAAATATCAGTGACTGGAAAATTTTGACACGAAAAGCAGCACGAAAACAATTAAGAGAGAATTGTGAGCTTAGAGCAAATATATGAATTTATTTTCATATTTGTAGCTAAGAAACCCTCAGATCACAGCACCATATCTCTGAAGTCCCACTGACAATGCCTGATTAGGGGTATGACATTAGTGATTTATAACCTATTGTATTACAGTATGCATAAATAGGAATGAATTATTAAGTTTTTCAAGCAGCCTCAAGTTGCTGCCCATTCCAGAGAGAACAGCTTCATCACAATCAATTGTGGGCTCAGAATTAAAGATTCAAGAGGTAAGAGCCAACTTAAGTGGCTTTTTTTTCCTCTGTAATTCTTAATTTAAAAAAACAGACGTAACCAATGAAAGCCACGACTGGTGAAAGCAGCAATCAATTGTGCTCTGTTTCTAAAAAGATTAAAAGAACCTTCTGAGACTGACATCATTTTTAGTAAGTTACAACTAAGCATCTAATGTTTGTTTCAGTCCCCAGATTATGCCAAGAATCCAAGCCTCCCATGGACACAAACTCTCCCAGGACCATCTCTTTATATTTATTTGCCATTTTTTCCATAGTCACACACACACAAAATGTTTAATGTGATGAAAGAAGGGGTGATCTGAGTAACCTGCAAGTGTTTTTAAGATTTGAGACCTACAGAGAAAAGCAGTGTTCAAATAGGAATATCCAAAAGCAGCAAAATGAATGTTCTTAATCACCCAGAGAGCTCAGTGCAAACTGGCAGAGGAAGACAATCCCCTTCCATCCTCTGACAAAGGAAACAACCTGCACAGGGCAAGAATAATGCCCTGAAATGACAGAACCAGCACTGAGACTTCTCCAGCAACACACAGCACCCTGGAATCAAAGTGCTGAGTGCTCCTGTCCCTAGAGGGACACACTCAGCAACTTCAAAAGCACCAAAAAGAGGCAATCCCAAATCCAAACCATTAGGAATTTGCCCTCAATTTGATTTGAAAGTAGGATAAATATCTGTGTTATTGCTCCAAGAATACAAAAAAAAAAACCCAAAGCAGCTTTCTGCTGACACACCAAAAGAGCAGCTGTGGTGCAGGAGTGGAGCTCCCCAGGCAGAACCTCTGCCCCCTCCCCAAACAGCAGCACATTTTCCTGACAGGGACAGGCTGAGCACACGCACAGGGAAACACAGCCAAACCAGGCCAGCCTTTGCCTTGCTTTCCAAAAGAAAAATCAAAAATAAACACACACCTTTCAGTCTGCCAAAACAGACAATATTGCACAGACCTTTCAAGTTTCAAGGTCTTAAAAGCATTTTATAAAGACAGTAAAAGAAAAGAAAAGGGGGGGGGAGCTACATAAAATTTCGACTGCCTTTTTAACTTTCAGAGGGAATAAAGGTCCTATCCTATCTGATTTTTTTTCAATCAAATTACAGCAAACCCTGCTGCTTTACAAGCCTGAATTTCCAAAGGGTCCCTAACCCAGCCTTTTCTTACAGCCCCAAACTCGCATGCCAATCCCTTGTAAAACCCCACTGAGCGAGGCTCAGCTGCACGAAATCACTAATAAAGAGTCTCAAGCATTTCACTTTACAGCACCACTGTGAGCTGCAGCATTAAAACCAGCCATTGGCTTCAAGTCAGCTTTATTAGATCTGCTTGACTTGGAGTTTCAGGTGAGGCCCCAAAAGCCAGGGCATTATGGCTTTATTTACATGCACCCAAGAGCTGGGTGCTGCAGAGGAGCTGAGATGTGCAAAGCTCTTGTTAAAACTGTTTCCAAATCTAAACTGCACAGAAACTCCAGCAAGGATCAATGACAACATCTTACAGACTTGTTTATAGATTTGGAGTCCTGAATTTAATTTTGTCTTCAGTGCTCCTATTATCTTTTTACAACTGTTCTCAGCAAAGAAAGTTTGGGTTCCCCTGAGCTCCACAGAGGGACAGTTTTATATTTTATAGTTCAGCAAGTAATAATGTTCTGAAGGACTTCAAAGGCTTTTGCTGACATAGGCTTTACTATTTGGTTTTGCCTCTGGGGGATATTTTCCCCCCTAAAAAAACCCACCTCTTCCATCAAATCCAAAATTTCTTCTAATCCCATCTAAATCAACTGGCTCAAATCCTAATGAAGGTTTATTCATCCCTCTGCATCTGATAATGGTTTTTATTTCACTAGGTTTATTTTCTTCCCCAGACACACAAAGGCAGAGTCAAGGCTCATTTGCTGGGACCAGGGGCCTCAATTAGAACTAGCTGGACTTTGAGCTCAGTAGAAAAAACAGTGCCAAGTGTTTAATCCAAGGCCATTCTGATGGAAGCTGCTCATCTTTTCTGTTCACAGCCCTGAGCACAAAATTATGTGGGCTGGAAGGGACCCTAAAGACCACCCAGTGCCACCCCCTGCCATAGGCAGGGACATCTTCCACTATCCCAGGCTGCTCCAAGCCCCTTCCAAACTGGCCAGGAACACTTCCAGGGATCCAGGGACAGCCACAGCTGCTCTGGAAGTTCCATCCCAGCCCCTCACCACCCTCACAGGGAACAATTCCTTCCCAATGTCCCATCCAGCCCTGCCCTCTGGCACTGGGAAGCCATTCCCTGTGTCCTGTCCCTCCATCCCTTGTCCCCAGTCCCTCTCCAGCTCTCCTGGAGCCCCTTTAGGCCCTGCAAGGGGCTCTGAGCTCTCCCTGGAGCCTTCTCCTATCCAGGTGAGCACCCCCAGCTCTCCCAGCCTGGCTCCAGAGCAGAGGGGCTCCAGCCCTTGGAGCATCTCTGTGGCCTCCTCTGGATCTGTCCAGCAGCTCCAGGTCCTCCTGATGTTGGGAATCCCAGAGCCAGGGACAGCTCTGCAGGTGGGGTCTCACCTGAGCGGGGCAGAGGGGCAGAATCCCCCCTCCTTTACTGGTGCCCCTGTTGGGGGCTCAGCCCAAGGCAGGGATGTCCTTACCCATCCATTTCTCTGCTCTCTCTAGGAATCACAAGGACGCTGGATGATGGCTTTTACCCTTAAACAACCTTGATGCAAAACCATGCTCAAAAAAACCTCATTCGATTTTCTTTTTGTGAATGTATAAACATTAAAACCTCAACAGTTTGACAATCCCAGAAACCCTGGAGGCAAGCAGCTGAAAGTCTTGATTTATGCACAACAATTCATTCCTAAATTCCTAGAAACAGTCTCCCTTGCCCTAGATACATACACAATTCCTGTGTTGGTAAACACTTCTAAACCTTCCCTAAGAGGAAAACCTAACAGGTCAAGGGAATTTCCCACTGATCTGTTCAGAAACAAAACTGCCAAAATTCTGTGCTGCTGAATTCAAACACAGCCCCTCATCACCAAGCTGAACAATAAAGGCCAGGTCCCCAGGCCATGGGTAAAATTAATGTATCTACAGTATCAGCCCCAAATCACACAAGGACATTTCAGTTTGTCACATCTGTGGTGTCCCAAGGGATTGTTTTTCCTTTCCCTCTACATCCTGACTAGGAGGAAGAAGTGACTGCTCCCAAACTTGCTCACAGTCACAGGAGAGCCACTCATGGTACAGGTATTTCTGCCAATGGTCAGAGCACAATCAAGAAGTGCTCACAGGGCAAAATTCTGCATTACCCTGGCCTGTTTTGTGCTACATGAAGCCCTGGATACTTTTCTCCTTGAATTCCAAATGTGGATGCTACTGAAAGTCACCCCCCAACTGCAGACCCAGCAGAGCTCAGGCACTGAGGACACTTATTTACAGGCTTTTGTATTTCCAGTGCCACACAGACAGGTTGTGGTTTACGGTACCAATTCCAAAAATCAAAGAAAAGCTGTGGGGGAGTGAGGGAGAGGGAAATATCAAGGTGAAATTAAAGTTCTCCAGACAGTCTGTGGTGTGATTAAATCTCAGAGAGGCTCTGCAGTCAGGCTCCTTTCCTGTTAGCTGGTTACCAATTTGGCATAAAGAACTAAGTAAACAGGTTTTCTCCAAAGGCACTCACATGGATCATGATGCCAATTCCACCAACTGGCCCAATTTCACTGAAATCCCAAGGCACCTTAATAAAAAAAACCTTTCTAGGATAACACCATAAAGCAGCAGGGTTTTCCACAGAACAGAAGAGGGCTCCCCCCTTCAAAAACAAAACCACCAAGAGAAAAATGAAAATGCTATTTATTTTTATGGCTCTGCTTTTTATTTGAACACTTAAAAAGAAGCCAGCTCTGCACTGGATATTCATCTGATTGGGAAAGCCCTGTGAAACACTGGGCACTTGCTCAGCTACCTGTCAGCTGCCACAAAGGAACAATGACTTGGGAAGAGGAGAATGAGAAATGTGGAAAATTGTCTGCGTTAAAACACATCTTATGAGAACAGGTTCAAGCCAAAAAGCAAAGTGAAGGGGAGGGAAATCTAGTGCAGCCCTAAGTACAGGGAAAAGGAGCAGCCCTACAGCAGCCAATCTTTTTACTATGCTATGAGGTAAACTGATCATGCCTAAGGAGGGGGGAAAGAGTGAAAGAATAACCTTAAACAAATCCCCTTCAAAAATGCAACCCTGTTCCATGTCCTGGGCTGTGGCCTTTACTGATGGCATCTCTCTACCCAAGGGACAGAAACTTGAGCATATCTGAAAGCTGCCCTGTCCTGGACAGCACCAAAAAATAATCCTAGAGAATTTTCCCCTCTGCAAGAGCAGCCCTGCAGAAGGAATTAATTTTCTTTAAACAGTGCCTGTTCCTAAAAGGCATTAGCAAGTCAAAAACTTAAGCAATATCCACTTGTAGCTATTTGACACTACAATACACTCACAGTGAACATTAAAAGCCCAATTTCCTTCCAAAGCCTGAGCCGCTTGCAGAATATTTGAGTTTAGTTTACCATCCTCAACAGACCCTGTCTGTCACTTCTCAGTTTTCACACATTAACATTTTTCTCTTCCACTCAAACCATGCCCTATACAGTTTGTAACACAAAGAAGAGTTTTGGTTGGATTTTTGTGAGGTTGCAAGATGTGCTCTGTATATAAGAGTTAATGAACACCAGCCTGGAACCCTAAATAGTGACCATAGGAGGAGCTGGAATTATATCCACAATATTCTGCCTGATTTCACAGGGTAATCAGCACTTGCCAATTAAGTTTGCTTTGAAGACTCATTCAGAGAGGAGGTTCATCACTCAGTGTGTGAAGAAAGGAAATAAAGAGGTCCAACAGTGTGGGCTGAACAAGCCTAAGGAGAATGAGGTGAGAGTGAGTGTTTCAGTTAGTAAAGTTCTGGAAGAGACAGGCAGTTTCCAACTACACGAAAATTATGGACCATGCCTGAGTATAGACTGCTGAGAGCATTATCTGAAAGTATCAGAAAAGAAAAATATAAATCCCTTGCAGGGCTGGGGGGAGGAAATCAGGGTCATTTAAGAATTTAGCCTCACATGGGAATACTACAGACAAAAAGTTACTACTCCAACGTCTGTGGCTCCATCCCAGCCTGGGAAGTGAGAGGAGCAGCTCTTGCCATGCCCTTAGCACTGCCAACTGCTGAGTTCTCAATACTGCAGACACTCACCTGAACCAAAAATGCTTCAGAACACGCACTCGAACCAAAGTATCTTTGCACTATTTATTTCCAATTTTAAGGCTTCGCTGCTGCCGAAGCCACAGATGTTTTATTTAACTTGCTCAAGTGCAGCTGTAAATCCAGCTCATGTACCATTACATTTTCAATATTCAGCTTTGGAACTGTCTCCTGTGAGTGAAAGCACAACCAGCTGAGTTCTTTGGGCTACCACCCCACTTCTCTACATCGAGGTGCCTGGTTTTTCACTACTTCTGCCAGTTTTAAGTGGTATCAGAGCAGCAAACTGCCAGCAGCACTCACCTGAGCACACCTGCCCAGCTCAGCCTTGCCCAGGTACTGGAATATCTTCAGTGCCAGCTCATAAGGCAGCTGCACATCAAAAAAAGGAACCTCATTGATTTCATTCTGGAAAGGAAAAAGGAGAAAATAATTTGTGAGGCTGGTTTCACACACAGTTTGACAGCAGGAGAAGTCACCATGGTACGGAGAAGGAATGGTGTGTCCTCAGGGCCATCACAGCTCCATGGAAACATCAGGAGTTCTTCTGCCTCTGCCCTCTTTCATGGCCCTTCAAAGGGCAGAGAAAGGCAAGACACAAGTTCTACTAAAATAGTTTGGCTGAAGTGCCAAAAAGACCCAATAAATAAGCACTTTGAAGACACATGCCCATTATTAATCTCACTTGCAAGATTTCAATCCCATATGATGGAAAAATGAACAAATATTTTAAATAAAACTGAATGGAGATGATGTTCGTTTCTTTCATTACTAACATAAAAATGTATTTTTAATATGAAATGTTCCTCCTTTAACCGATTGAGCATCTCAAACAAAAATCTGAAGCCAAATCCATCCATTTAAGCTAACAGTTAAATGCACCACATAGATTTTTCCTAGATGTATTTTGCTTGGTTTAATTACATAATTATTACATATTCTTTCTGCAGTTATCACAACAAGATTTATCTTCTCTCTTCTCCTGTCTGGATATTCAAAATTTTTACACTTTATAATAGAGAAGGAGCTAAATCAGCTGATTCTGACCATTTCTATGTCACCAGTTTTGCTCTCCAGTGTTTCCTCTGGTTTCTGTCTCTCCCAGGTGCTCCTGATCATTGTCTATCAATCCTCATGCACAAAACCAGCTGCTGAGTTAAAACCTGTCTCCATTGTTTGCCTTCAGATGCTCAGGCATCCCAAAGCAGGATCATCTCCTGTCTCTTGGCACTTCCCTAACCCTGGGATCTTTGTAGGTCTCTCCTACAGCTACTCCTTCTCATTCAAATCTGGGCCATTTGCAGTACCAAAGTAGAAGAGAAGGGATATTCTGGGTTTATTTAAAGCAGAGTTACTCAGGGAAATCACAATATAATGTGGTGGTTTGGTTTTTACAGCAAAAGATATTCTACACTAGGCAAGCGTTTAGACAATACAAACACGGGCAATGTTCCCATCAGGTCTTTTTAGCAACAAAAATCACCTCACACACACTGGAACCTCCCACTTGCTCTAAAGTTGCTTAAAGCAGGACCTGCAGCCACCCTTGGTGCTCCCCAGTCTCCCTGCACAAACAGCTCCTCTCCCTGCCCTGCCCTGGGGCCGCGGGCTCGGCTCCCCGCTGGATCTGTTTTGCTTTCGTGTGCTGTAAATGCCACCCGCCTCCAGCGGGGACACCGAAGGCAAACACAAAGGGAACCTCTCCAGGGCCACATGCAGGCAGGCCTCGAGCCGGCCAGATGTGATCCCAGCAGCCACAGAGCCGTCCTGGAGCCACAGGCTGCCCAAACAAACCAGAGGAGCCACCGGGCAAGGATTGTTAGCTGCAGGCTTGTGAGCTCAGGCACGGCACCACCAGGGATGTGCTCCTTCCAAACTGGACTTGACTCGTGGCCAGGCAGCAGATCCTGGGCTGGCTGGATGCACAAAGGTCTCACTGCAAGGACTGAGGGCTGCACACACAGCAGAGCTGACACACGGTGCTCTCAAGGAAAGGAGGGGAAAAGAGCAAAGAACAGCTATGCAGGCTTTTTATAAACTGAGCTGCAAGAGGATTTACACCCTGCCTCAAATAAACCCAGAAGTGCCCTTTTTTCTGCTTTGGTGCTGCAAAGGGGTCCAAGTTTAAGTGAAGAGTAGCTGTAGAAGAGACCTACAAAGAAACAAAGGAATGGGGGTTAGGAGAGTGCCAAGAGGCAGGGGATGATCCCAATTTGGGATCTGCCTGAGGTTCTGAAGGCACAGCACAAACTCATACTGATTCCATTCTAATGCAATCCTAACATTAGGGGCAGATCCAGGTCTTCTCACAGCCCAAAAATTCCCGCAGCTTGACCTCAGCACAAGGAAGCAGGGATGTTAAGTCAGCACCAGTCTGCCTAAAACTCTACTGGAATGAGTCCAAAACTCAAATACAACCAGCCCCTCTGAGACAGATTCGGGCTCCTGTGTGCTAATGGAGCAGTAATTCTGTAAATGGATTAATTTGTGCCTTGCAGACAGAAATTTAATCTGTTCCTTTTAATTTTTTTAAGCAAAGAGTAATTAGTCATAGTGAGGTTAGTAAGAAACAAGAAAATGGGTTTCCCCCCTAGTTTTCATATACTGTAAATAACATCTCTATGGCATTTGGAGGATTTACCAAAATAACTTTTATCTGGTTCAGAACTGTATTTAAGACTATTTCCAAATTAACTCCTTTATTTAAAGAAATAAAGCTTGTGTTCTTACTACACTGCTGTTATCACAAGGCAGGATATCCTTAATTACTGCACCCGCATCAAACTGCCTGAGTAAACAACAAAAATCTTAAGAGGAAAAAAAACCTATTTCATAGAGTCACGGAATATTTCGAGTTGGAAGGGACTCTCGAGGATCATCGAGCCCAACTCGGGACACCCCAACAATCCCACCTTGTGCCATTACATAGGACAAGCAGATTTTGAAGGGCTAGAACTTTGTAAAAGGATGTAAATTCAGAATCTGAGGTTATAAACAAGCACACAGGAACACAAATTCAGCGTCCCCTTTGCCCGCCGCCTCCCAGCGACCCCTGAGCCGAGCCTCTCTCCGTGCTCCCGTACCCGGCCCCACCGCGCCCGGCCTGTCTCCGGCACAGCCCCAGGGCCGCCAGCCCTACCAGGTCTCGGATCAGCTGCCCCAGCAGATCGTCCCCATCTCCGGCTCCGTCCCCCGCGGGCTCCCCGGCGGGCCGGGCGGGCGCCGGGCTCCGGCGGGCCGGGGCGACNTCATTTTGTTGTCCCCGCACGAGGGCGACGATGGCGGCCTGAGGGCCCGGCCTGGCTCTGGACAGCCGCGGCAGGCCGAGCGAGGCGATGACAGGGTCGGTCTGGGCTCCGGACCCCGCTGGGAGCCCTCAGCCCCCTCAGCCACGGCCGGGGACAGGGCAGGGTCCCGCTGGGCACCCAGAGCCCCGCTAGGAGCCCTCAGCCACGGCCGGTCCCTCTGGAGCCCTCAGCCCCCTCGCAGCCACGGCCGGTCCCGCCGGGAGAAGCCGCTCCCACGGGAGGGTTGTTCCCATGGAAGTGGCCGCTCTGAGTGACCGATGTACCTCTCTTGGGGTATTTTCTCCTTTCTCTGGGCCATGTCTGAAGCCGAGCGGGTGGGCACGGGTGGCCCCACGGCTGCCGTGCCCACCACACCTGCTGGGAAGGTGTTTTGCTCCTCCTGCAGCCACCACAGCCCGAGAGCTGCCACTTTAATGGCGTTTTGGGGAGGACACGAAGTTGGCTCAGTTCCTCTCCACTATCAGCGCGCCTTGGTGCTCAAAGGTGCCTTCAAATGAGGCTGAACCACGGCTGTGGAGCTTCTGCTGCTTCAGCCAGTCCAGCTGCCCAGGGGAGCAGAGAGACCACGAGTATTCAAGTCTTCAGAATGATTCCTGAGGAGCCCTCAAAGAAATAGAGCAGGTAAGTGATGTGTTGGTGTAAGTCAAACTGCTGGTCCTTCTAGAACAGACTGTAAAACATGTCCCTTGCTCTCAGCAGCAGCTTGTGCAGTTACCCCCACCCTGGTGTCTACCTCTGCCTTCCTCACTGGCCACTTGCTGGTTTCTCTCCTCTACAGCTTATTGCTGCCTGTGCTGTTTATAAAACCCAACTTGATGAACATGAACGGGTGTCTAGGAAGAACCCAAACTACCATGTTTAGAGGAGGAACTCCTGTATGTAAAAACCCTGCAAAAGACAGGTGGGTGAAGGCTGGCCATGCTTTGGCCTGTGTGCTGGACCCCAAAACCCCCCTGGCCTGGGCTGATCCCCCAACATGGGCAGCAGGAAAGGAGGGGGGATTCTGCCTCTCTGCCCCACTCAGGTGAGATCCCACCTGCAGAGCTGCCCCTGGCTGTGGGGTCCCCAACATGAGAAGGACATGGAGCAGCTGGAGTGAGACCAGAGGAGGCCATGGAGATGCTCCAAGGGCTGGAGCCCCTCTGCTCTGGAGCCAGGCTGGGAGAGCTGGGGGTGCTCACCTGGAGAGGAGAAGGCTCCAGGGAGAGCTCAGAGCCCCTTGCAGGGCCTAAAGGGGCTCCAGGAGAGCTGGAGAGGGACTGGGGACAAGGGCCTGGAATGCCAGGACAAGGGGGAATGGCTTCCCAGTGCCAGAGGGCAGGGATGGATGGGATAGAGGGGAGAAATTGTTCTCTGTGAGGGTGGGGAGGCCCTGGCACAGGGTACCCAGAGAAGCTGTGGCTGCTCCTGGATCCCTGGCAGTGTCCAAGGCCAGGCTGGATGGGGCTTGGAGCAGCCTGGGACAGTGGAAGGTGTCCCTGGCCATGGCAGGGGGGTGGAATGGGATGACGTTTAAGGTCCTTTCCAGTCCAAACCAGTCTGTGATTCCGTGAGTTGTTTTCCCTACAAAACAATCACTTGGAGGGACTTAGAGGAGGGGTCTCCCTGGGGTGCACATGCTGGTGAGCCCTGCCAGTGGTGGGATTGCAGGCCAGGAGCTGCCCCTGCAGCAGGATGTGAAGCTGTCCCAGGGAGGGTGGATGGGCTGGGATGACTTGCTAGGAGATTTGCAGCAGCTTCTCTGCAAAGCAGGGGGGGGAATGGGCCAGTTTGGGGTGATTCCTGGCCCACAGGGAGCCCCCTGTGTCCATCCCAGGGCTGGTGTGTGCAGGGAGCCCTGGCTGGGGGTGCCAGCCCTGCTCCTGTGCCCTGGCAGCTGGGGAGGCCCCACGGGCCCCGGGTCAGTGCCGGGGGCTGCGCGCTCCTGCCTCGGCCACCCGAAATGTGATCCGAATCCGTAATGCTGTGGGTGATGAAATCGGCTCCAGCTCTGTGTAATCTCCTCACTGCCCCCCTGCATCTCCTCGCTGTCCCCTCCTCCAGCCCACAGTCATCTGCAGCTTCACACCGTCCCTCCATCCCCACGCCGTCCCCTCTGTCCCACAGTCCCCTTATCCCCACATTGTCCCCGCACTGTCCCCTCTATCCCCACACTGTCCCCTCTATCCCCACAGTTCCCACACTGTCTCCTCTATCCCTGTGCTATCCATCCCCTCTATCCCACACTGTCCCACCTTCTTCACACTTCCCCTCTATCCCCAAACTGTCCCTCTATCCCCACGCTGTCCCCTCTATTCCACACTGTCCTCTCTATCCCCAAATTGTCCCTCCATCCCCACGCTGACCCCTCTGTCCCACCTTCCCCACAGTCCTCTCTCTCCCACATTGTCCCCTCCATCCCCATGCTATCCCCCCATTCCTACGCTGTCCCATCAAACTCCCACCCTGGATACCAGAATCCTCCACCACACAAGCACTGTTCACTCCCTGTCCCACGCTGTCATTCCATCCCCAGTGTCCCTGCATCCCCATGCTGTCCTCTCCATCCTGACACTGTCCGTCCGTCCATCCATCCATCCATCCATCCCCTGGCTGTCCCACTGAACTCCCACCCATCCCTGGATACCAGAACGTCCCACCACACAAGCACTGTTCCCCCCAGTTCCCCGCACGTCCTTCTACCCCCACACCATCACATCCCTGTGCTGTCCCTCCATCCCCACGCTACCTCCCACCCCTCTGCCGTCCCACCGAGCTCCCACACCACCGCCG
>VXAX01000739.1:300335-320843 GCA_013399835.1 Leptocoma aspasia
TGTCGGGGGGCAGCTGGAGCTCCGTGCCTGGCAGGGGCGCGGGGCGGCGCAGGGGGAGCCGAGCAGGTCCTGTGTTGCCCCGGCTGCCGGTCCCGAGAGCTGGAGGATGCCCCGCACACCCGTGCCTGCCAGACCTCCAGCTCTTTTTTGCCTGGAGGAACTTTCCCTGTGTCCTGTCATTCCCTGGTGGGCTTTAGACCCACGGGTGCTGTGGGGCACCCATCGCTAAGGTCACTGGGTAGTGGAAAGTCCCCACTGGACTTTCCAGTGGGGCACCTGGGACATTGGCTCTGTGTTTTGGATAATACCTTGCCCAGTGTTGGGGGTTCTGCCCGAGGGGAGTCCCAAGCCATTGGCCAGGAAAAGTACCCAAGCCCAGTTACTGCTGGTTCTGTGCTCCAGAACCACGGAGCAAATGAGCAGCAGGGAACCAGGACATTCCTGGTCCTGTAACCTTCGTTGTTGTCATCCTGGTGACAGCTCCGGGGCTTGTGGGGACAGCTCTGCACCCTCAGCCCTGGGAGCACTCAGGGATACTGAGCATGCGTGGGGTCACCTCAGGGATTTTGGGTGCTCTGTAGTGTTCTTTGGGTCGTGGATTTGTCGCCACAGACCTAAGGAGCACGAGCTCCTCTTTCGGGTGCTTTAAATTGCATCATAAACACCCCCCAGTGTCTGTCTGTGTTCAGGGAACAATTTCAGTGCATGTCTAACTTTCAGCATGCACTGGTATCCCACCAGCTTGGATACGGTAATGTGGAGGGGAAGTCAGGTTATCAGAGAGTTTAAAAAGGAGGTTTTCCAGCAGGTCTGTGTGTTTGCACTGTGTGTGTGCACTCTGGGGGGGCATTGTTGTCATCCATCTGAGCCACAACTGCTGTGTCTGGCGGGAGGTTCCGCTGGTCACCTTTGGAAAGCTTTCTTTGAAACAAAAACAGAGGACAGCTGTGGGGTTTCGATGAATCGAAGCCTCAGTTTCTATAAAGCAGGCACTGGATGGTGCCTGCAGGGCTGTGCCCAGCAAAGCCCTCAGAGGTGGTGTCAGTGGTGTGGGACTGTGGTCAGGAGCAGAGCAAACACATCTCTCCCTCCCCGTCAGTTTGTGGCAAGTTTGGTTCCAGTGTTTGGAAGCAAACCCACCCGTCTGCCTTGCTAGCCTCTCTGAGCGCAAACAGAGTTGAAATCCAAGGGGGAACCGCAGTGATCTCCCTTATCTAATGTCTCAAATGTCCTTTTCTTTCTAACAAGCCAGGGAAATTTCTCCCTGCCCAGTCTGGGACTCCATCCCAAGCAGAGAAGGTGGCAGGTGAGCAGGGCTGGCAGAGGGAGTCTGTCAGCTGGCCCTGGTGATCCATGCACACACTCAGCCCAGACTTGCTGGCAATCCCACGAGGCCAAAGCTGTTTGGAGTATCAATTTTTGTGAAGGTTTATTGGGCAGACACTGTTCTTTTCCCCAGTCTCTTCTGCTGTTGATCCTGGAGTCCTCACTTCCATTTCTGCCCACCAGTTGCTTTATAAATGGCTTTGATGAGAGGCTGTGGAGCAGCCAAGCGTTATCCCGGGTGCCTCCGAGGCGAATTCCATGGGCAGCACCGTCCTGCCGCAGCTTCAAAGGCTGCCACGGACAGACACGGCAGTGTTGAGCTGCCTCCAAATGCTCCTGGACACAAATACACATAGAAGGCTGAAAAGGAGCTCCTGGTGTGTGATGGGAAGCGGTTTCAGGGATAAAGGCAAGAGATGTAGTGATGAACAGGCTGGTGACACTCCTGGCTGTCCCTGTGTGCAACCTGTCCCACTCCTGCCATGCTTCTAAGGCACAAGTGACCAAGCTGCAGATGAAAATACAATGCAAGCCCAGAATAATTAACTGTGTCATCTACACCTCAGTTCCTCGGTTATTCTGGCCATTAATAGTCTTTCCATCCTGAGCAGTAATTTGTTTCTACCAGTGGAGGTTTCTGACAGTCTGCAGTGTCTCAGAGCCCCAGTGACAGTGCAGTGAGCTGGGTTAGCCTTGGAGATGAGGTAAGACAGTGTTTGATTACCTCAGCAGAGTATTTCTGAACAAAACAGGCATTTTTCTGCCATCCTCAGAGAACTCTGCAGTGTCAATAACATTGTCCTGCAGCAAGCTGGGAAGTCCAGCCTCTAACCACTTGTGATCTTGGGATTTCGTGGAAAGGCTGGTAAGAGGAGAGGAACTTGTACAGTTAATGAGTGCCCTGCAGAGTCAGCCTTTGTCTCGTGATCTGGTTGTTGCAGAAGGAATGAAGAAAAGAGGAAAAGGGCAGTTTCAGTTTGGGTTATTCCTCGAGTTCCCCTCCTGCTTTTTCAAGAGGCAGCAGCGTTGGCTGCTGTGAGCGTACGTACGGCTTCTGAGGCAGAAAGTTGGTGCTTGTTCCCTCAGCTCTGTGTGGCTTTACACAACAGCACAGCTCAGGGAATAACCCCGTGCTCCAGGGAACCCCTCCTGCTCTCACAGCCCTGGGTGATGCCGGTGACAGCAGGGTTAGGGCCGCTGCGTGTGACCAACAACTCGCATCTGCGGACCGTGCTTGGGATTTGGGGATGGATGCTTTGCAACTGGCAGTTTTGTAATATGTAATCTGACATCACCTTGAAACATCCAACCAGGGCATGAAGTATAGTTGTCAGGTGCCAGTTTGGCATACAATGTCACTTGTATTTCGCTCTGTTAGTTCAGGAGTGGCAGTGTATTAAAATCAAACCCTACTTGTCCCTGCCAGCTCCACCAGCCTGGTTCCGTGCCCACTGTGTTGCCAGGAATTCCCCCCACTGTTTGCTGCGAGGTTCATGCAGAGCTACTCTGTCCAAAGTCTCAGTGCAGTTAATTATCTGTATTAAAACTGGGTTGATAAGATTTCTGGAGGTGTCCCACTGAGCTGTGCAGGAGAGCAGAGCAAACGAAGGACCAGAGGCAGTGGATATGCAGAGAGCTGGTTCTGCACCAGGACAAACATCCAGCCTCGTGTGTCCCTCACACAAAGAGGCAGGCTCTGTTGTTTATCCTCCTGGATCAGGAAAAAGCCAGCCCTTCCCAGTGGCAAGCATCCTGCTCAAAAAAGCCAAAGGTCCCCGCCACCCTCATCCCAGCCTCAGAGTTAAATTGAAGAAAGAAAACCTTCAACATTAACTCTCCCGATAAATAAGCATCGGAGTTTGCACAAACAAACAGCAGCCCAGAAGTGGCTCATTCCACGGGTGGACCGAGGCCAAGCAGGACAGTCTTTGTGGGAGGATTGCAGCCCAAATGTATTTTTTTACTGTCTGGGTTCCCTGGTCCCTTTGCTTCCTATGCCAAGATCTCCCGGACACACCATTCTTCCCAGTTCGTCCCTAGCACTCTTGAACCCCTCCTAATTGTTTTTTTTTGTCTTCCAAGTTGCCCTTCCATCTCCCGCGGAGATGCTAATGAAGTGTGAGTGTAGGCGGACGGGGCTGCTTGGGAATTTGACAGGGCTCTTGCCCAGCCCTTGTTCCCTCATTAAGCTGCTGCTGCGAGGACGGAAGCGATTGTGCCTCGTTTAGTCCCTGCCTCCAGCGCGCCCTCAGCGATCCAAGCCCTTGGATATATTTTTCCCTTTCAATATATCAATAACTGTTATTTTGTTTATCAGCAGCGGGACGTGTGCCAAGCGAGTGGCCCCTGTAATCCATTTAAATGGAGCAGTTCCGTGCTGACACAGTAGCCGTGAGCAGAACTCCTTTTTCCAGCTGCTGCCGGAGCCGGAGCCGGGAGCTCAAACTCTGCTCTGGCTTCGTGTAGGTGCTGCCCAAAGGTGGCTTCTCCTCCCCTCCCTGCATAACGATCAGAGAAGCGCTAAGAGACACAGGACCCCCTACCTGAGTCGTTTCATGCCCATCCTACTCAGCATCCATGAGAAAAGCAGCTTGGTTTTTTTAGTAAAGCTGTGGGATAAGGCTGGAGAATTCCAGATAATTGGGAAGTGGAGCTGCCTGTGTGTGTTAAAGCACCGGGATGTGGCGAGGTTGGCTGAGGTGGTTTTGCTCCCAAAGCCATTTGTTGTCTCATAACCTTATTGCTTCATTTGTGCAATGGTTGAGAGCAACTTTCTGAACAAAATCTGTCTCTCCCTGAATGCCCAGGCACAGAGGGATACATCACCAAAGGGAGTGTCAGTTCCTACGAAAAAATTTCAAAGGAATTGAATTTTTTCTTATCGTTCCCATCCGTGTTCCCAATAGACACTGCAGTTTCCGTATAGGCACTCAGCCATAATTCCTTTTATTTTATAAGGAAATGAAAATGTTGATAGTTGTGGACAGTTTCCCCCAAAGTTTCAGCCTTTTAAGAATGGCACATAAAATAATCAATTTTTCAGCAGCTCTACAGAAGGGATATGCTGGCTCTCTTTACAACTTACTATCCACCCCGGTACAAATGGGATGTAGTTTGGCTTTCCTCAGCCTTTTTCAGACCCAAAGTACCAAATTTTGCTCTGTCTGCTGAGTGCCTATTGTGGGAAATTTGGAGTAACTCCACTGGAGTCAATTGGGTTGCCCTGGATTTACGGTGCTGTAAATGAGATCAGAATTGGCTCAAAGTATATTCCATTAATGAGTCAGATACTGGCAATGCAGCCAATATGCACCCAGAAATGGCTTTAACACAGCCTAGGATATTCAGAATTGGTTTATTGAGAGATGGGCTCAGGGCCAGAATTCTGGGGTTCTCTTTTATTCTTTCCATGAAATTCACCTTCCTGCAGAAGGCCAGCACGAGGCTGATGCAAAACTTAAGAGCCATTTAAGCCCTTAGAACGGGGCTTGTGAGATGCATAAACATTGTGCTGAGCTCTTTGCCTGCCCTGGAGCAGATTTATCACTTGGAGTTCAAGATGTTCTAGGATTTATCAACTTTTACAGGTTTTTATAGATTTTCTATACATTAAGTGACACAGAGAGACAGTTTGTAAAATACAGTGACACCACGGATGATCTGTTGCCAGCCACGGGTGGCACAGCAGGACAAGGGTTCAGAACTTGGCAGTTGGAAGTGCTGCTACAGGAGAAATAATAAATAAGGATTAAATGCTTTTGCTGTGGAGGAAATCCTTTAATCAACTCCTGAACTCTTTATTCCAGTGTAACTTGAGTAAATATCTCACCTCATGGAGTGGAGGCAGCCACATCCTCCTGCTTTGTACAGTGCCACACTCACAGCCCCGGCTGTGCCCTGCTCTGGGGGATTTTGGCATTTGTGTGGGGAGTGCAGGTGCCCAGATCCCCTCCTGGTGACGTTTCCCAGGTCTGGAGCATCCCGTGGTGCTGTGAGCCTGTCCCTGAGCACACAGGGATGCAGGAAGGCTGAGCAGGGGTGCATTCCAGGCCCTGGGCTGTCCCTGACAGCTCTGCATTGACTCCCCGTGCCCAGCTGCTGGTTTTGTGTAGCTGTGTTTGTCCCTTCCCACACAGCAAACACCTCTCCTATTTACCTATTTACCTATTACCAAAAAAGCCAAGCAGCTCTGCTGAACCACTTTGGGCTGCTCCAGTATTTCCAGAGGGCAGGTGAGATGTGGGAGATGGAGCATGGAGGTGCAGCAGCCCTGGGATGGGGCTGGCTGACAGCCTTGATCACGGCCAGATTGGAAATGTGCTTCACCTCTGGAGGGTTCATCCCAGCCTTCCTCCTTCCAGCTATTCCCACTGTTGCTTCAGATTCCTTGAAACTAGAAAGCAAGGCTGGGAATGAGGGAGGGGGAGGCTGGAATTGCCACATCCTGTGTGCAGCTGGCAGGGATAAAGCAGACATGGTTCAGTCTTCTGCCGAGGAAGCAGGGACATTCCAGGTGGCTGGAACAGGGAAAGGTCACAGCCCCAAGGCTGCGTTGGGGCACTGCTCTCAGGCACGGGGTGGGATTGCTGGGGTGCCCTGGAGTCAGGAGTTGGACTGATGATCCCTGTGGGTCCCTTCCCACTCGGGATACTCTGTGATTCTGCTCAGAGTCCGTGGCAGCACCAGAATTCACCTCTTTCCCTGGAGGTTCAGCCCATCCCAAGGCTGTCTCCTGCTACCTTCCCGCTGGCATGACCAGGGCAGGACAGCAGGAAGGGAAGGGATTCCGGAGTAGGGCAGCTCAGGATCTGCCCCGGAGCTGTTGGCCAGCCCTAATTACGCTGTGATTTCATTGCTCCTGCAGTTGCACCGTCAGCGACTCCCTCCCTCTCCCAGCCGGTGAAATCACCTCGTCCCGGCGGCACGGAGATTTCTCCGTGCAGGTTTTTCTGGGATGTCTCATTCTCACAGCCTGCCTGCCAACGAGATATCCATGGCATCTGCCCCAGCCAGGGCTGCTGTCAACAAACTGGGGGACAAACGCTGGGAAATGGGAATTTCATCGCAGATGCCCCTTGGGCACTTCTCCTGCTAATTTGCACTTAGATGGGTGCCTTTCTCTGAGCACTTTATTAATTAAGGCTCGCAGCCCACCTGTGAGGCAAAGAAGTTATTAGTGCCCTCATTTTCCAGCAGAACTGAAAGCAGTGGTTTGCCCAAGGCCACAAATCTAATCAGTGGCAGAGGCAGGAATGAGTGAGTTCTTCCAGTCTCCTGTGATACTCCGTGCACCCCACTGCCTACCTGGAACAAATTTAATGGCTTCCCTAAAAGTTCACACTTTTGTTAACGCGATGTAAATGAAGATGGAGCACCCAAAAGGAGCCCGGCAAGGGGGAGAGCTCCCAGAAATCTGCAGTACCCAGGGCCAAAGGCATCCTCTCCTGTCTGAGCCACAAACGATCCTCCCCATAAATTCCACACCTCTTCTTGTCTGTAAATTTAGTAGGAGGGTTCAAGCATAAATTTAAAAGAAGCTTTTATTGTACCCAATGCATCAACATAATTAACACCCAACCCGTTCTTTTGCTTTCTTAGGCTGGAGCAAACCCTGTGCCCTTGGAGAAAATTGTTTCCCCTTTTCCTCCAGGGAATCCAGAGCCTGAGCAGCAGCTGTGAAGAGTGGAGAGAAAGAAAGAAGTGGGAGATGCTGGAAGTGCTTTGGGCGACGTGAGAAGGACGATTTGCCCGGAAGGAGCTGTTCAAGGGCCCAGCAGCAAACCAGAGACACAAAACCTGCTTATATATAGAAGAATGTAACCCCTGTGTATGCAGACGTGGACGCGTGCATGCCTTGTCGAGAGCGTAAGCGACATTCCCTGTAGATCGCTGCTGTGAGCAGCCCTGCTCCTGCAGGCCGAGCCTTGGCACTGGTGCTGGCCCTGCTGGACACCACCCACTGCCCTGCTGGCCCATTTATGCAGCAGGATGAGGAGGAATCTCTACACCCAGATTAGTAATCCTGAGAATTCCAAACGTGCTGCAGCGCGGGCACAGCCCAGGCGTGGCGGGGAGCGGGTGCGGAGCAGCTCGGACAGCAGTTTGTGTGTGTAAATATTCATGCTCTGGCACCAGGGGAGAGCAGCTTTCCTATGACTTTAGTTTCTCTGGTGCTACATTTAATATTTGTCTGGGGCTAAACTGCCTCTCTGTGGTGCTACAGTTTCCCCAAGAGGATGTTCTGAAACGTGGGACAAGGAAAGATCTATTTTGGTTATTGATATTTATACACAAGATAGCAAAAAATAAGACTTGTTGAGAAGGTGCTATTTTTTTTCTTTCTTTCAATCTCTGCAGAAACTAAGACAAAACAAATAATCTACTCCAGAACTTTATAAAACTCCTTTTCTTTGGAGCAGGTTTTTTTTTCTTTTGACAGTGTGCAGCTTGGGAAGCAGCAGGCACTGAGGTGGAAAGGACACAGGGCCCTTTCCACTGCAGTGTGCACATCAAAGTCTGCTAGCGCAGCACTTTATACTGCTCCAGAGCTGGGAATTCTCCTGCATGGTGATTTATTCAGTCCCACATCCCGTGAACCAGGGAAGAGAGCTCCTAACCAGACTGATCACTAAAGCAGGGGATAACAGGAGAACTTGGCCTTAGAAGTCAAAGGGCTTTTTTCAGTCTAGTACTGAGCACTTTTTTCCTTGCAGCCAAAACTACCTGTCAGATTTCGGGTACCTTCCACAGACAGCAACCCGTGCACAGTTTTTTAGAAACATTTTTCTTACCTTCAGATATTTGCACCAGAAAATTGACCCTGCCATGGCAGGGAGGGCATTTTCAAAGGCATAAAGGAATGTTAGAACCCGATTTCTAAAGGAAATTTGGCTCCTTGTCTTTTAAAAATACTTCCCACCCCTCGCCCAGCCCAGGAAGAAGCTGAGTGGCCACTGTGTCCAGTCAGACCCTATGTTTTCCACTGCTGCAGGAGAAATGTTTCTAAGCAGTCTGAAAGCTAAATTCTCCCTTTATCAAATATTCACCACAGTGTTTTGAGCCCCTGCACACATTTTCCTGGCTGGTATTGATCCAAGTCCATTCCCAAACAGCAGCAAGGGCTCTGCTGGAAGAGCAGATTGTTCCTAGTGAAGAACCTTGCCCTGCCTTAGGTGATGTGCAGTGTTGGGAGGGGTGGTGTAGCTCCGTGTAGTTTGTCTGTCCATACCTTTTGGGTGGTCTCAGAGCCACAGGGACCAGTGAAACATTTTCCTGCCATTTTTGGCCTGATGCTCAGTAATCCTCAGCATCCTGAACCCCTTCCTGGCTCAGTCTCCTACAGAAACAAGGACAAATTCTTTTAACAAAAGGAGGAGCCTCAGCTGATTCCAGCAGTGCTGCCAGTGCTGGGCAGAGCCTTAAAAATACCAATTTCTGGAAACCCCTGGAATGTGGGAGTGAAATTGTGCCTATGGAATGGCACAAGTCCCACCTGAACAGGAACCTGGATGTGACACTTGGCTGTAGGGGACACTCCCTGCAGCTCTGCCCTGCACATCCTCCCCAGCCCTGGGACTGGGTCACATCCCTCAAAGGCTCTCCCACAGATTCCTCACCTTTATCAGCTCTGAATGTAATAAACTTCTCACCTGGAATAGGCATTATTCCATTTTCCCTGTGCACACAGCTGGCACTGCCCTTGGCTCTCCTGCTGCCCTGGCTGTTGGGGGCTGCAGCCTTCAGGCTGCTCCCAGTGTTTCAGTTCCCTTGGAACAACACAGCCAAGGAAAAGGAAAGGGAAGTTCTGTCCTCCCCACCTCGGGAGAGCCCCCAAATCTGTGATCAGCCCCAGTGCAGGGATTGGCTGATCTCCCTCAGTCCCAACCCTCTGTCGACAGGCTTGTCTGTGAAAATTCCCAAACCTCAGAGCTCCCAGGGGATCACTCTCCTCGGGGGCTCCAACACTCAGCAAAAAATGTTATAAGACTTGTCCTGCCCAGCATGGAACAGCCACATCTATGGTGCTTCCCAAGTGGAAACCAGAGCAGGTCTGGTACCCCAAATCCTGCGTTGTTCCCTGGTTTGCTTCACTTTTGTAGTTCCAAGCTGGATGTTTCGCACGAACCGAGGGTGAAGTTTTGGAGTTTTGTAGCCAGAATTCCCTGTACAGAACTGGAATTCCTTATTCGAGGGTATGGATTTGTCAAAGCCTTACATTTTGTGGTGTAATTGCTATCCTTGAACGCCTCCATTTTTTGACAAGGAGTGTTTTTATCCTTTCTACAAGATCTGCTTTTCCCCTGGTTGGTGTTTGCACGGAAAGGGGAGGGTGCTGTGAACTCCGTGGAAATTCCCTGTCCCCTCCTGCGGGCAGGAAACCGGCACAGTGCCCCTGTGGCCCTTTTGTTTTCTCGAAGCAGCCGAGCAATCCCTGGGCTGGGTCAGCAGCGGGGAGGGCCAGGGAGGGCTCTCCCGATGGAGAAACAGAGCCCTCTCGGGTTTCAGCAGCCAGCAGAGCGCAGTTATGAGCTCATGGTCTGCGCAGGGCACGGCTGGGAGGGAACTCTTCATGAATTTTTAAAGCAGTTCTCTGCCAAGACAGCTCCCAGCACAACCTGGAATTCCGTATTCCAAGGTAAAAGAGCAGCCTGGTGTGGGCTGCTGCTCAGCTCCTCTGCCTCCTGCTCAAACTGCTCCCTTGGCCAGTGAACTCCGGGCTGCACCAGCAATGCTGGCTTACCCCAGGGCAGGGCTTGGCCCATGAGCTCCACATGCCTTCCTCTTCTCCTGTAGAATTCTTTTTAGCAGGTAAAAAAGCATGGAATGGGACCAGGCCTCCTGTCCCACAGCTTGGTGTGCCCAGAGGGGCAGCACCCCAGGGAAACTTCCAGCAAAGCACCCAAAGCTGTCAGTGCAGAGGGGGAGAATCCCATCCCACTCCTGCTTCAGAGCAGGGAGGCAGGAATTGCTCTTTGAGCCAAGCCCTTAGCTAATGCAATTCCCTTAAATCCCAAACACTTCTTGAATCAATTTCATCTGATTTGTGAGTTTGTTTTGTTTCTATATCACAGTAAAAGTTATAAAGGTCTCTTAAACCCTCAGCATGAGCAGAAGCAGTTCCTGCTGTTGAAATCCATGACAAACTGAACTGGTTAAACTGGTGCAGTGTCTGTCCACAGACAGCCTGGAATGAGGCATTCCCAGCTGGAAAACTGCACTGCCCTGTGAAAAATGGCCCCAGTGAGGACAGAACAGCACATAATATTCCATTTTCCTACACAACACCTGTCCCTGATCTCGACAGGAGCCTGGTATGTATAGAACAGACTACCTGAGGCTCCACACTGAATCCTGGACACACGTTGTCCATGTCCAACCCTCCTGGCTGTATCCCAGCTCCCCAGCAGGTGCACAACCTTCCTTGGAGCCAGTTTGCTCCCAGCAAATTCAATTTTCAGTCCAGGCTTCAAACTCAGCCTCGTTCTTGTGTAACTTTGCTGTGTGTGAGCTGAACTTTCCATCTCTTCACAACAGGTGAGGAGACTCTGGCCATGCCAATTCCAGATCCAAAGGCTGAGGGAATTGTAAATACCATAGGAATTGGGCTTCCCTAGGACCTGCCAGTCTGGGAAGAAGGGAGGGATCCTCACCTGCTGCTCCTGCCTTGGGTTTTTATACCACAAAAGACAAACAGGTGAATATTTTTCCCTGACAATATTTATTTGAGTACAGGAGTGAATTTTGCTGTGACTTCAGTCTCCACTCTGAGGGAATTACTGAAGTGCTTGAATTTCCCAAGGTTTTTAATATTTACAGGAAGTGACTTTGGAGCTTGATAAATATTCACTGAAAGCATCTGAGGATTAAATGGCCATTATTAGTTACACCATTATTACTTACACCTTTTTTAGTTACACCTTTATTAGTTACTCCATCAGTAGTTACAGGTGCCACCAAGCAGAGCAAGCCCAGCTGCAGTGGGATTTAATTCCCTGGGTTTTTACAGCATCCCTTTTCCAGTCATTCACCACAGCTCATCACAAAACCCCCCATCCTGGTTAGTCCTGAGGCCACTGCAAATTCCCCAGTCTCTCCCAGGGCATTGCCAAGGGAATGACAGGCAGGGAATGCCCAATTCCTGGCATTTTGCTGATCCAGCACCATTGGGATGTAACTCCAGCAGGGTCACTGTGCAGGTTTCCCCCTCACCAAAGCAAGGGCAGGGCCTGTGCTCGGAGTTCCTGGAGCTCCAGGAGGCTCCCGCTCCTGGCTGGATGGGGCTTCTCTCTTTTGTAAAAGGAATTTCATATGCTGAGACTCTTTGTACATATTTATAAGGAATTTATTAAAAAAAAAGAAAAATAACTGTTCAATGGCAAAAAAAAAAAGGCTCTGAGTTTTGTTTCCTCTCTCAGAGGAATTTCCTTCCACAGCCTTCCCTGTTTTCCCATGGAAATCAACAAGTTCCCAGCAGCTGTCATTGGAACTGAAGTTTCCCCTGGATGTTTTCTGGTCCAAGTGTCATGTTCTAGGAGAAGGTAGGACCATCCTCCCAAAAAAAACCCCTAAAGAATGCAAACCCACACTTTCTCTTTGATTTCCTGCCTTACCACCAATAAAAACTGAATTTTGAAGCAGTGTATCCCACAATTTCTGTAGAGCTGGGCTCCTACTGAGCCTTTCCTACACTTCGTCATTTTCCAGGAGCATTTAGGGAAAAACATTCAGAATGAGAAGTAGCTTTTCAAACAGTTTGAAGGCAGAAACACCAAGCCTTGGGTTCACTGACACTGCAGTGACACTGAGGCCTTTCAGAAGCTCCCTGCCCAAGGAATCACTGATTTCCCCTTTTCCTGGTGAATATTCCAGGCTATCACACAGAACATTTTTTATACCAAATGAAAACCTTGCTCCCTGCCATTCTGAACTCTCTCCCATCCCAAAGACAGGGAAGCTATTCCCATTGCAGAGAGCAATGAGATTCCTTGGCTTAGTTCTCCACTTTCACAGGATCCATTAGAATAGAATTTGACATCGCTTTGTTTTGGAAAGTAAAGCTTTTCCTCTTCTGCTTCCCTGGACCTCCCAAGCCAGGTTTGGACTCTCTCCAGCTCAGGCTCTGCTCTCACCATTCCTCCTCAGCCACACTGAACTTATTTCCAAAGCAATGTGGAGCCTTAATCCTGTTCCCATCAGCTCCCGTTCGCTTTAATTCCTCCCCTGTGGAGTTTCCATCAGCACAGACACAGCCTCCTTCCCTCAGGAGCCTCTTCCTGCTGATGGCTCAGGTGGGGCTGTCACCTTGAGCCATTTCCATGGCAATGAGCTGGGAGGATGCTGCTGTTCCTGACTGGGTGGGTGGGAGCAGAGGTGGTTTGGGGACAGGGAAAGCTCCAGAACAAACAGCAGCTCCCTCTGAGCGCTTGTGCTGCTGGAGAACCTCAGCAGAGAGCTTGGCCACAAGGATGGGCTTAATTCCTGTTAATTCCTGTCAGGGATCTCCTTCCTCAAGAGCTCCTGCTGAAGCTCAAGGCTCTGGTTTTCCTTGCTGGAGGACCCAGGCAGGTCCTGGCTGAGGAGCACAGGGCAGAGACACTGAGTTTGTGAGATGCTCTTGGTCAGGAGCTGGATTTCCATCCAGACAAACCCAACTCAACTTTAACCTCCCTCTGCTCTCCCCAGACACTGGGAAATCAGAAAGTCTCATCATGAAAATTAAAGAGGAAAAACATTTCCAGGGAAAGGAGGTGTCATTTCCAGCTTCACTGGCAGGGTCCTTCCCAAGCTCCCTGTGATTCTCTTAAGGTGACAGCACATGCCATTTGTGGAATCAATTGCAAAAAAACAGCAGCTGGGAAATGACATTTCTCCAACTGCAGCTTTGGACACGAGGTTCTGAAGCACTGCTTGGGAAGAGTTCTCAGAGAGAGGTGCTGTGTAATTCTGTGAAGTCATGGATTCAGGGAATGTAGGGCCAGGTAATGTGAAGCTCCTCAGCCAGAGCACAGCTTCCTTCAGCACATGCACTCACAGCTGCCCTGCCCTGGACACACAGTGTTTGTCCACACTGAAAGGACACGAAAATAGGAAACATCCCAGACACTTTATAACCCTGTAAGCTCCAGAAACACCCTGGAGTTTGCCACAACACAACCCATAACACCTCCCCTGCCTCCGAGGGTAAAGTTTCTGGCCAGTCACAATTGTTCTGTTGGCTCCGAGCTGGAAGAAAGACTGACAACAAAACTGAGAGGGATCCCGGGGTTTTCCAGCTGCTCCTGCTCCTGCCTGGCGAGCTGCCCTGCTGTCAGTACACCTGCAGGTGGGCAGAGGTGGTGCCGTCCTTCCAGCAGCGCAGCGTCTCCACGGTGACCGAGCGGCACAGGGGACACGTCTTCTCCCGGTCGAACCACAGGCACAGGCACTCCTCACAGAACACGTGCTGGGGACACAGGGACTGTCACCACCAGCAGGGGGGCAGCCCGTGCAGCTGGCACTCACAGGGTGTGGGAAAGAAACCCCGGTTTGCCAAAGCTGACAGTTTGTAACTCTGGTTTTTAATAACTAAAAACATTCCAAAGGCCTACAGCACCTGGGCTGAGAGGGTTTTCCTCTACCATATTTCCCTCCTCAGTTCCCTAAGTTATCTAAGTCCTCACTGAGCTCCAATAACCTCTTTCTTCCCCCTGCTCCTTGCATTTGCTTTATTCTGCAGTCCCAGTTTCCCCTTTTCAATCAATGTCAGTTTTCATCCCTTATCTCCTCCTCACATTTCTGCACTGACCCCTCCCCAGGTTCTCCCCAGCTCACACCATCCAGTCCCAGACTGGGAGAGCAGGAAAGGGCAAGGAGGGAGCACGAGGAGCTGTGAGAAGCTGAAAACTCCTCCACACACGTGGAGTCAGCAGAAATGTCACTCCTCAAACCCCAGCTCTGCCAAGCAGATCCAAAGGCAGCTTCTCGGGGGCTTCTAGCTTGCAAACATCTGCACAGATGTTCACAGCAAAGCTAAGAGGCACCTTTGATGCACAGGATGGCTTTAATTTGATAACCCTGTTATCAAAAGGGAGTATTAAATCTACCCAAAGGGCAGGGAAAACTCTGCTCACTCTAGACCCAGGATCTGCACTCCCCATTGCAGTCCCTGCCCCACAAGGCTGTGTCCATCCCACAGCCACGGTCACCACATCAGCTGCCACAGTCCAGTGGTTATCCAGGGAAATAAATAAATAAATAAATTAAATATTAAAAACAAAACAAAACAAAAAAACCCAAAAACAAAACCAAAAATGAAAAAAAAACCCCAGGAGCTGGATCGAGACCCAGCAAAGGCCTTCAGAAGTTCCCAGGCTGGCTGTGCCTCTCCCCACTGCAAGAGCTGACTGAAGGAATGCCAGCAGGGGAGTTTTGGGGTCTTACCTGGCACAGAAGGATCAGAGGTTCCCTGAACTCTGCCTGGCAGATGGCACAGATGTCTCCTGCCTCACTGCACTGCTGGCTCGTGGCACGGACCCCATAGGTCTGGCAGGGAGAGGTGGGAAAAAAACCCCATGTCAAAGGATTGGAAGGGAAAATGTGCACAAAGATTGCTTTTCACCCCCAGGTTCCCCACAGGGACAGCGGTGTTGTGTCACTGTTTGGGGAAGGGGGTCTGGGCACAGAGGAGTCTGGAGCTCTCTGCTCCCTGTCTGCCTTTCCCCTCGAGCTGACTCCATCTTTTAGGGCCTCCACTTGTGCAGCAAGGATAATGGAATTTAATGAGCTCAACAGGGAGCTGAGAGGATTAATTCAGCATCATTTGCAGGGGTGTTTAGATGGAGGGAGGCATTATTATTATTATTATTATTATTATTATTAGCAAGCAGAAGACAATAGAAGAAAGAGGAACAGCAGCAGCACCCACAGGCTGCCCAATTCCTCTTTAGATACATGGAAGGTAAACGTTGCTTCTCTCTGCAACAGATTTAGGGGAAACAGAAACCTGCTGAGGGAAAATGACCAGCCCAAGCCCAGGGAATAAGCAAGATAAGCTCTAACAAACTTTGATGAGGTTCTTTTTCTCTACAGCCTTTGATTTTACCCCTTTAAAATGTAAGTCACTGCAGCAGATCTAAATATCAGCCCTGTGGAATGCAGTGCCTGGGATAATTCCTGTGCACTGCAGGGTCTCTGTCAATGTCACTGCACTTCAGGCACCACAAAGTCCTTCCCACACTCTGCACTACAAAGTTTTGTCAGCTCCTTGCAGTTGGATTAATGCACATTACACAGAGCTTCCAATCAGACAGCACAGGACCAATCTGTCACCACAGCTGGGGCAGGGCAGATGTCAGAGAAGGTCCCTGACATCCCTGACAGGAGCCCCCAGCTTGTCCAGCCATGGGGTAACTTTGTTTTATTCTGTGGTCCTGCTGCACTGAGCAAGTTTCAGTTTTATCATCCAGCAGGAACAAGGTTCCCCCTCTGAGACTGCTCCTCTACATTTAACTCCTTACCTGGGGGGTGCAAAGGACCTTCAGTGCCTTCCTGACACTTCCCACACGGCCACAGATGTCAAAAGACTGCAAAAAACACATCCCATTTCAGATAATTCTCACAAAATCTCTGTGTGTGTGTGAGAGAGTCCAGAAACTCTGCAAACATTCTCCAAATGGATACTCAGAGGGGGAAAAGTAACAATGGTGCCAAAAAAGATTTCATGGTGATCATGAAATATATAATAAATGGGAATTGACAGTGGGGAAGGGTGGCCAGAAAAGCCCTGGGAGCAGCTGACTGCAAACTGGGGACTTTACAGAACACAGAGAGGGGCTGGCACCAGGCTGTGCTGGGGACAATTGTCCACCCCACTAAGTAGGGAAGAACTAAAATGAACCTGTTCCCATAGGGAAGGGAAGGGATGGAATGGCAAGAGGAAAGGGGAGAGAAGAAAGAGGAAAGGGGAAGAAAATGAAAATAGCTTGAAAACCTAATCTAGTCCATCATGTTTATCTTCCCAATCTGCTGGCAGGGCACAGGGAAAGCACACTGAACTGAACAAGACGTGAAAAAGTAACAGTGCAAGGACCAGCCCTGCATCAGCTGGGGCTGGTGGCACAGCAGGAGCATTTGGCTGTCATCTGAGGGCAGGGGAGGCTGTGATGCTCAGAGCTGGAGCAGCACTGCAAAGGCACAGAGACTGGAGCTGGCTTTCTGTTGTTGATGTGCTTTTGGTGAGAGTGATTGAGTGGGCTCACTGCAGGGAATGCCAATGAGCTCATCCTGCAACGGATGGGGAAGCAAATGAAGGCACCAATAATGCTTCCAGTCAGCACAGACAGGGCTCCCAGGCTCCTTCCAGTAATGCCTCCACTCAGCAGCCACCACTTGGAGCTGCCCACTGCCTCAGACATCCCATCTCCTACCAAGGATGGGGATCAGCCCTTTCCCAGAGTGCAATTCCCAGCTTTTCCTGCTTGCTTTGCTTACAGCATGACTCCAATGCCTTTGCTCCAATGTCTCCTCTCTCCCAGCCCATATTCCCCCTCATTTCTTTCCCTCTGGAGCTCCCTGCTGTGTGTTTCAGAGGGCCAACATCCATTTCTCACCCCTTTTTTGTCATACCAGCCATCATTTCACAACTGGATCACGCACAGGGAGTACCTCTGCTCAGGACAGGCAAAAAACACAACCTGGATGCTCTGAGTGTGAACACCTGGGATTTCTCCACCAAAACCAGAGGCTCATGACTCCACAGTGCAGACAGGGGCATCACCACAGCTCCCACCAGCTCCATGCAGGCTCCTGGCAGTGCTCCTGCCCTTTGTGCAGGGGAAGGGGACCCAGCCCCAGCCGAGCCCTGGAATTCTGCCAGGAGCACAGAAGCTCTCAGTGCCAAATTAGCTTCTGTGGTTTTTCTAATGTGGTTTGTGGCTTTGCTAATGTGGGCTCCTCTGGGGATATTTTCAGTGTCTCAGGCAAGGAGCTGGACCTGCAGCTCTGGTGACTGGAAATGGGATGGGCACACCCAGGGCACCTCTCCGTGCCCTGCACTGGGAGAGGAGCTCCCCCTTCCCTTCCACTTCCAAGCAAAGTGTGCACAGGGCTAAAACTTCCCAAAATTAAGCTGCTTTTCCAATCTAGATCACCCCAACACTCTCTATAAAGGTTTCACAGGACAGGAACATCAAGTTAACCCCTAAGGAACTGCTCCCACCTGTGCCAGGCCCTGAGGAGCCTCACCTGGGCTCTCCTCCCCCAGCCCCTGCCCCTAGGCCCAGCAGCTCTAGTTAAGCTCAGCCTTGGAGGTCTCAGCTCATGGCTGAGCTGTGCTCTGAAGGTGTTGGTGTCCAGTTCAGCTGTGCCATGCTCCAGAGCCCCCTGCTCTGGACACCCCAGCAGCTGGGGTGACTCCTCATCCTCACCCTGAGCCTGCCTCATTGCTGTGGCTCTGCCCTGCAGCTGTTGGACTCTCTGGCCCTGCCTGGGGAGGCCCCTTCCTGCCAGCTGTGGTTTTGAGCTTGGCCCCCCTTGCTCCAAGGAGCAGAATTCCCCACTGGCATCTTCCCACTCTGAGGGCTTCTCCAGGTGTAAGAAATGGCCTGTGGAACTGCATCCCTTTTCCAGGTGTTGAGATACTTTTGCAAGCAGGGAATAAGAAAGATCACTTGAAATCTGTTCTTGTACACCTGTGGTCTGCACACCTGAGCTGCCAAGCCAGGGAGGCAGGGAAGGGTGGATACTGCAGTGGGTCCAGGCAATGACACCTCTGAAAGGGCCACCAATGCTCCCCTACAGCACAGAGAGAGGAGCAGGAATGAGCTGGGGCTGGAGGGGTGTGCAGGGAGCTGCACTGGCCTCGTGTGCTCCTGTCCTGGCACGGCTTGCTCTGCTCCTGGCTTGGGCTCAGACCTGCTGTGACCACATCACTTCACTGGCCACGACCTCCTCTGCCTAATTTGTTCACAAGAACTGTAAAGCAGGAGGGGTTGCATGACCCTATTCCTACACAATACAGGGCTACACTATAACTCAGCATTGCTCTGCTCCTCTGAGCTGTTTCCAGCTTGGATATGTTCTCTGTTCTTCATTTTTCAGTCTGTTCCTGCAGAGCCACAGGCACAGACAAGGATCTGGGATGGAGCAAGCCTGGCCCTTCCCAGAGAGGTGAACATCTGGTTTATCACAGTTTGCTTCAGCTACCCCTCTGCCCCTGGACAGGGCTTAACACACACCATTAGAAATACAATTATTTCTAGACCTGGGACTCTTCTGACTAAATCACACCTACTCATTTACAATTGTACCAACTTTGTGCTCTTATATTTGAGGAAACATGAATTACTCCTGTCCATCACTTGTATCAGCCAGACCAGGACCTAGAAAGGGACCTGTTTTATCCAGGCAGGACTTGGATGCTGCTTTCTCTCCCTGCTGCACTCAGAGCTGTGAGTGGCAGAGGAAAGCTTAGAGACAACCACGTGAGTGTCTGCAGCCTGCCTTTGTGTGACATCTGGAGGTGTGGAGCCAGCCAGCACTTCTGCCAGCGCTGCTCCCCCAGGACCAGCTCCCCTTCTCCTGCAGCCTCTGCAGAGAGGGATGAACAGAGCAGCAATGACTTCATGAGTCTGATGCAACCCTGGGAGCAGCCTCAGATCCTCCCCCAGCCCAGCAATGCCCACATGCTGGGGAGCAAAATGCCTCTGGCAGCTGAAGCACGCCGTGCTCCTGGGCAGGGACAGCCACAACCAAAAGGAGCATTTGTGCTGCTCCCCTGCTCCTGCCACAGCTCCCAGGGGCTGCTCAGGACGTGGTGCTCACCTTGCAGAGGCTGTACATGATGATCAGGACGCCACCCAGGAAGTAGCTGCTGGATGGATCATCTCCCATGATGTATTTGTACCACAGCTGGATGGGCACCAGGGAGCGGAACAGCTGGCTCAGCTCCTCAATAATCAGATAAAACTTTCCCTGCAAGACAACCAGGCAAGTGAGACCATGATTATTATCAGGAAGTCAAAAGAAGAACATTTAATTTGTGCAGGGCTGGCGTTCACTGATCACTGCACTGTTAAATGGTGCAGAGATCACATTCATGAGATGCAGCTTTCTCTGCAGCCCCTGAACTCTGTGCCCAGAAAGGATAAACATCCCTCAATTCCTCCACAGGGCTCTGTCACCGACCCAGCTACGCTGCATTTTGGAATTATAAACTTTAGAGCAGGTTATGAATAGACAATAAATTGTGTATCTGGACAATGCTGCAGAAAAGCAAAGGTTAATATGGGATTGATATTATGTAAATTGTAGATACTATTATTAGTGAGAAAAGGAAAGCAAGTTAGACCTCTTTGACCTTACACCCTTTCTGAAGGTACAGGGATTAAATGTAAAGTGACCCCAGTCTTCCTGACAACTTTTTAGGTAATCCCAAAGAATCAAATTAATTATGTTTGACAGCATCCTTCCCCTTCCCCTCAGCTGTGTGCTGGTTCTTGGGCAGTGCACAGACAGAAAGTGATGCTGAAAATTAAACCCTCAGGGCATTTAAAACTCAAAGGGACCAAACCTTCCTGAAGACCTCAAGGAAGGAAAGGTGGGGAGGGGTAAGTGTGCTGGTTAAAATGCTTCTCTCTTGAAAGAGACTCAAAGAATGGGCAAAGTCCTTTGTCAACCTTCACCAAAGCCTGAATAAGTGTCTAATTTAGGGCCACCCCCAGTTTGCTCTGTCCCACGCTGTTTACAGGGACAGCTGGTGGCAAACCTAGCCCAGAAGGATGCTTAATCTGCAATGACATTATCTGCACTGAAAGATTTGGGTTTGTCCTGTCAAAATCCTTTTATTTGCTAAGCTCCTGGAGAAGGGGAAATTCCCCTGGAATTTTGCTGTGTTGTCCCAGTTAGCTCTGTCATCAGTGATGTCATCGCAGGCCAATCACTAATTGCTGAGGTGGGGATGGGGATTGAGTCCTCGCAGCCGGGCTGGCAGCAGCCAGCGCCCTTCCCCGGGGGCTGCGATGAGATCACTCGCAGGCCATCCTGCTGCTCCCGACAATCCAATCCTTCCCTGAGCTCCGGCACGCGAGTGAGCTCATGTCCCCCGGGACGCGAGTGAGGTCACACCAGCGGCTGCTATCGGACCCGGCTGCTTCCCTGCTCTCCCCATCCCCATCCCCATCCCCATCCCCATCCCCATCCCATCCC
>VXAX01000739.1:320981-355015 GCA_013399835.1 Leptocoma aspasia
CCCCCCCATCCCATCCCATCCCATCCCCATCCCATCCCCATCCCCATCCCATCCCATCCCCATCCCATCCCATCCCATATCACAGAGCAAACACAGCTCAGCAGCAGCCCAGGGTCTGAAATGCAGCAATTAATCAAATTAGCACGAGGTCTCTCTCCAGCCTGCTGATTGCTGCAATGCAATCATTGTTTATTTTGGGCGCTGCTGCTGGGGCAGAAATGACAACGCTGTCACCGTGCCCCTCCACACGGCTCTGATGAAAGCTCCCAGCAAGATAAAGGCAGCAAATTTTGCTTTCTGCAGCTCGTCCCTCCCAGCCAGCACCCTCCACGGATCCCCGCTGCCCCAGCAGCTGGGCTGGGACAGGTCACTGCTTGCTGTCCCATTGCATCAGCCAGAGCTGCTGCAGTGCCGCATCCCGAGCATCCCCCCGGGAATTCTGCTCCAACACAGCTTCTGAGGCACTGAAACCACAGCAAGGTGTGAGGAAAGGTGGGGCCAGGGCAGCCCCAGGGCACAGCCAGGCTCTGCAGGTGGCAGTGGCAGCAAGTGACAAACTTCAGTATCCCAACCACAACTCCTCCACCCTCCCCAGAGCTGTCAGAATTCCCTTATCTGAGGCAAATCTTCACTTTCCAGTGGTAACTGCAGGGTACCAGGATTTTTTAGCAGCTAAAAACTCGGTGACAGCCTCCCAAGAGTGGAGTTTTAAGGGATGCATCCCTCCATGCAGCCCCTCAGCAGCACCCACCTGACCATTAAATGTTGATAAGTTTAGAGTGATTCCAGCAGGGAGGGAGCAGTACAAGGGCAGCTGAGCATCACTTGAAGAGAACTAGAAAGTTCTAAGTCATCAGGCATCTCAGTGCACCACACCAGCCCCTTTTTTAAACTAGGAAAAGTGCCAGAAAATCACAAGTAATTCTACAAAGGGCTGTTGCAGAAGTGAGGCCCTCCTTCTGAGCCAGAAGCTTGGAAAATGAGGATTGTTCCCTACAATTTCAGCAGTAAAATGTAGGTTTCTGATAGCAGCGACTTACTGCAGACAGCACCCATCAGTGCACACTCAACATACCTGTCTGCCACTTCTCAGCTCTGTTATCTCTTGGTTATCTAGGTTACACTTCTCAAAGTCAAATCTTTGTCTCCAGCTGTATTTTGTCTGAAAATTCAGCTAAAATATATCAGCTTTTATTTTTCTTCAAGATTAGAACTGTGTGTTATATGAAGCACAAACATAATTATTTCTCCTGTGCATCTGACTTGGCACCACAGCTTGAAATAAGGCAAGGCCTGTCTCTGTCAGGTGACTCTTCCTATGCCACAAAAATCCATGTAAATCTGAGAATCCTCCCTGGAATGCACTGTAGAGAGATTGAACAGCTCTCTAAGATCAGCAGAATCTTTCTGGTGAGCCTGTGAGCCAGCCCCAGTGCAGAACTGGAGTGTGTGGGAGCTGAACTGCAGAGATTAAATAGGATATTACCTGGAATTATGGCTCCTAATGAGGCTGGGGGTAGAGAACAGGAGAAAGGCTCTGCTCTCATCAAGGGTTAAGCCTGACCAAGAAGTGAGAAGGGCAGTGCTGGCCCTGCTTCCTCTGAGGGAGCTGCTGCTGGTATCAAACACTTCATTAGCACACGTGGGGAAGGGCTGGGCTGGGATCTAATTTTAGCAGCTCTGCTGGTGAGCCTCAGATACCACATGGTGAAATTTTGATTCTTTTTTTTTTCAGTGCTCAGTTAAAAAAAACAAGTCAATGACTTGTGTATCATCCCCCCATTTTTTCTGAACCTCCTTCACCACACAAAAGACCATTTCTATATTTCAAACCAAGCACTTATTTTGAGAGAGGGGAATTCAGCATTTTCATACAATTGCACTTTCCCTTCTGCATGTGCAGTGTTTCAGTCTGCACTGCACTGGCTGTTTTTGCACACTGAGCATGGAACTTCTTGGTATTTTGTTACATCCTCACTGCTTGATGGCAGATCTGCATCTGATCCTTTCCTGCCATTTGAGCTCTGCTCAGAGGAGCACATTCCTAGAATTTCTTCAGTCCCTTTACGACATCAGCACAGAAAACACTTTTAAAACCCCTTTCTTTTCATGCTGCTGGCCGACCTCAGGCACAGCTTTTCTCTGCATTTTCTAAATGAGAACCTGAGACACAGAAAGACAAAGGTCAAGGCAAGGTTGTTTTGGTGTCCAAGCTGAGGTGTTGGGATTAGACTTTTTATAAAGCACTTCATTTTATAGATCACATTACCATTAAAAGCTGAACCACTGCCTTCAGTTTGCAGCTCTACCTCACTTCTCTAGACTCACATAGGAATTATTTGGCAAAGTAAAGGACAGAATTTAATTCTCCAGTGTAGCACTCAACTTGAACTTGTAGAATGTTCTTCCAGCAGTCTCTTTGTTCCCTGTGAACTTTCCAGTTGCTGCAAGAGCTTCTTTCAACCCCTCACCTTCATCCTTGGGGCGTGGTGATGGAGGGGGGAAGCCTCACAGAAAAATAACATGGAACATTATAATTAAAAATTGAATCCCAAGCTAGACACAGCAAAGAGGGCAGGCTGCAGCAGCAGAGGCAATGCCAATTCCCCCAGAGCCTCACTCTTGTGCAGGTGTGCCTCCCCACAAGGAACAGAGAGGCACAGCGAGGATCCACACAGCAGAACCAGGGGGGGATGCAGGAGAAGTGAGAGAAGTTGCAATGAGGCAACTGCAGGGTGTGATTAGCACCCGAGGGAAGCTCCAAGTCTCACTTGTTCTGCTGCCAGAAGCATTAGGGCATATTCTGAAACAGGGAGATGCTGGAAAAAGCTTTGGAGACCTGCTGCCAATTTGGATCAGAGGAGAGCAGGCTCTGCTGAGATTCCAGGTCATGGTGCCAATAGATCAAGTGTTGGGTAGGAGCAGTAAAACAGAGAAAATTCCCAGATTTACACAGTAAACAGCACTGTGGCATGGAGGATGCTGGTGAAAATCCATGCAGGACTAAGGAGGAGTAATGTGAAGGTGGGACTAGAGGGGAAAATGAGAATTTTAGTTAGTGCACAACACTTCTGAAAATCACATCTTTTCTATCTTAAACTGGAAAGTTAAACTGGGAAAGCACTGAAGAGCAGTGATTTTTAAAAACTTCAGTAGCAGTGACTTGCAAAGCAAGTTTAGGGAGGGGGACAGAGGAGTCCCCACTCCTCAGTACCTGCTCTTATGCTTCAGTTAGTTTTTTTTATTTTCTAAACAATAAATCCCACACTTCTGACTCTGGGACAGCACAGCAGTCCCAGCAGCAGCAGGGAAAGTCTTTGCAGAACACCCTGGAGCTCCTGTGGCTGAAGAGGACCCAAGCTCAGACTGCTGTCCATGAAGAGTGAATCTATTAGTGAGTGAGAAAGGAGAAGGGAATGAGAGAATGGGCTGTCACCTGCCTGGGAACACCTCTTCAGCCACACTCTGAGGGAAGAGCAGGAATAAATTCCATATTGCACAGACAAGGACCAGGAACATCTCTGCCTGGATATTTTTTATTAAACATCATCTATGAGCCAGCTCCCAGCGAGTTTTTTACTGCTTCTGTATTTTTAGAGGACTCATATACTCCAAGAGCTTTTTTTTTTCCCTTAGGACAAACAAAAGGTGCAGTTTCAGAGGGAATATGGAAATTAACATGCCAGGTTCCATGGCAGAGCTGGACCCATCTATGGCAGGAAACACGATGTGCACCTGAAGAAGGTTTTTGGTCCAAGGTCCAAGTGCAGAATTTGGAATTGCTGCCACATGCAGGCCAAGTTTTCTCTGACCAGACTTGATGAGATGGTACATTAAAACTAAAAAGCACTAATAAAACAATCAACTGGAAAAAAACACCAAGCAAGTATTTTCAAAGCTGCAGTGAGGGGCCAATGTCAGTGTTCTCCCCTGCATTTTCCCTCTCCTGGAAATGCAGTCCCCTGTAACTTGGCTCTGCATTGAGCATGCAGACAAAATCCTTACTTAGGGCTTTTCTCATGTGCCAAAATGTCCATGGTATCTTTGTCTCCTACAGTGATAGGGATACACAGATGCAAGAACTTCCAATAACAGTTTCTTACAGTCCTATTTGGTTTGATTTTCTTTCTCCCTCCCTCCACGTTCCACTCACTTCTCCAGCTCAGATTGCTGACAACAACATGAGGAGGGGATGGGAGGCTTGCAGGCACCTGGGATTTCCTAAGTGAAATCTTTGGCAACTGTGTCTTTTTATTATTTATTTCCTGATTTTGAATTCCACCCCCCTCAAGCTGTCATTCCTTAGCAGTGAAAATGAAAAGCTGCCCTTGATGTGTGCACAACAATGGAAGCCTCTGCAGGCCACATGGCTCCTGCAGTTTAATTTACTTTAATTCATTTTATATTGAACCAAATGATCTTATTTGCCTTTTTTAATGGACAGCCTTCAGCCAAGCCCCCCCTTCCAAAGGAATGATGAGCTCAGCTGTTACTGAAACTTGTACCCAGCTCGTGTCCCTGTCACAGCCCAGGGGAGGGAGGGACACCTCCAGGACAGGCAGGATCCTTCTGGAAACTCCACAGGGCTCTGAGATCAGTCTGATGCTGGGGTTACCTTCCTTTTCCTGCTTTCCCCTCCAACTCACAAGCTCTTCTTTCCCTGCATTCCAGCCTGACTGGAGTCTCACAGCCTCTCTTGGTGCCTCTGTTTTCCAGACTAGTTTGGAACCTGGGATTATTTTGTCAAATTTTCAGTCTTCCCTCATTCTTTGGAGGAGTTGCTTGCAGAGATCCTCAATTTCTGAGTTACTTGGGCTTGGAGAACTCTGGCTGGTTGTATCCTCATAATACAGCAGCTCTCATGCTTCTCACTTCAAGCACCCATGATGATGGGTTTTGCCCACTGTGCAAAGAGAAACTTTTTCTGCCCCTCCATTTTAGTTTGCTTTTCCTCAGTTAAAGCATAAACTGATGCTACAAATCACAAAAGTTTACAACAAAAATTGCCCTTCCTGTGATGGGCCATACTAGGAAAACATGATCCAGGTACTTTGGATGGGGGGAACTGAGTGTTCTAACCCAGATTTTTCATGTGCTTACTTTCAAAATGAAAAGATGCATCCAAGTGATGTAAGCAGAGTTTAGTGCTATTCACTATTACCATAGATGATCTTGATGGAACCAAGTAATGTACAGCTGACACTAAACTGTAAGCACGATTGGAAAGAAGCATTATATTCCAAATTCATCTTGATAGACTGGAGAAATGGTCTAGAAAACAGTGAGGGAATGAAGACAGTCCAGAAGAGAATAATAAGATCTGGAATTAACAATCTCTGAGAAAAGACCCAAAAAATTGTTGGAATTCAGTCTACAGACAAGAGTGAGGGGAGATACAAAGACTGATAAATAAAAGCAAAAACCACATAGTATTCAGAGAAGACCAGGATCCCAAGGAGCAACAGGAAAAGCCAGACTAGCTTTGCAAGTGCCTTTGAACTTCCAAAATGAGGAAAATCTGAAGAGCCAGCTCAAAGGCTGAGGGCAGGATGGCTAAAGTTCCCCACATCCCATCCATGGGCAAGTTTTAGGATCTGCTGCTGACTGCCAGCAAGAGGGGACTGCAAGGGAGCTGAGGATTAAATCCCTCTGTGCTGAACTCCAGTCCTGAGAGTGCAGCAACCTCCACTTCAGGCCCTCTACCAGGGGAGTAAGAGGCTGCTGTTCTGAGTAGTTATGTTGGCTCAAAAACTTCTCCCTATATATAAATACCCACCTTGAAAAAATCAAGCTCTACTGGGTTAAATTTATATTTCTCCAGCAGCCTGTTACCATTAAGTGACAACTACCCAGGAGTTCATAAACTCCAAGCTGGGCTTCAGGAAGAAATACTACTTGGAGGACATTGGGAGGAGGAGAATAACTTTGTATCTGGCAAGTATTCAGACAAAAAACTTGATTAAAATTTTGGTCAAAGTTAATGTGCCTAAATTGCACTAGAAGTGTTCTAACTGAGCAAAAGCTTCCATTGAAATCCCTCACCTGTGCTGGCCTGGGCAGGCCAGGAGTCAGCTGGGTCAGCAGGCTCAGGGAAGGAGCTCAGCTATGTGATCACCAATTACTATTTCCATGGTGTCCTGTGGTTCTCCTGGAGCCCTCCCATCCCAGTTTGATGCTGCTGAATTTGTTACACCAGACCTCATCCTTGGCTGCATTAATGGCTGCAGAGTGGGGGAGAGAACCAAACCCAGATCTGGTGGTGGGTAACAGCAGCCCCAGGTGCCAGGGGACAGCGAGGCCATCCACACCATCCTAAGACAAAAAGGGGCTTAAAAAAAGTGAGACACATTGCTCTCCAGAAAAAAGGTATTAAAAATGAAGCATCTGTGCTCTGAGTCATTACAGGCCCTTGACAGATGTGATCCTAGCAGCCTCTCACTGGAGCTGCAAATAAAGACCCCTTCTCTTTCTTCTCTCCCGACAAGGATTAATGAGTACTTGGGATGGCTCTCAGACAAGCAAGCAAAGGCTGTGAACCTTTTCCAACACTGCCATTTATCTTGGGAAGACTATTCACATCACTTCTCCCTCCCTCCCCAGCCTGGATTATGCTCTGACCCAGCACATTAATCTCCCAAAATATAATAATAATAATAGAAGAAGAGGGGGGAAAAAAAGCTGGACAATTGCCAGAAATAAATTAATAACCATCTCAGATAGCCCTGCTGTGCAGGAACAAACTGCTCAACTCCCCTGCCACCCATGTCATTTCTAAGCAAAACTATTCCCAGTTTGGATACCCCCTGAAGTGCCCTACCTGAGACTTTCAGCAGTTAATGCTGGTACCTTGCATCAACAGAGTGCCTTTCATCCCAACAGCTGCCAGGAATGTTTCTTTACTGAGTGCAAACAATACACATTGCTACATCTGCCCCTGAAATGTGGACACTACTGAGTGGAGGAAGAGGCAGCAGGAGAGAGCTCTAACAGTAAAAACATATCAAAAGGTGTTTTAATAGAGAGAATGTAGTGAGAAACTTTTAAAAGTTGGGCTTAGTCTACATGGGGTTTCATGAACATTTAAATATGTGAAGCATTTAGTTAAGATGTTTTTTCTCCCATGGTTAGAACAGCTGCTGTCTTTTGTGGCTTCAGTTTAACCCCGTTACTTCTTTGACCCAAGTGTGAAGCCAAAGAGACAAATACTTGCAATTTCTTCCCAGGAAATGAAGAGGTTCCTGCTTCAGAAATATGTATTTACAGATATTACTCAGAAAACAAGACTTAAAGTCAATGAGAAAAGCAGTTATCTGGCTGCTAGCAGTGATTCCTCCTCAAGCAATGCTCACCTCACCTCTCTGGACTTTAATCACTGCTGGTAGTACCAAACCCTTGCTCAGGTCTGTGATGGCTCAAAAACCAACCCTTGAACCCACATGACTTTCTGCCAAAGGTTTATCAACAGATTTTAATGTTTTTATTCTTCCATCCACATTTGGCACTGGCACAGGGTGCCCAGAGCAGCTGTGGCTGCCCCTGGATCCCTGGCAGTGTCCCAGACCAGGTCTGAGGGGGCTTGGAGCAGCCTGGGATAGTGGAAGGTGTCCCTGCCCATGGCAGGGGGTGGCACTGGGTGGGCTTTAAGGTCCCTTCCCACCCAAACCATTCCATGATTCCATGCTGCAAACGTGTGGTAAAGGTATCAGATGATCAAAGACAAAGGTTTGTGCCTCAAGAAGAGTCTCCTACCTTTGACTTGACAGCAAGGATGATCTTGGGCAGGGCCACGACGAGGCATTTCAGGGCAATGGTGAGGTACTTGAGCACAAAGTCTGCGATGCCCACGATCCACATGAGGTCGAAGAAGTCCAGCCTGTCCAGGTTGGGTTTCAGGAATATAAGGCTGAAAGAGACACCAAAGCTCAAATACCACTGAGGAGAAGCTTGCTCAAGCTCCTTGTTTCCACTGCTGGCTAGAGAGAGCCCAGAGACTCCCCTGAACTTCAGGGAAGTTCTCAAGGGCAAGAGGAGGAAGACACACAAATCAGATCTGTGCTTCCTCTGGGCCTCCTGACTTTGCTCCTGCCCCCTTCTACTGGGTCAGCAGGCTTGCCCACTGCCACAAAACAGGACCCAAACACCTCTGAAGTCTGTTTTGGAACACAGCAGTCTCCATAACCTGCCTTTCCCACTGCCTGGTGTGCTGACAGTGCTCTCAGTGCACAGGGTGCTCCATGAGATCCGGGTGTCACAGCTGCTCCTGGGAAGTCCTGCTCAGAACAGTTCTCCTTCCCTGGGTAAGGGAACATCCCCACAGCCCCTGAGCCACAGGGGCACAGTAAAATTAACTAAAATTAACTAAATTAAAATTAACTAAACCTACTGGGCACATCAAACAAAGTGGTGACACAGGAAACTCTGCACCAGCCACAGCAGCAAGGTGAGAACTTCCCAAGTGTCATGCTCTGACAGTGGCCACTGCCTGAAGCACAACAAGAGCTGGGCTCTGTTAATATTCTTACCTGAACCAAAGATCCAAAATTAATGTCCCTTACATGATGTCATTTACTGGGCTGAACATTTGCTGTTTAAAAAAGTGGAGTCTGGGACAGCAGAATTTCAGCCAGCAATGGGCAGGAGCTACTGGTCTGAGCAATAATGAGAACTAGACCCTACTCAGGCTGAAAAAACAGGATTCACCTTCAGGGTATTTATCTGTTAAAGCCTCATGGTAGAAAGCAAAAACTCAACAGTAAAAAAAAAAATGCAAAGTAAAGTAACCAACCCAAAATGAAAAGCCTGAACATGAATTTAAAATACTCACAACACTGGCACAGCACAACAGGTAAAATTACACCCTAAAAACAGAAACAGAATCAGAGACTTTACTACTATTCATGCACTAGAAACAAGAAAAAAAAATCAGAAAATGAAAAATGAAAGAAAGAAACAAAACTGAAGCAGACATTTCTAATTTGACAAGCCTGGCTTGTGAACAGTTCCAGGTCCCCACACAGCAAGCAAGATGATACACCAGCCTCAGCATGACACCACTGCAGCACTCACAGGAACAGGGTTTTTCTTGGAGCTGTGGCCCAGCCTGTCCACTGGTAATAAACCACACTCTAAACTGTCTGTAGGATGGCCCCAAATTGCTAAAACCCCTTTATTTTAGAAGATCTAGCCTGCATTTTGAACTAGTCCCATTCATGCTTTTAACCCTGACCACTTTCTTAGAGACACACTGTTACCCTGTGGTGCAAACAGATTTCATTTTCACACCTTTCTGCCATTCCTGTTCCTCCCTTTCCACTCCTTCCCACAAGCTCCATCCAGACAATCCCATGACTTGGCCTCTCCCATTCAGACCCACATTCAAACCTCCTAAACTCTCCTCCTTTCTCTGCTTCCTACCTGTGATTATTAAAACAGACAGATAATCCTGTCTACTTTATATTAAGTTGTGAACCAAATCCATTAGCACAAACCTTTCTGTATTTGAGAACTACTTCAGTCAGGATTTGAAAGGCAAGGCTACCTTAATGACCTCAGATCCAAGTGCCTGCAAGCCCTGAGAGCACTGGAGTAAAACTGCTATTTCATCTCCTGTCCTACACTCCAATCTGCATAGACTGAAAACATCACAGCAAGAGGAAAATCAGTGGGTCAATTCCTCCTCTGCCTCTGACTCCTGCACTTTGTATTCAGCTGCAGTGGCCACAGTGGGAATTCAGAGGTCATTTTTGAAAAGGATCCACTCTGCTTTGGCACCATCACACCCTGGCCCATTTATACACTGCTTATGTCCTTTATTGACAGGAGCATAATCCACTGGAAAGGTGACACACACATTATTTTCCTGCACTGGAAGACATTACAAAGATGTAACAAAGACAGCAGATCCTTTAGGCACACACACTTCCTCCCACAGTGTGGGGGAAAAGTGGGCTTCCCTCTTGTCCTCCCTGGCAATTCTCACCTCCTCCCATCCTGTACAATGTAGATTTTGCTCACCTGTTGTAAAGCTGCTGAGAGCTGAACGTGTAAAGCAAGTACAGGGTGTTTCCAGTGAGGAAGGCCAGGATCCAGAAGACAACCAGCACTGATCTCTTCTCCTGAGCAAGGAAAAGAAACAGAGATTTATTTATTTATATATATATTTATTCAAGCTTGAAATCTCAAGGCTTGAGCTGAGCCTTCAACTGCTGAAAAATCCAACCCAGAGGATGCAAATATGTAACAAAGTGTTCAGCAATTAGTTTATTTACATAGGACTAAGAAGTAGTCTGCAAAGTAAAGACATCTACAAACACAAGCAGAAATGCCTCTCACTTGTGTAACCTTTTCAATGGAAATTAGTTTAAATAAGCTGGTGAAAATTACAGCCTTACTTGCAGAATGCATCTTCAAAGTTGGGATCTTTCTTGGGACACCTAAAATCCCCTGATATGTAAAATGCAGTATGACAAGCAGATTAAAAAAAGTCCATTCCACGTATTGTTCTAAATTCTGAGCTGTCACCTGGCTGGAGGGACAGTTCATCAAAGAGGTGTTTTATAAATAGACCCAAAGTCACTCAGTGGAAGGCTCAGCTAAATCAAATATACCCCACCACGACATGCAGCACATCTGGGTGTTATCCTAAAGCATGGAGGTTCTGGAACATCCATTTCTGATTGAAGAAATAATTAAAGGACAAAAGAAGTGGAAATTTTGCATTTCTACATATATGGAAAGTTAGAGACAAGCTGGATGGCAGAAGATACTGTCCTGGGTCTTGTCCCTTGGTAACTTTGGGGAGTAAATTTTATTCCTGAGAGGAAAACACCCACCATTTTTCTTGTGAGCTGATTTATTAAGAAAGGAGGTCTCTGTAGCTGTTCAACAGCCAGGACTGTTGTGCTGAGATTTAAAGCAGGCAGAGTAAGGGGCACACTGCTGGAAGGCCAGAGGTGCAGAGTGCAAGGCAACAGCAATCTGTTACTGGGTTGTGCCATTTATCTCTTCATTCAGTGCTGGATCCACTGATTCCACTGCTGCTGGGAGATGCAAGCATGCATTTGTGCCACCCATGTAATTTTAACAAAAAACCAATTCTAGCCTTGTGCTTTTAGTGCTGTTGAACCGTTCTCCTGATACAGAAGATCAGAAGACTTGAAAAAGATCTGCTGGTTTCTTTATATTCTAAGCATATTATGCACAGAGCATTATAAAGCTACTAGCAAGCAATACATCTACAAAATCTTTCAGCTGAACATCTCAAAACATTATCTAAATGCTAATAAGCTAAATCTCATCATTAACAAGTCAATCAGGCTTCAGCATCTCTGCTGTACACGATGGGAAACCAAGGTGCAGAGAAGTGCTGGAACAGGCATTGCCAGGCAGAGGGAGATGCAGATTACAACATCCCTGACCTGTCCTCTGTTTGTTTTACTATGCCACGCTTTCACCAAAAAAAGCAGGATAGAGATTTTGGGAGAGCATCAGTGGGGAGAGGCAGGAAGAAGAAGACAGATCTGTACACATATAAATGCATTCAGCCCTACACTGCAATCAAAGGTTCAACACAGATACTATTCTGTGCATGGAAAATGATGTTTGCTGGGAACAGAAGAAGGTAAAATGCCAGACTCACCTTCAGAGCCACCTGTTCTCGAAGGGCGGAGTTGGCATAGGCAAAGGTGCTGGCCATGCCAATGCACACAGCAATTCCTGCAGGGAAAGGCTCTGTCAGAGACTAACTGCTGATGCTGTTTGACTTGATTTCACAGCCACCACCCTCTGAACCCTCCTGTGCTGCACAGAAATCTTTGCTATCACCAATGTAAGCTCTCCCCATCTCTCCTAGAGAGAGCTCTGAGGGAGAAGATTTGGTAACATCCTCAGTCTCACAGGAATGTCAAGGAGAAATCAGGAAAAGGAACAGTACTAGTCAGGACAGGAAACAGATGGATCTGACCCAGATGAAAACAGCTTGGACTGAAAATAGGGTGAATTTATCCCATGCATTTAGGTGTGTTCCCTTTGTGCTAGACTCCATCTGGACACTGTCACATGGATAAATGTATCAGACATCAGAGCCCGATAAAGTTTCCCAACCGCTCTCTAATCACAGTCCAAAAAGGATGGATGCATATACATCAGAGGCTGATAAAGCCTCCCAACCGCTCTCTAATCACAGTTCACAAAGCTTTGACGAATGCTCACCGAGCTTGTGCTGGAAACAAACTTTAGCCAGGAGGATCAAGATGAAGGGAAGTCCTTTCTGCAGCCAACCAACCACAGCTTTGAGCTCAGAAAGCGCCGGGGCCGGAGTTCCAGCCTGCTCCTCGGTGCCCTCCTCGGCGTGCCCGTGCCGGTCCCCGCCGGCCATGTGCAGCAGCGAGGAGCCGCGGTGGTGGCCGTGCTGGAAATGGTGGGCCGGGGCCCGGTGGTGGAACGGGGCCCCCTCGGCCCGGCCGCTGCCCTCCTCCCTCGGGGCCGGCATCTGGATGAACACTTCGCCGCCTCCGGCCGCCGAGCCCAGCACCAGCCCCGCCGGGAAGGGCGCGGCGGCCATGGAGGCCGCGGGGAGCCCGGCCAGCCCCGAGAAGAGCTGCTGAGGAGAGGCGGCCTCGGCCTTGAGGCTCTCGAACACTCCGCCCTCATCCACGCTGGCCTCCGAGCTCAGCGGCTGGCTCCGGCTCCTGCAGGGCACAGATCCAAGGGGTTAAATCAGCACGGGCACGCGGAAATGGGGGCTGTTTGCCGGCCCTGACTGCCGTGCTTCCAGAGTTCCCCACACACTCAGGACACCAAGGCTTCCAGAGTTCCCCACACTCTCTCAGGACACCAAGGTCTCCAGAGTTCCCCACACACTCTCAGGACACCAAGGTCTCCAGAGTTCCCCACACACTCAGGATACCAAGGTCTCCAGAGTTCCCCACACACTCTCAGGACACCAAGGTCTCCAGAGTTCCCCACACACTCAGGATACCAAGGTCTCCAGAGTTCCCCACACACTCTCAGGACACCAAGGTCTCCAGAGTTCCCCACACACTCAGGATACCAAGGTCTCCAGAGTTCCCCACACACTCTCAGGACACCAAGGTCTCCAGAGTTCCCCACACACTCAGGATACCAAGGTCTCCAGAGTTCCCCACACACTCTCAGGACACCAAGGTCTCCAGAGTTCCCCACACACTCAGGATACCAAGGTCTCCAGAGTTCCCCACACACTCTCAGGACACCAAGGTCTCCAGAGTTCCCCACACACTCAGGATACCAAGGTCTCCAGAGTTCCCCACACACTCTCAGGACACCAAGGTCTCCAGAGTTCCCCACACACTCAGGATACCAAGGTCTCCAGAGTTCCCCACACACTCTCAGGNCAGGGTTCCGAGATCTCCCCACACACTCAGGACACCAAGGTTTCCAGAGTTCCCCACACAGTCAGGACACCAAGGTTTCCAGAGTTCCCCACACACTCTCAGGACACCAAGGTCTCCAGAGTTCCCCACACACTCAGGACACCAAGGTCTCCAGAGTTCCCCACACACTCAGGACACCAAGGTCTCCAGAGTTCCCCACACACTCTCAGGACACCAAGGTCTCCAGGTGCCTTTCCCTCTATTTTCTGTCGGGAAGTCACAGCTGCAGAACTCGAGGCCAGTAAGCAGACGCCTCAGATAAGATCAGAGAACCTCTCCAGACCTGACCAGAACACATCAGTTCTCTCACCAAGGAAGGAAGCTCCCAAACACCCTGCTTGCTTTTGGAAAAAAACAAATAAATAATACATCCAATACCAAATCCAGTATCTTCTATAATGATTTGAGTATTTAAAGAAAAACATACAAAACCTCATGGAACCTGTAAATAATACATCCAACACCAAATCCAGAATCTTCTACAATGATTTGAGTATTTGAAGAAAAACATACAAAACCTCATGGAACCTGACACAGCACCACCAAGTCCAGTCATACTATAAACAAACAAATTGACCAAGCTAACTCAAAGCAATGACCTACCCCCAAAATCCTCTGTCTTTATTTTGGGACAATCACTACCTGCCCACTGATGATTTGCACCAGCGGAGACAGAATCACCAGGGGAAGAAAAGTGTTGAGAGCTGCTCGTGTGTCCCTGACCTGACACAGAAGTGAAGAATGTGCTCGTGGGTCCAGATAAATTCTTTTATTTTGATATTTTTGGCCAGTTGGGGATGGATGTACCAAAATTACTGGGCACTGGACAGAACTGGTTCTGGCACTGATTCGTTCCTAAGCATGGAATGGAATACAGCGAGATTCCAAAGAGAAAGTCTAAATACCATTATCCTTACAGCAAAAGACAACAGAGTTTTTTTCCTTCACTAGAAGTCAATACAGGGGAAGTTTAACAATGCAGGTAACAAGTAGAATGATCACCAGGCAGTAAATGCCTGACAGAGAGCAAACACTTCTCTAACCTGCAAAAGGAGAGTAAACAATAAATAAACCTCAGCAAGAGGCAAAGCCCACAAGTAAGGCATGCTGCAGAGCTTTGGTCTCTCCTGATTTGAGTCCTGGGAGATCTCTAACTCTAGGAACAGCAGTTACAAGTTGAGACAGCACACCCAGGGCCCTCAGCTCTCTCTCCCCCGCGGGTTCCAAAGGCTCCTCAGGCACAGAGCTCTGCCTTTCACCTCTCTCTGGGGACACCCTCAAACCTCTCTGGCCAAACCTTCCCACTAAGCAAACTCCCAATAAGGCTTTTTGTAGCTGCACCCCATTCCTACTCTATCTCCACAGGCTCCTGCACGGAATCAAGCCAACAAGGCATTGCACACCTCCTTCTGGTCCAAAATATTCATCAGCCAGGGCTTTAAATTCACACCTAACATTACAACTCAGGGATGTACACACAGCTTACAGCTGGGAATGTAACAAACAGCCTGGGCAGAACCCAGTGTTACAAATAAAGACACAACTATTGTTTGGAATAATATTACCAGGATACAGGAGTGTACTTTCAGCAGGAAGGAATTAATCTGTGACATTTATAAACAAACAAGGTTTGTTTGTTGAAATTGTGAGGCTGCTGAAGTTAACAAAAGTGAAGACCAGTGGCAACAGCATGTCCTTCTACAGTTAGGAAAACTTCAGTCTCTGTTCCTGACTATGTATTTAGCCTGTTAAAAATCAGAAGCATCATGCAGAAAACCACTGAAGATGGCTTTCTTTCCCCCTAAAATTAAGAGTGGTACCATGCTAGCAATGGCCATAAGGCTTCAACTCCAATTGCAAAACCACTATAGAAAATAAAATATCTACTGATGATCTTTCACTTATAATCTCAGCTCAAACAGAGCAGTGAAATTTGTTAGTTCCACCTTTATCTTGGAGTAATTAGATTAGTTTATTGTTTAGGAATAAAAATAAAAAAGTCATACTCTAACTCTGGGAAAGCACCAGGTAATATTTAGTACCAGAACAACAACAGTGGCAAGGCTCCTTTGCTGATGTTGTAATTACAGAAACAAATTAGAGGTATTCTACTTCTTAATACTCACATACATGAAGACAGATACAGATTCTGGGAAGACATAAAGGGTAACCCAAACTCTTTACAAAGCAGTAAGTCAGAGTAGTTGGGAGCTTCAGACCAGCAGGCTTTTAAAACACCTCAATAAGAGAAGCGTAAATGGTTCCTGTTCACACAGGTCAATCCTTGCACACTGACAGTGGGCCATGAATCCAACCCCTCCTCCAGAGCTCCACACATCCTGCCCATGCTCAGCCAGCTGTCTGCCAGCTGTGCCATCCTGGATCATCCTGAAACACTGTGGTTGGCAGCAATCAGTAAGTGACAGGAAGGAGGAAAGTGAACTTGTCTCTAGAATCCCCAGACTCGAGCAGAAAGCCTGGCCACACCACATCCACAGGAATTTGACCTTCTCAGTTTTGAGCTTTCATCTTCTAAAACACCCCCTACTCTTAAATCAGAACACTCCTCTTGGGAGAGGAACACGGAGGAAAGAAGAAGGGGAAGGATTTACCTTTCAGGAGGCACAGTGTCAGTGTTGCTGCTGTGCCGCCTCTGCATTTTCCTCAAAACCCTAAAACACAACACGCTCAACATGAACCCTGTGGCTCAGCAAATCCCAGTGTGGCTACTGGCACAGGCCCTGGGGGCAGAGGGCTGTGGGACCCGCTCAGCTGGGGACATGGCTGGCAGCAATCATTTGCTTCAGTGACAGAGCACCTCGAGCTGCCATTTGTTCCTCAGTACACTTGCAGAAACAGCTTTGAATGGCAAACGGGGGCACACCGGTGTCCAGGCTGGGCAGGAATCTCTCAGGTCCCCTCCTGCAGGAAGTGGCAGTCACCAAGAGTGTACAGATGAGGGATGGCATGTCCTGGCCAGGAACATGGGGACACCTAACAGTGGCTCTCGATGTGACACGTGACTCAGCAGCCTCTTGGGAAATGAGATCCTGTCTTCCTTTTCTGCAGGAGCTTGTTCTTGCAAAGCAAAACTGAGAGGGAGGAAGAAAAAGAAAATGTGTAAACATATTTAATAAAAAGAATACAATTAGCTCATGGCAATATTCTTTTAAACAAGCAATTCATTCATTTTAATCTACAGAAATGCCATTTGCAAAGTCTGGACAATACCCCCAGAGTAAAATAGCTACTTAATAAAATGTAAAGACTAAGATCTAAATACTCTTGAATATAAAAAGTTAAAACGTTATTCATAACACATGATAATATATACATAAATATGTAGCCCACGTGTAAAGGCACAATGGCTCTGGGAAGGTTTGCCAGCTGTCTCAAAGCACAGTACCTGAACAAAAGCTTTATCCAGAGGTGAAAGGTGCCACCCTGGGAGAGATGGAAGCCCAAGAGTGGGCAGACATTCAGAGATGAAGCACTTCAGACAGTCCAAGATAGTCCAGATCTCAAACTCATCCCAGGCCCTTCAAGCCAGCGAGTGTCAGTACCCGGCCCCAGTGCTCAGACAGGCCCACCTGGAGGAAGCACACACACAGTCATTTTCAGCACAGCACAAAGAGTTTTACCTCTCCATCTCCCTGGGAAAGGCACAGAGGTGCAGGAACCCTCGGTGCTTCAAGCCCTGCCCACGTGCATGACCCAGCAAGGCTGTTTTCCTCCGGGACTGGCACCTGCAGCCCAGCTTCCCACACAGGCACTCCCTGGGAGTGCTCCCAGAGCTGTGCTCTGCCTCCATCGTGTCCACACACACACCTTCCATCACACACACGTATCTGTGTGTCTGCAATAAATACAGGCAGAAATGTGTTTACATATACATGCACATGCATCACAGAATGTATCCCACACATATATCAAAAGATATATTTTATCTATCCATCTATACATACACATATGTACCTACATATGTGTGCACATATACATACACACACTTACATATACACAGACGTATAGGTATAGATCTGTTAATGTATACCTACATACCCATCCATTAACACAGTGCTACACACATACACATATATATACATGTATAGATATATCTACATGTATATACATATATATATACAGGCATCTATTGATACAGTTCTATACATATATATACACATATACATCTAGTATATGTATATAGATATACATATATAGATATACTATACACACACATATATATACACAGGTATAGATATATCTACATGTATATACATATATATATACAGACGTATCTATTAATACGGTCCTATACATATAGATACATGTATACATACACACACACCTAAATACATAGCATACATATACAGCCATACATATATAGATATACATACATATACACTTATAGATGTATAGATATACATACATGTATATACATATATATAGGCATATATTAATACAGTTCTATACATATATATACAGACATATATACATAGTATACATATACAGATATACATATATAGATATACTATACATACACATATATATACACAGGTATAGATATACATACATGTATATACATATATATACAGACATATCTATTAATACGGTTCTATACCTATACATACATATATACATCTATATATGCAGACATATGTACATAGTATACCTACATAGATATACACATATATACATATATATNCTGCGGGCCCGCCGGTGATGCCGGCCCCGGGCCCGCGCTGCCCCGAGCCCGGCCATGGTGCCCTGCGGGGCCGTGCTCTGGCGGCGGCTGCTCCGGAAGCGATGGGTCCTCGGCGTCGTCTTCGGGCTCTCGCTCGTGTACTTCATCACCAGCACCTTCAAGCAGGTCAGTGCCGGCCCCGGCACGGGGGGTGGGTTAAAGCATCCCTTGTCCCACGGTGGCTTTCCCATGGTGGGTTAAAGCATCCCTTATCCCACGGTGACTTTCCCATGGTGGGTTAAAGCATCCCTTGTCCCACGGTGGCTTTCCCATGGTGGGTTAAAACATCCCTTATCCCATGGTGGGTTAAAGCATCCCTTATCCCGCGGTGACTTTCGTTCCTCAGGTGCTGTCACCGAACTCCTGGGTAATGCTGCTGTAAGAATGACGTTACAAATACTTAATGGACACAACAGTTTAAGATAGGAATGCGTGATTCTGCGTTTGACAGCAAAAGTGGGAAAAGAAAGTCTCCGATGGGTTTGGTAGTTGTTGTTGTGTCTCTTGGGAGTGGTGATTCCACTGGCAAATGGCTCATGAAAGAGAAAAACGTTCAGCTATGGTTATTTAATATAATATGTACTACTTTTGTGGTTGTAGTGACTGAGTTCAGCTGTGTTAGCTGATCTATGGTGAACTTGAATACCCTGACTTTACTGGACTGTGTATCTTCCTGTTGTGTATAGTATGAAGTAAGATACTACAAGTAGTAAATTGTTTGCACCATTGATGCTGGAGTTTCCTGTGCTGTGGCGTTTACAAGTACTAGTCATCTTTAATCCTGGGAAAGGCGTGTGGATTGAAGTGGCAGAAGGAACTTGTATGTTTGGTTGCATTCCTGTTTTTCCTTGCAGGAAGAGAGGATGGTGAGAGATCGGAATCTCCTCCAAGTGCAGGAGCATGAGCAGCCCATCATGTGGAAGGTGAAGTTCAGCTCGGGGAACAGCAGTCAGCTGAGCAACCAGTGCAGGAACTCTGTGCAGGGGAAGCTCCTCATTACAGATGAACTGGGTACAGTTGATATTTAGTTGAATTTATTCTGCATATGGCAGTGCTGAATGCTGCTTTGCCTGTCTGACTGCTGGGGGCACTTTGATGTAACAACTGCTCTTTATTGAGGCAGTTTTACTCAGCCCTTGGCCTGTTCTCTGGCTGCCTGAATTTCGCTGTGGCTGCAGATGCTGCTGCTTTGGTTCTGTGCACACCAGACTCAGGCCCAGGGCTGTGTGAGTGTGACTGTGACCACCTTGAAGTCAAAGAATTGCAGTTACCTCTGCACAGAACCCGGACGTTGAGTCCTGCTCAGTTTGCTGTGGTTGCTTGTAGAGCTCTTTGTGTCTCCCTGCAGTGTGCTCCTGCTGTCAGGGAGGTTAGGGAGAGCAGTTGAGGAAACCTTGGCCTCATGTGCAGGCAGCTCAGGACTGGTGTAATTAGTGCTCAGTCACAGTTAACGAGCTCGTCTGAGCCATGTAAACTCAAGGTTATTAACAGATTGTTTTAAGTGGTAGAAGTTAAAGGCTCTTTCCTGCCCTGCACTGTGCTTGATGCTTAGACCTGGATCTTTCCTGGCCACAAATCAAGGCTATAGCAAACCCACCACATCCTTTGTGATTTGCATCAATGTTAAATTTGGCACTGCCTGACTGAGGCTTAGTGCCAGTTCATAAAGTCTCTAAAAGTTACAGATCTCTCACAGTCTAACACTGTGGTGGTACCATTTCCATAAGGATATACACCATATTTCTATACTGTTAAGGATTCCATTCAGCAATGAATATTACACTATCCTGCATGGCTAAATCTAAGTCTCTTTATAGTGAACAGTAACAGAATTATCCAGACACAGACCCGTTGAAAAACGTGTGTTGTGGGTGTTTTTCCAGTGTAATCAATGCCAATCCCATTCCTCCTTTCACAACAAGGACCTATGCCCAAAAACATGTCAGAATTTAAATAATCTGCATTTAAATACTCATAGTGTATATAGAGTAGGATATAATAATTGTGCAGATATCACCAGGCTGTTTGAAACGCTGCTCTCCATTTCAAAGAACGGCTGCATAGGGCTGAGGGGGGAATCATAATCTACTAAATGATAAACAAACCTGTTCTGAAGGAATGTGATTCGTACTGCAGATTTTCCTAGCGCGTACAGAGGGGTGTGCCTTGCCAGTTGTTACTCCTGTTGCTGTTTTCCAGGCTACATCTGTGAGAGGAAGGACCTGCTGGTGAATGGCTGCTGCAATGTGATGGTGGCCAGCACGAAGCTGTACAGCTGTGACAGCTGCCTGCCCAACGGCTGCTGCAGCATCTACGAGTACTGCGTGTCCTGCTGCCTGCAGCCCAGCAAGGTGATGCACTTCCTCCTGCTTTCCAGCGGTTCTCAGCTGCTGGGGCTCCTCTGTGCCTAAAAGTGCTTCTTTGTGAGGAGCTCTTCCCTTAGAGGGGCAGTTCCTTTTCTTGGAAGGATGAGTAAAGCCTCCAAGGAGCATGTGGCAAGCTATAAATAAAGCTTTAACAAAACTCATCCTTCCAACCTTTGGGAGGAAATACTGGGAGCCTTGCAAAGTGTTTCAGCTTCAGGGGAATTGCATTTGCTGAAGGGAGATGATTGCAGAAGAGTTACTCCAGCCAGTGTTAGTTCTGTGATTGGCACTTCCCCATATTCTGAGCTTCTCTTAGATTCTTGTCCTGCCGCTGGAGTTCTGAGGCATTTGCCTTTCAGTGCTTGCTAGAAATCCTAAGTGGAGTTGCTTACTCTTCCTCTGATACCTGAGCTTTGTGGGTTAGGGTGGGCTTTGATTACTCCTCGCTCAAGCAGAGTGTTTCTGATTTTTGCTTTCTCTTTGCTGACAACTTTAGCAACATCTCCTGGAGCGGTTCTTGAACCGGGCAGCGATTGCCTTCCAAAACCTCTTCATGGCAGTGGAAGATCACTTTGAGCTGTGTCTGGCCAAGTGTAGGACTTCATCACAGGTGAGGCACAAGCACATGTCCAGGGCCCAAAAATGTGCCCTTGGAAAATGGGGCTCAATCCTGTGAATGGTTGGTGTATCGTGTTTGTATTTTCATAAAAGTTGAAGCTATAGCTGAGAGCCAGTCTGAAGGCAAAGCACATATTTAGAGCAGGACAAGTTGCACATTCTCTTTAGAAAAGAGGAGCTTAACTAAACAGAGACTGATTTCAATGACCAGTGAAGATCTCAGATGAGTTCTGGGGAAGATCTCATTAGGATGAAAATAGTGAGAGCTGTTCCCAGTAGCCTCAGAATGCTCTTTATTTTATGGTACAGTTGGAAACTAACCATGTGCTGACAATCATCTGCATAGTAACTCAAAAACTATGTTGTAATTTCTTTGCTTATTAAGGACAGAAGTGAATTTCTGTTACCCATGTGATTTTATTAGAAGTTTTGGTCTAAGCAAGCAGTGGTCCTTTTAGAAAGTGCTGTTGGCTATGTCCTGCAGCTTCAGTATTTCATGTAGCAGTAGGGATGGACTGCAAACAAAGGACAGAGTTCCAAATGTCTCCAAAGTTACTGGGATTTTTTACCCATAACATCTGAGCTCTACCTTTTATCAAGAAAAATGCACACATCTCAAATAGCAACTTTATTGTGTTCTACTTGCTTAGAACATTTGATAATACTTCCTAAACAGATCTAAATTTTTTTTTAATGAAATCTGTTCCCAGCTACTTGGGTACTCTCTTGAAAAGAAGGTTCTGGTTCAACATTGCAGTGCTGTAATACATCAACTGGCTCTTGTATGCTGGCAATATGCAGAGTTCTTTAACTCCAAAGGCACTCTGATGTGTAGAAGAACTTGGGATTTTTTTACCTGTGCATAAACGCTGTGGGTCATGTCCCTCTGTGAAGGGATGCCTTGTTTCACTGTGTGTATATTGTTAAAGCTTCTCCTCCTTTCCTGGCAGAGTGTGCAGCATGAGAACACCTACAGAGACCCAATTGCCAAATACTGCTATGGCGAGTACCCCCCAGAGCTCCTGCCTGTTTGAGAGCTGCAGATCTGAGCAGCAAAGGAAAGAACTGCAGACTTGAATCCAAAAGAACAAGACAGCAGCTGTTGCTTTACCAAAGCCTCAGCGTAAAAAGCTGTGTGTGGGGGCAAACCCAGAGGTGAAGAGAGAAAGTAAGGAACTTAAGTTCTTCAGGACTGAATCTTGCTTTCTTCAATTTATTATGCACCTGCTTTTGGAGTGCTGGTACTGTGCTACTGTGCCAGAGCATTCTTTGGATACTTCCTCTAAATTTCAGGAATTGTGGAGTCAATCTAGGCTATAGAACACCATGGGAAAAATATCTAATGTGGCTTTGCAGCTGTAAATGGAGGTTCAGTTGTGTCTCTGCAGTCCAGAGACTTTCCAGGGTGACAGCAGTAACTGGAGGACTTTTCCTTTCAGAGAGCAAAGCATGCCCGCTGTGCTTCTCTCTCTGGAACCCTTCTTGACATGCATGGTGTACACTACATATGTAATTATGAATTATTTATTCATTTTATATGGGTCACTGGCTGAAAGTATGGATGCTTTGCATAGCTAGTTGTGGATGCCTTTCAGTCCGTGCTTTGCTGTGTCAGCTAGAAGGGGTATTTTAGATCCTGACTAAAGTTGGTAGGGCTTTTTTTTCCTCCTTAGTCTAAAGGAATTGTATTGGGATTTGTTACTATAGTACCTATGTTCCTCTTAGTGAGTTTAAACCATTCAGAACTCCAATGGAGTTGTTGTTCTGTCACAGTCCCATAGCACAAGAGAAGAGCAGGGATCTGCCTAGAATGGGATATTTATTTTTCCCTAAACACTTTCCTTGTTACTCTGCAGCAGTTTCCTCAAAGAGGAGTCCAGTTTTGTGAGCAGCTCTCTGCTGCCCACTTGCTGACAGGGAGCAGGGAAGATTTGTTTGCTTGAACTTGTTCAGGCCTTGGTATTTCAAATGTACTTCACTCCTGGTTGTGCAGGAGGCAAAAGGGTGGAGTTGAGCTCTCCACACCACCTTTCCCAGACCTGCCTGTGCCTTTCCACACTGCTCCAGTGAAGGAGGCAGGATGGGTCTGTCAGCCTGTTCCAACTCCTCGGCATTTCTGGCAGATCCCGAGATGTTTTACATCTGCATCTCAGGAACCAAACAGCAGCTTCCTTTTAGCCCTTGGAGCCCCCTTGCACCAAATTCAAGCTGACCTTCACCTTTGACAAACCTAATGAACAGGACTTAGTTACAGGAAGACAAGAATCCCATGCTTGCTTTACACAATCCAGTGCCCACCTCCTGCCAGTGTACCTCAGCAATGGGGAAAGGAAGAGGGCGTTTAGGATAAAAGGAGGCTGCGTCCTCCAAAATCTCGAGAGAGACCCCACGGGGGTATGGTGTAGTGGACTCTCTCCCTTTATTCGAATAAAGCTGCAGGACTCCTCTGTTTCCTTTGTGGACACCGGCTTTTCACAGCGTGGCTTTTCACACACGCTGAACACACGAGCAGGACAACACACGAGCAGGACAGCACACGAGCAGGACAGCACACGACCCGATCTCCGCGGGGCCCCGACGGGCACTGAGGTAACCCGGAAGTGGCGCGCCTGGTTTTGTCCTCCCCTGAGCCAATGGCAACGCCGGCTGCCCTCACGTGACATCAGTGCCCGCCGCCTTCACGTGACACCAGCGCCCGCCTTTGGGGCCTAACGCGTGCAGTCGCGCGCGCGCCGGGCTGAGCATGCGCAGTACGGCCGTCCCGGCGTGTTCCCGAGTTGTGTGGGAATTCTGTGGGAAATGATTCGTCCTGCTGTGGGAAATGATTCGTCCTGCCGTGCGAAAACGTCCCCGCAAAGCACCCGCGTGGCCCTGTCCCCTCAGGAGCTGTGGGACCAGGGGCTGCTGCAGTGCTCCCCCCGGCCCAGAGAGCCCGGCAGGGCCACAGCCCCTCCTGCCCGCCCTGCTGGCCCAGGGGCAGCCACACGAGCCGCGGCGGTGAGGATTGTGAAGAACGCTTCACACTTGTTTCTTTTTTAAAATGTTAAAAGTTTAATAATNGAAAAGCCAATCATATAATATGCATTTTTCACAGGATTAACCTTTATTACCGGGTGAGCCAAACTCTGCGGAATCCCCAGCCAGGTTGAGGTGCCTCGTGCCAGGTGCTGGAAGAGCCCAGGAAAGCCAGGCCACAGGCAAGCGCTGCATTCCATCCTCCTGCTGCAGCAGGAGGCCCTGTCACCTGTCTAATGCCCCTTGGGGTGTGGGGTTCTTTTTTCCTGGTGGGACCCCTCACAGCTGGGAACCTGCCCCCAGGGCCCTTGGAGGAGGTTACCTCCCGTGAGTTCTGTGCCAGGGATGAAAAACGAGCAGGACTCACTGATTCTTGCTCTTCAGGCTGTTTATTTTTCTGTTACCTTAAGTTCAGCACGCTGTCTGCACACCAGACTGAGCGCACGAGAAACAAGGCACAAAGTGGCTCGATACCCAAAACCAAGGCCTTTTAAATCTAATCAGTCCGATTACTTTCTAACACGTATCTTGATTTTACTTTACTACCAATAACTTCTACTAATCTACTCACGTAGCACCTATGCAACTAGTTTCTCTAACCAATGACCTCGTGCCACCAGTACTACAGAAAATGGAGTAGAAGAAGAACAAGAAGGAGAGGAGACAACACCCAAAATCCTCCATCTTGTCTCCTATTCACTCTCATACTAAAATCCTAAAACCCTAAATTCTTCACCCTGTGATAAACTATTACTACTACATACTACTATCTAGTTCACACCTGCATTCTCTAACTCCTAAAGCCTTGGCAATTTTTTCCCTGGGACAGAGGTTAAAAGCAGTGTCCTGCTGAGAATCAGGGCTTCCTAAAACTGGCATAGAAACACTCCCTGTGCCCTGGGTTCCAACAATGGGGGACGCTTGGGGACAAAGAGGAGGCTGCTGCACTCCCCAGCACGAGGCAGCGCTGCTGGGCCTGCTCAAGCATGCACAGATGGATTTTTCCCATCCTTCCCAGGGCTGCTGCTCTCCCTGCTGAGAGCACGTCAGGGTCGCCAGGGAAAGTGTGGAAAGCTTCAGTTCCCCGTTCCTAGAGCTACGAGGGTCTTTGGTCCAGACTTTCTGGCTGGTGTCCATTCACACAGAGGAGGTCACCACTTATTGCCATGGTCCGTTCATTAACAAAGGACTCTTGACAATAATTTCAGGAGGCTAAATATAATTTACTAAAATGACTCCATAGTTCAGGAGGATTTGGGCTATTATCTGCCCAGCAAGGAGCATCCGAAGCTCCTGCTTCAGCTTCATCCAAGGAATGTTAGAATAGCTTACACAATCAGAGAGATTGTTACTTTATTAAGCAACACGAAACGCAGAGACAAACGCAGCCACACCTGAGAGAAGGCAAAGAAGAGAGAAACTTTATTTTGGTTTTTATATTATATAGGGTTCTGGAAACGACCATCGATTGGAAGGTGAAGTTACATCCTCTCCAACCACACTGGTCAATGACAAAGTCCATCAAACCTTTCTCCTCCCAGGAGAAAGAATGAAAAACAAAAAGACAGTTAGAAACACATGTGCATGTTTACAAAAAACAGCGTGAGAAACTCCATCACAAGAATGAAAACATCAGAAGGCTGAAAAGTGAGAGTGACAAGAGATAACAGTTCTTCACCTCATAAGTTGAAAGAGAAACCCGTATCTCCCATTATCAGGAGACAGGCAGAGAAATCCAAAATGTCCTTGAAACACAACGCAGAGATTTTGTTTACAGAAACTTGTACAGAGTAAAAGACAGTAAAAAGAATGCTTTCCCATGGGCAGAATTTTCTGCAGGCTTGCACACAGAGAAACTTATAACACCTAGAGCCACGTGAGGGCAGGTGACAGGGAGCAGTAGTAGGTGCCGTTGTCATCCTGGCAGGCAGATGTGATGGTGAGGATGCAGGCATTGCTGGCCAGGTCTTTGGTGGCCGAGAAGCGGTCGGGAGTCCTGGCAGGCTTGTGCTTGTCTTGCTCGGAGTTGTAGTAGAGCAGGTACCTGAGGGAGTGGCCCGGGCGCTGCTGGTACCAGGAGATGCCAAAGTGGCTGATGTTGTACTGGGGGCTCAGGGTGCAGAACAGCCGAGCGCTCTGCCCGGGCAGCACCAACACAGAGTGAGGCTGGCTCAGCACGGGCTGAGCCCTGGAAGCTGCACGCACCAAGGATGCGGTTAGTGATGGGCTGAGCCGTGTCCCCCATCACCCTCAGCCCCAAAATGTCCCCAAAATGAGGCAACACCATAACCCAGCCACCATCCTGCTCATCGTGATGCCTCAGGTTTTAGTTTTTATGTTTTTCAGATTCTGTGCTGCTTTAGTGTGTACTTCTGAGCTTCTTATTAGGGGATGGTACGCTCTCTTCACAGAGCAGGGAGACAAAACAATTCCTTCTCTAGCTGGGGATCAAGGACAACCAATCCAAATTTCAGGCCCAAGAGCATAAATAACGTGGGCTGAAGAGAGAAAAACAAGAAGGATGGGACTTCTTAACCTAAAGCTATAATTGGACAATTAAGTCCAATATGCTAATTGGCCAAAACTTATAAAAGTGAGAGATCCCGTGACCGGTCATCCATTTTGTGACCATTTTGGGTTCATCTTGGCTGGGCTCTTGTGCTGCCCAAGATGCATGCATTGAGGCCTTTTAATAAATCCCTGCTTTATTCTTTAGCTCTGTCTATTCTCTGTTCTAGGGCAGCCTTCACAAGGCATCAATCACATCACACAGCCCTAGAGTAAAATGCCTTGCTCAAAGCAACCTCCCCTTGGACAGCCCAGGCCTGCCCACACCCTGCAGTGCCCCTAGGCACCTTACCTGTGCCCAGCGTCCCCAGCAGCAGCAGGACCTTGAAGCCCAGGGCCATGGCAGGAGGCAGAGGAAGGGAGGCTGTTTCAGAGCAGCTCTGGGGTGCTGCACAGACCCTGGGTGCTGCACAAACCCTGGGGTGCTGTGCCCCGGGCGCTGGCGGGATGTATGTAAATGACACAGGGGGCTCAGGGACTCAGCTCCCCGGGGCTGCTCGCTCTGCCGCAGCTGGGCTGCAGGGAGGGGGTGAGAGCCACCCACCTTCACCCCAGCCCATTTCCTTCAGCTGCACCAACCGCAGCCCACCCCACCACCCCATGCCCTGGGCACTGGGGTGGCATCGCTGACCATCTCTCTTTGCTGATGGGAGGAGCAGAGGGTCTCACACTCAGGCCCTCTGCTGCCAGGCATGCAGCAGGCCAGGAGCCTGAGCCACACCGTGCCAAGGAGGCTCCGGGGAGGCAGCAGGCTCCGGGGAGGCAGCAGGCTGGGGGCCACCAGGGAGAAGGGAAGATGGGAGGCAGCTGTCCCATCACAGAAGCAACATAAGGAAAGTTGCTGCTCCCTTCACGCAGCTCCATCACGGGGACAGGAATGACTTGGCAGGGTCTCAGCAGAACTTGCAGCAGGGGCTGGGAGCTGCTGATGGTGCTGAGGGTGCTGCCTCTCCGCTGGGGCCACCTCGGGAGCAGCAGCCATGGGCAGCCGTGGTGGGTGGCTGCTGAGGCCATCGGGCAGGAGGCGTGTCCCCAGGGGCCGGGGCAGAGGTGGCTGCAGCACAGCTGGTGCCTGTGCGGAAGGACAGCAGACCGTTAAGGCCAACGGCCACCAGCTCAGCGAGTGTGAAGCCCCTCCTGTCTGTGACACCTGTCACGGGGCCCAGGGACACCGCCACACGGCCACCAGCCCAGGCTGTCCTCAGCAGTGAGGGCAGCAGGTACTTCTGATGTGCCAGAGCCACTGGGAGCCTCCTGCCCTCCACAGGCAGCTCAGCCCCTGCCAGTGCTACCTCTTCACCATCCAGGGACAGCCACTCCCTCCCCTCTGCAGCACCAAAGACGTTTGCAAGTTTGCCCCTGCAGATATCAGCAGTTTGTGTTTCATGCAGCCAGGCCCCTGAGCTCTTGCAGGTACAAGCACACACTGCAGGTACAGCTCCAGCTGTTGCCCACCAGCACTCCCCAAATTCTGCAAAGTGGTGGCAAGATGAACACGAGTCTCCCTGCACGTGTCCTAGGGGAGGAGTGTCACACACACACATCTTGGCCCAAGCTCTGAGCAGGTCAAGTCCATGGATTAGACTGACTCTGAAATGAAACTTGGCAAGATGAGGGAAATCACCTCCTCATGAAAAGAGGGGCATTCCAGAGAAAGGGAATTTGTCCTCAGAGCAGTGAGCACTGGATAATGCAGCACATCAGTGTTGCTACTGCTTCCCACCACTCTGGCCCTCCCCATCTGCTGAGCAGCCCAGGAACATTATTTCATCCATGATTTCCACAGGAAAAGGGGATGATGCTATGGGGCCCTGACTGCAGGAACACTTGCACAGCAACATTTGGGCACCAAACAGAAGATGCAGCTGGCACATGACCATGTACACCACGGGGCTGCAAAACCCCAGTGCTTCCTGCTCCAGAGTAGGACCAGCACAGGCAGGGTCCTCAGAGAGATTTTTCCAGTGGCATCCAGCCATGTCAGGCTTGCATACAGAGAAACTTATATTATGTTCTTGCAACATGGCAAGACTACAAAGAGTCTGAAATTCAGAGCATCTGGGAGCACATGGAGCAGGCACAGCCTTCCCAGCAGGCTGCGTTTAGCTCAGCCCCTGCTCTACCTCTGCTCTCTTCCCCCGCAGGAGGCTCCAGAATCTGCAGGGGCCATTCACTGTTGCTGGGCGATCTGGCTACTGAAACCACAACAGCGTCAGTGGGAATACAGCCTGTGTGTCCTGGGCTCTCCAGCAGCTCCCAGCGCTGCCTGCAGGAAGGGACCCGGCCCCACAGCCCTGCCAGGGGCACAGCAGCACCATGTTCGCCACAGTGAGATTCGGAGGTAGGTGGGGAAAGCCCCGGCCCTGCCTCAGCCCTGCGGCCAGCTGGGCGCCCAGGCCACCCTCATCACCCCCACAAGGGGCAGGGAGGGACCAGCCGGGCACCCAGGCCACCCTCATCACCCCCACAAGGGGCAGGGAGGGGCCAGCCAGGCACCCGGGCCACCCTCATCACCCCCACAAGGGGCAGGGAGGGACCAGCCAGGCACCCGGGCCACCCTCATCACCCCCACAAGGGGCAGGGAGGGGCACAGCACCTGGTGCACAGCAATGCCCAGTGCTTGGGGAACAGGCAGGAGAGCTCTGGCAGGGCACAGCAGCATCCTGCACCTCACCTGCTTTAAAAAAAGGGAGATCTATTACCCCTACACTCCAAATCACAGAGGAAAAACTAGTCCAGCAGAGCTGAGTTAAGCACAGGGAGGGAGGCTGGAGGTGAGGATGAATTCCCAGCCTGGCAGCTCTGGGAAATCACCTGAGTGGGCCCTGGTTATCCAGACACAACCAGAAGAGCCATGGGGCACAAGTGCCAGCTGCTAGCAGAGCTCCTCTGGTCTGGGCTGTGTGGGAAGGGTTCCCTGACTCAAATCCTGGCTCTCAGTTTCAGAGAGCAGGCATTTGTGGGAAGGAATGAGCAGCCCCTATCCTGACCTCACCCAGCTGGCTGAGAGCCTTGGCCTGACCCCAGACACTCATGGCTGAAGCCATCAGACACACACAGTCCTAAGCCTTTGCTCCCTCTGCTATTTGAATTGGATGCCCAGCTCTGACTCGTGATGTGTGTGAGCCCTGGGGGATTTCTCAATTGTGACAAACTCGGTCAGAGTTCATGGCCAAAATATGCTCGGGTGACTCAGCGACCATGTCCATCTCTTTCCCCTTGTGACTGGGACCAGCTTGTAGAAGGGGACTGGCAAGGACCAGGGCTCACTGCTTTTTCCTACTCATGCTTGATGAAAGAAAGTTAAAGGACAGAGACTTCATCCATCAGAACCACTTTCCCCAAATCAAAGTGCTCATCTTCTCCCCTTGACCTGGGGCACTACCAGCACGCATGGCTGTAATGCAGCTGCTCAAAGCCCTGCTGATGCCATGTGGGGATCCTGCCTTTGCTGGCCACAGTGGGCACCTCTGAGCCACCTGCTGTGCCTCCTGCCATGCCCATGTGGTCCCTGGGCTTGGGGTGACCGCACTTCTGTCTCAGGTCTCATTCCCTGTCTGCAGCCAACTGCCAAGAGATTGTGAACCTGCTCTGCTGCGTCCAGACCCTCACAGGTCACCTGAAGAGGAAGTGTCAGTGCAGGCCTGAAGGTACGAGTGCTCTGGGCACCAAGGGACTGCCACTCACCCTTAGAGGAACAGCACAGGGTAACAAATGGGTCACATGGGAGGCACAGAACATCCCAGAACACAGGGAAAGGGACAGCAAACCTCCCACTCCCCAGATCTCAACAGATTCTGTTCAAAGTGTAACTTGCCAAGGAAAATACCTCTAAACCCCACAGGCTCATGTTGGCCCCACAAGGGCACCCTGGGCTTCCTTCACCGCCTCTCTCTCTCCAGACTGCATCGATCTTGTGGATGAAAAGGGCACCCTGATGAACCTGAGCAAAGTGGAAGATCCTGTATCTGAATATGCCAGTAAATACCTGCAGGGAAGGCAGCGCTACATCCTCATCAGAGTTGTCCGTAAGTTCCTTGGCCGGACAGCCCAGCTCAGCCTCTGGGACAGGAAGGGCCTGCTCTGGGGGGAGATTTGGACAGGGCTCTGCTCAGCAGTCACTTGGACATAGCACAGAAGCTCTGAGGAGGTAAAAGCCAGCTCAGATGAAGAGCTAGAGCTCAGCCTTTGTCCAAGGGCTGCTCCAGGGGAGAAGGAACTTTTCCTGAGCAGAACCACCTGCCCCAGTTACAAGCCTTCAGTTTACAGCCAGGAGACTAATCCATTTCTCCCATTCTGCTGGTAGGAGAAGAAAACTCTGAAGCCACCTGCTATGAATCCTTGCTAGAGGACCTGGGGAAACACTACCCTGACCTACCAGGTAAGAGCCAGGCACCCACCTTCCCTCTACAGAGGAGTCAGGGGTGCAGGCATGACTCCTGTTCCCACCTCAGCCCTCACACAGCACCTGTGGGACTCTCCTCTGATCCCCCTGTGCTCCTTCAGGGCTTTTACAGCTGTGGGCAGCGAGTGCATTCCAGCACCAAGGGAGGGGACAAGCAGGGCTGCTGGGCAGGACCCTTCCTAGTTAAGGGTCACACCCCACACCAGGCAGAGGCCTTCCCAGCTTGTCCCCCTGGCAAAGAGGGTCATCTCCTTGGAACAAACAGGGAGGGAAGGACATCAAGGGAAATTGGGAAACCCTCAAGTGTCTCTCCCAGGCTGTAGTCTCACAGGTTGGCAGTGCCTTACTCAACATGTGATGGGCAACTGACCAACACAGCAGGAAAACAACTCTGGATGGGCTTGGTCACCCCACAGATCGGCTGCAGGAGCTCTCAGGAAAGACTCAGAGGACAGAGCAGAAGAAGAAGGGCTCCTTGCAGAGGGCTCAGCCTCACACCAGCACCCGAGCCAGGAACAGGACCACCTTACAGAGCAAGAGGAGCTTGGAACACAAGAACACCCCTAAATGAGGAACAGACCCATTACTGGTCACACAGGCAGCACAGCCTCCACCAGGCCCCAAACACCTGCCCAGGTACTCATTCCCAGCACAGCAAGAGTCCCCTGCTGCTGAGCCCCTCTCCCTGGGATCCCCTGCCCCTCCCAGAGCTTCACACCACCACACCCCAAGCTGCACCCTGACAAACCCAGCATCACAGCCAGGCACAAGCACCATCCTCCTGCTTCAAGGGGTCTCATGTTCCCCTGGCATGGCCTGCACTCCCCAGGGACAAGAACCTGCACCTCCTTTCCTTTCCACCCACCTGCACTCCTATCACTGGATGGGTCTGCTTCCCACTGCCCCACTCTGGAGTGGCCCTGCAGGGACTGGCCACTGCAATCACCAGGAAAAGCTGCTCCAGAGAGAGCCAGTCCCCACAACTGCAGCAGCACTTTGCCAAGATGGGTCAAAGGCAGAACACACCTGCTGCAGGTGCTGCTGCTGGCACTCCTTAACAGCTTCTCCACCCAGAGCAGCACCCCAATAGCCTAATACACTTATTTCTTAAAGGGAGTCAAACAACTTTGGAGTAGCTCCTCCCTGCTCACACAGGACAGCTCAGCACATGGAGCACTTGGGCTTTTCACCTCTGGCATGTACTTTTTCCCTTGGCTGTCTCTCAGGAGAGCACAAGACACCCCTGATAACGCCAGGCACAGCTCAGGACACCTCTACCAAGAACTTAAGGCTATGACATTTAGAAGGGGCAGGACTTTCAACACCAGCCTCCAGCAGCTGCTAACAGCATCTGCTACCAGCATTTACCATCTAGACTTGGATTTTCTCACAGATCCCAGCAAGGGGCTGAAAACTTGCCCTTTAGTCAACAGTCAGAGATCAAAAGGTTAAAAAGACTAATTCTCCCATGAAAAATGCATCAGTTAAGCATCTGAAAGTGTCCTGGTTTCACTGCTGTGCCACTAAAATTGCAGCTGAAACCTCAGAATTCCCTCTTAGGTCAGCATGGGGAACAGGGTGTCCTGCTGGAGGCCAGTCCATGGGCAGCAATCACGAGGCTGTGCTGCCAAGGTGACTGGAGGAGGAAAGCAGCTCCAAACTTCACCTGATGCCAGTGACCTTGACAACATTGCATAACCTGCTGAAGCTTCAAAGTCAGATTAGCCAACTGTATCCAAGTCCCACAGCCAGACAGGTCACACTCTCTTAGCTCTGAGGTCAGGACAGGGATTCAGGAAGAGGATATCTATAGAAAAGTAAGTTGTCACTGAAAATACTGTGGGACACGTGTTGGCTTAGCTCTCTGCAGCCTCTCCTATGCCTGGAGGGCAGCCAGTGTCTGCATCTCCTTCTGCCAAGTCATGCAGGCACAGTCCTTGCTAGGCTGCACCCCCTGTTTGCAGGAAATACACACTTGTGCCTTGTCCTTTGGCTGACAATGTTAATGCTTTGGTAGCTTAATTTTAGCTTAAGAATTAAATAAAGAATGTGCACAGGTGATAGGTCCAAATAAATTCTTTTATTTCTCTGTAATAAATACAGTGCTATCTGAATACTGAAGACCCTTGGGTCCAATCATTCCTTTCCTTCCCTACTAGTTCAGAAGTGAATTACCACTAGAATACTCCTGTGTCTGGTCAGGCTACTCCCTCCAGCTCCCTGTCTGTCCTTCCACTCCCTGTGGATAGCAGGGCTCTACACCACAATCCTCTTTCCTGCGAGGGGGCAAGTTCTTCACAGGAGAGAAGAAACACCTACAGGGAAGAAGCAGAAGTTCAGCATTAGCTACACGTTCCAGCAGCTGGAATTAAAAGCTCTCTCACACCCAAGGTAACCAGATAACCTAACTACTGACAACAGCTGGTACCAAATGCAGCAGGAATTAGAGAAATGGCAAGGGAGAGCAGCAGACTTCCCATGGCAGCAAGAGAACCCTCCAAGAAGGTACCTACAGCCTCCCAACCTTCAGAGACACGGTCAAAATAATTTCTCCTTCCCTTTCCAGCTACCTTCTGCTCTCCAGAAAATGGGAAAAACACAACTGCTTCCTACTTAAAGCCCTAAAGAGCATTCTATCCCCAAAAGATCGCTTCTGCAACCTTTAAACCCCCGGAGATGCTCTGCTGGCAGCAGTTCCCTCCCGCAGGGCCAGGGCACACTCACCATTGCTGTACTTGCACTGCTTCAGAGCCTCGTTGAAGCCCTCGCACAAGGTCAGGTCTCTCTGGTTGGTAGCGCACTCCAGGAACTGCTTCATCTCATAGTGGCACGGTCCGTACGGCGACTGCTGCAGCACGGCCCGGGGCTCCTGCGGCCACGGGCCCGGTCAGGGCGGCCCGGGGGCAGCG
>VXAX01000739.1:361813-385589 GCA_013399835.1 Leptocoma aspasia
CGGCTCACATCCTCACTGCCTTCAATGGCTTTATTCAGTCAGAGCTCCGTGTCTGGCTGGTTCTGCTCACCCAACCAGCCCATGAGTGCAGCCACCCCATCCTGCCGAGATGTGGGGAGCCCTCTCTCCTTCCGGCTGCTGGCCCTGCCTTGCCAAGCTGGCCTGCACATCCTGGGGACAGACACCTCTGGCTTGCCACAGCCCAAGGGACGATGCCAGAGCAATGTGGAGGGGCAGGAGGGTGCCACCAGCAGCGGCAGCCGAGAGGAGCTGTGGGAGTGGGACCTGCTCCAGGGAAGGAAGTTCAGCAGCTGAGGAGGGGGGAGAGAGGGAGCTGAGGGGCTTGGCTGCTCTGAGCAGAAACGTGCATGAAGAAAAGCCCCGACCCACACCCTGAATTCCACAGCTCGACTCCAGGGACAGGGAGAGGGAGAGAGGACAGGACGGGACATCTCCAGCAGCCCTGCGACTTGTTCATAAAAGCCTCATCTCAGCAGCCCTGCCTGCCTCCTCCCCCATCGCCTCCACAGCTCACGCTGGGTTTTATTAACGCAGTTCCCCTCGGGCTAGAGGGAATCATATCCCAGGAGACATTCCAGTCTCAGATCGGCTTCGGAGGGGATCAGAGGGAGCCAAGGGTGGGGGGCGTTTCGCCAGGACGTTTCATTCGCGGAGAGCTGGCAGGTTGGGAGCGCTGCAAGACGGCACTAGCAGCCTCCTTATCAGACACCGAGCAGCCGCGGGCTGCAGCCGAGCCTCTGCTCGCCGCTCGGTGTCCCAGCCACTGCTGCTTTGTCCGGGCTGCTGGCTGGAGCTCTTCCCCTGGGCTCTGCCGGGTGCTGGGGGCACGGCCGGGCGCAGGGGGGCTGGGTGGGCAGTGTGGCCCGTGGCTCAGCTGAGCACGCTGGTGGTGACCCGCAGCCACAAGGGCTCGGCCGGGGGTCAGCGCCCGTCCCCGAGCGCCGCCGGGGCCGCAGCCACCATCGCCCCCTGCAGCAGCCCGGAGCTGCGGCTCCCGCCAGGAATGGGAGCTGGCTCCCCGGCGTCTGGCTCCCCAGGTGAATTGCGGTGTGCCCTGAGCCTACGCCAGGAAAATGCCAGCAGATGAAACTGCATCTCAGGCCAAGAGGCACGAAGATGGATGTGTTTTCCTCGCCTGGCTTATCTCGCAGGCAGCGCTTCTCAGCGGAGCCCGGCTCTGTTTGTGTGCGCCCGGCTCCTGGCACGGGGCAGGATTAGACAACAAACACACAAACACTGCGGCGGAGCTCCCGAGCCTGGCCCTGCCCTGCCGGCACCGGCACGGAGCCGCTCCTCGGGGCCAAACCCAGCGCTGAGTCCGGGGCTGAGTCCAGNGAGTCCCAGGCTGAGTCCAGGGCTGAGTCCAAGGCTGGGTTCCAGGGCTGAGTCCGGGGCTGGGTCCCAGGGCTGAGTCCGGGGCTGCTGCAGCTGCACTGGGGCTGCAGCGGGAGGAAGAGCCGCAGGACCCCGCAGCTGCTGGAACACCGTGCGATCTGCAGTGTGAGCTGCACGGGGGACAGGCTGTGACTGACTCAGTGCTCCCCCAGGGACCCCTTCCCGGCCTGGACCCCTGAGGAGCGCAGTGCAGCTCTGCAAGGTGAGGGGCAGGACGGTGCTGCCACCGTGTCCCTCGTTGCGAGGTCACAGGGGGCAGCAGTGCCTGCCCGGCAGCCCTGCAGGCAGTCGGGGCCGTGCCCCACACACGCCCTTGGTTTCATAAGGGTCTGCATCAAGCACACCCCAAACTTGTCTGATTCTGCACCGCTGGGTTCACCCCAGAGTCAAGGTCAAAGAAAAAGGAGTTTTAAGGGCAAAAGAAAATAGATGTAAAATAAGTAGTAGGGAATCAAGCAAGACTTTCTGGAAATTCATAGTGAGGCTGACCTAGTTATGTTGAAGTCTGGAAAACTTTGGTGTTTTCAAGGTTCACTGTTTGGACCCAGGACAGCCTGCACAATTCCAGCATTTCCATTTAAAAGATTTTTTAAAAACCCAAAAGAGATTTGAAGCAAAGCACTTTGCTGACCAACATACATTTTTATGTATTGCTTTATTTTACATATTATTTTACCTTTCCACTTGTGAGTCCAGGCCCAAAGGCCAAGTTCCCACTCCACAACCTATTCTTGCCCACTCCCCATGCCCATATCTTGGGCTGCCAGCAGAGGAGGAGAACTGGGTAATTCAAAAAGTACTCCTGATCAATCACGTTTACATGGGCAGTTCATTGCACACGACTCCCAGCCTTGTTTGCACCCACCACCACCTGTACAAACACCCACTTTGGCTGCCCAGGAGAAAAACAAAGTGCCAGGGCCAAAGAAATGGGGAATCCCAAAAGAAAGAGGTGAAAACAGAGACTTACCTGATGGGGACATGTCCTCATTTGTCACCCACTGAGCAGTGACGCTGGAGACATCAATTAATGAGGTTATCTCCTACAGAGAGAGCAGGAAAGACATCAGAGAAACCAAAGGGGTTTCCCTGTCCTGGGGATTTGGCTCCCGGACCCTCTTCCAGCTGCTCAGGGAAATGCCCAGGAGGCATAAAGCTCCATGCTGACTTTGCAGGGGACCTCAAGCCAGGTCCCCAGGCACACAGAATGCAGCTGTGAAAGTCACACCAGGGAGGTGGCAGGAAACAAAGGACTTTGGACAGACAGGCTTAATTCATTTAAATTCAGTTTCTCTCTCACTTCCCTCCCCTTTCCCCTTCCCTCTCATCAGACAGCTCTTCCCCCGCCTCTCTCAGTCCAAAGTGCCTTACAGCAGTATCACACCCAAGTGGCCCATGGGCTGAGAGAGCTATTCCCCCTCTTTGCTGCTCACAAAGAATCAAACCTGCTGTTCTCTTCTTCTAGCACAGCTTCTTTCCCCCTAACACCTGCTGGGCTGTAGAGAGCTTATCCCCAGGTGGTGGTTCCTGTTGAGACTCACGTTACGATGCTGCTTTGCCTGCCCAGGTGTTCACAAGGCTCTCCTTGTTGGGAAGCATTAGGGGAGTGGGAGAAGAGTAATGCTTGTGGTCAGAAAGACTTGGAAAACTCATGACAGCTCTGCCACTTGCTAGGGCTGGAAGGCCCTGCACAGATGCTGAGCAAGAAGAGCTCTGTGTGGGGACACTAAATCCGCAACATCGGTGACCATTGGGACCTCCCAGCCATGAAAACTTCCACTGAGCTCCTGCAGCCACCCCGAGAAGCCCAGGTTTGGCTCCAGCCGGGCAGGAGCTGCAGGAAAGCAAGCAGGCAGTGAGATGTCAGACTGAGAGATGTCACACTGTCTGGGGCTGGGGTGGGAGCCCTGTGCTCGTGTGGCAGCAGCCTCTGTGCAGACAGCACTGCAGACAGCAGGGGTGAGGGCTGCATGGACAGGACAGACTGTGCCTGAGAGAGCTCCCAGCTCAGGAGCACAACAAAAAGGAATTCTGCAGGCTGCACAGAGGGCCCTCTGCAGAAGGTGAGCATGGGAGCCCCCAGAACATCCAAAAGGACATTTTCCTGCTGCTAAACATCTACTGGCTTGGCTGGGAAGTATCTCTGATCCCAAACACACCATGCACTTTCTTTTGTGTTAAGTGCCTCGGCAGGAGCCAGCAGTTCTCACACACGGTTCCGTCTCTGCAAGGACCAAGTTTCCCAGAACACTCCCTTTAAAAGTCTCCCTTCATTAAGAAGAGCCAAAACTGCCTGTTGCTGCCTTACAGGCTGCTCCCATGCCTCTCCCCACTTCCCCAGGGCTCCACTGCCATGGGCTGGAAAGCACTGAGCTCCCAGAGACACCAGCATTAAAAGAAAAGACACTAAAGAAAAGAGAGACAAAGGCAGGAAAGCTTTTTTCACTGGGACCCAGCTGTCTGGCTCAGAGAAAGGCAAGAAATGAGGGTCTGCTCTGCATTCCTGGGGCACAGCCAGAATAACAGCAGAAGGGTGAATTCCACAGTGCAAAGTGGTTTTCCCTGCTCCCCTATCCCCTCTCACAAGTAAGGCCTTGGGGATCCCCTGAGCACGGTGCTCCAGTGCAGGGACATCTTGCTAACAGCCTGTGAGTTAAACACTGCAGCACCTTCCAAATCCAGCCAAGACCAGGCTCTTTCTTCTCACATCTGCTTACCCTACCCAGCATTTACATCGTCAGTATGGTTCCCATAAAACTAAACATGAACAACTGATCACAGACAAATAAAGCAGTAATAGAGTCTGGGATGTCAGGAAGCCTTACCCACTCCCTGCACACCAGCCCAGGCAGCTGCAGATCAAAGTTTTCTTATTTGCAATACATTTCTTGAAACAATTTTCAGCTAAACTCAGTCTGCTGAGAGGATGCTGACACAATCCAGGGCTTCCCCCATAGAAACAGGAACCAAGAAACCAGATCTGTGCATTGCTGCCTCCATCTCCAGGTGGCTGAGCAGATGGAGAAGGCTTTGGCATCTCCAAAATGGGGAGTTGCTCCCTTCTTCCCCCTCCCTCAGCATCCCTGCTAGGGAAAGCCGTCTTGCAAAGGGTGAGTGAAGGGTTTGAGTGAAAAAGCGAGCAAAGCAGAACCCTGCACAGGCAAAGCAGGGGTGCAAACACATTAAAAAACACTGTGAGCTACTCCCCACGGGGAGTGGAGCGGTCTCGACGGGCACTAAGAGGATTGGTTTTAGTCCTTGGCACCCTTAGGGAGGGCAGGCGAAGGTCACGTTTAAAGGGGCCCGTTTAAAGGCACCCCAAGGCAGACAGACCCGGGTGCACGGAGGCCGGGGGCCGGTGCGGGGCAGGCGTGGGAGGGGGGTCNGGGCAGGCGGCCACGGTGGGGGGATAAAAGGCTCAGCGAGGACCCCCACCCTCCTCCTCTGCCCCATGTCCGAGCCCGCTCCGCCGCCCGGCATGGCCCGCCCGCCGCTGCCCGCCGCTGCCGCCTTGCTGGCCGCCGCTCTGCTGCACTGCGCGCCCGCCGCGCCCGCCCGCCGACACAAGCCGGTGAGTCGGGACCGCCCGGTGCCTCCCTCCGTGTCCCCCGCCGCTCTCCGATGCTGTCCCGAGGGCGGGATCTCCCCGGCAGATCCTCCGCTGAACGGGCTGAGCCGTCTTCCCCCCGCCGCTGCATCCATCCCCGAGCCGCGCTCGGGATGCCGGCACGGGCAGCGCTGCCGGGACTCACCGGCCCTGCCCCGGCGGTGCCTCCCGCTCCGCGGGCTCCTCTTGGCTTCTTGGGGAGTTTTCACAGCCGTGTTCCCGAGGGAAAACGGGGACCGGGACAAGGAGAGTTTAGGAGAGGACACGGCGTCCCCCGAGCTTTACAGGCAGCAGAGCACTTGCTGCTGCTCAAACGCCGCCTGCACACTGTGCTGGCAGTTCCCAGAAGTGTTCCGGGGAGACGAGACTAAAGCGATGAATCAGAGGAGCAGCAGGGCTCTTTCTTCCTGCACATGCCTGCCCGATCCCAGCACCTGGGACGGAGCTGCGAGCAGCAGGGACTGCGGCTGCCGGAGGAGAGCAGCGGCGTGCGAGGGATTTGGGGGACAGGAGGAGACAGAGAGCTCCTTGTGCTGGGAATGTGTGCTGCAGAATTGGCTTGTTGGAGACATGCGCTTCGCTGGTGTGCCATGAAATAACAGAGCAAATGCCCAGTAGCAGCCCAAGGGGATTAGTTCAGGTTCTGTCGATGGTTTTATTATCAGCTCTGTCATCTGAGCACTTTCTAACTTGGCTGCTAAATCTGCTGTGGGCTGGGACTTGGCACAGAGCAGCCTCGGCCCCCGAAGTGCTCGCATTCCTCCAAACGAAATGTCACCGTGCTCGGCCCCGCTCTGCCGCTGGGGAAGGTGAGGCCGAGCGCTCGGTGGTGGCACCCTGCGCTCCAGGGGTGACGCTGCTCTGCGGGCTCCAGTCCCATCGGAGAGCAGCAGGTGGTGGGCTGGGAGGGCAGAGCTCCACCCGCACAGAGCTGGAGGCTGCTGGGTCCCAGAGGACACTGGCTGGGCTGGCAGGTGCCCCCTGCTCTGCCCTGTGCGAGCTGGGAAGCTGCTGCTCCTGGAGGAACCTGTACAGCCCCTGGTCCTGGTCTGGCTGCCAGCAAGGGTCTGTGTGGGATCCTGGGGGAAGGGAGAGCCAGCCTGGGTTTCACACCACCTGAGCTCCAGCCCAGCTGCCATGTCACCGTCCATCTCCTGCCGGTGCCACAGCTGCTGACTGACTGCACGGGTTGCAGGGGCTCAGCTGGCCCGGCCAGAACCCCTTCAAGTGGGAAGTGCACCAAATTGCTGCAGAGCACAAAGTTAATGCAGGGGTCCAGGCCTGCTCAGACTCCTGGACCATCAAATCCACTACCCTGCTCCAGAAGAAGGTCCCCCCAGTTGGCAGTCTGCCAGCAGAGAGGTGATTTCTTCCTCATCCTGGGCCAAGGATGTGAGTGCTAATCCTTCCCTCTTGGCTGGAGTGACTCCAGGTGATACTCCTGCAGGTATGTTTTGTTCAGCAATACCTTGTGCTCGTGTGTTTGTCCAGCCACGTGGGGCTCAGGGTTTCAGACTGACGTGTTTGACTCAGCCTGTGCAGGGATGGTGCTGCATTGGTTGGATTGGAAACGGACTGATGACTTCCCATCCCTTCAAATAGCAGTTCTGTCACCCCAAATAGCTGCTCTTTTGGGTTCCTCGTCTGGTGTCAAGGCTTCTGAAGGTTGTTCTGCTGCCTCTGAGGTGAAGCCAGTTTTACAGGATGTAAGCTGGCAGCAGGGCACCCCGCTCCTCTCCCAGCCAGGGAACACGTGGGTGCAGGACAGCTGAGGTGGCCCTGCTGGGCTGACAGTGGCCTCTGCCACTCTGGCCCTTCTCACAGAGAGCTGTGCCACGCCATCACGTTCCCTTCTCTGACTACTCCGAGCCTGCTGCACAAAGGGATGTTTCCCTAATGTCTGACAGCAGCTAATTTCCTGTCTGGGCACCTTTTGCTGTCAGGTGATGAATGAGAAAGGAGCCAAGGGGCTGAGCCGGGGAAAGAGATTCATACTCCCGTGAGACAGACCACAGGAGCTCCTCGAGCTGTGCTAGTGCGTGGGGTGGGCAAGGCCAGCCCAGGTGCAGGAGTGTGCTGCACCCCCTGTTTGTGCTCCAATAGCGAGTCACAACGGCAGCAGCTGAGAGGGGAGGGAATCAAGGGCTGAGATTCATTTTCAAGCCAGGATATAGGGCAAGTTGCAGAAGGATTTGTGTTCTTTGAGGCAAACCCTGTAGAGCTCCTTCACTTTCATATTACTGCCTAAAGAAAGAAAGAGAAAACCGAGAGCAGAATAAAGGCTGTGTCTGGTGTCCACTGTAAAACTTGAGAACAAAAGATCTGCAGTCCTCGGGGCTGTGCACGCGCAGACACCGAATTCCTGCCTTGCTTTCGGCTCCCCTGGGAAATCAAAGTCAGTGCGTTTGCTGGGAAGGTCCCTCTCCGTGGAGAAGTGGTGGGCACCCTCCCAGCTGCCAAGGTGACCTGTCAGGGGTCCTGCAGCTCTCCCCCTGGACACAGCAGGTTCCCCTCTGGAAGCAGGGCACTGCCTTCCCCACAGCCCCTGCCTGCCTCGCTCCGGGCTCAGGCAGCTCCCGCAGGAAGGGTTTGATTTGCACTCGTTGGGTTGGCTATTTAAATCCTGCAGCCAGTGGCAGGGTAATTTTAGGCATGTTTATCTTCTGCTCTGGGAGAGGCTGAAGACACATGTAAGTAGTTATTCTCCAGCGGGTTTGCTGTGTTTGTGCTTCCACAGGCAGCACACACGCACACCCTGCAGTGTGGCAGGGCTTGGGGTGCAGCTGGCAAAGCACAGGGGAGGGGGAGGACAGAAGCAGTTTGGGGAAGATCCCCCTCTCCAGGTTATGTTGCACTTCCCCCACACTTATCCTGCCCTGGCACCATAACTTGTGGGGTTCCTGCACTGTGTAGGAGTTGTTTGAAAAGAATTTTTGGTGGAAAGTTGTCCTGCAGAGATGCTGATCCGACTTCTTCCCGCTAAGCAGCTCTTTCCCACTAATCCCATATGGACAGGTAAACGGAGGGTTTGTGGGTGTTCTTGCACTGGGGATGGCTCAGCCTAAAGCAGATGGAAGCACAGCTGAGTCTGCACATAGCTGCCCAGCAAAATGAAAAGCAGAGCACTTCAGGGGTTCGCTAAGGACCACAGACGTGTTTTAGATGTTCACTGAGATCCTGGTGCAGATACAGGAGTCCAAGCAAGGACAGGCAGGTGACCAGACCTCCTCCTCTTGGTGGATTTGGGCAGGAACAGGCACTGGTAGCTTATGGCTCCTCTCAGCTTGGATGTAACTGCACAATGAACAAAACATCTCAACCCCCTTCCTCCCCTGCCAGGAGTGTGCCACATCCTAGAGCAGTTTCTTCATTTCAAGGGGAATTCTAGGTCATCAGATTAAGGGCTCTTGAAACCTTTTGCTATGTCAGCATCCTGGGGCTTGTTTGCTCTGCAAGTACTCCTGTTTCTGGCAAACTGTTGCTTGGGTGACACCAGCAGCTTGGTTGTGGTGTTGTTGATGGAATAGTCTCACAAACTGTCACATAATTAAAATGTCTGATAATAAAAATAGTCCCTCAGTGTTTATTCATTTGCTTTCTCTTGTTATACCAAAGCCTGGTTCTTCTCATTCTGTCTGCGGGCATAAACATTTGCAGTCCGTAATGTTTCGTGTTTCACGTTGCTTAGGAAAAATAAACATTTTCCTTTTTCCATTGCCAACAACAACTACCACCAAGCAATCCGGAAACAAGCTGCCAGGCCCCGGGAGGTAGTGCTGGACGGTGCCCTGGGGTGTGGGAAGTGAGTGGAGAGGAAAATCCAGCAGTGTGTGCATGGCCAGGCACTGCAGCAGCAGCTCCCGTTTGGCCTCAGCCTTTGTGCCCTCCCTGGCTCTGGCTGCAGTGGGACCAGGCTCCAGCCCAGCACGGGCAGCCAGTCCTGGAGCAGAAGTATTTTGTGTGAGCAATGAATCCATTGAGGGGTTGAGAGACTCTGCCTTGTCCTGAGAGAGGCAGGATCAATAAATCTGGTAGCTTTGCCTGTTTCCACCAACAGTGCCTTGACCAGGAGCACATTTAGCTCAGCGTTAGACCAGACCACAATCATGTTTCTGCCATGAAATTTCACCTGCAGCATCAGCACCTTCCGAGCCCAGTGTGCTCCTGGAACACAACCTGACTAGAATGAAGCTGGTTCCAGTTTTACCATTAACCATCAGCTGTAGCTGCACTTTCAAATCCATCTCCTGCAAACCCATGCTGGGCTGAGAGGCAGGCTGGACAAAAAGCTGTCTGTGCATCAGCAGAGCAATGCTGATCTCAGGCAGGAACATTGTTGCTCAGGGCAGAGCCCTTGGGGGGCATAGCCACCCCACAGTGGGCAAAAATGGGATGAGAGAATTGTCTCACATGAGAACTGCAAGAGAAAACATCTCTGCTGTCCTTCCCCACTGAAATAAGGGCAGGAGTGCTCCGAGGTGCAGGCTTGTAGGTAGGAGGAGGATAATGCTGCCAGCCAGAGAGGCAGCAAACACCAGGGCCTTGGCAAACACTCTGAGCAACAAAAGGAGGAAGCAGAAGCAATGGAAAAGCAGGAGCAGAAGGGACAGGGAAATGGAGACAAAATCCATGAGCTCATTCCCCAACTGAAGAGGAAACAGCCCCAGTGACAGGGGAAGCATCCAAGACTGATGGATTCAGGCTGTAACTCGTCCAGTCACTCCTGTCTGATGGGGAGAGGGGTCTCCTTTCATGTCCATGCCACAGCAGCAGCCAGGAGCCCAGGTAGTTAGGTACACAATAGAGGACACAAGTTTAAGTTCAGGGCAGGCAGAGGAGGATGGAGGCAGGCCCAGGAGAGCCTGGGTTTGTCAGCACCAGGCACCAGCCCCACTCCTGTGCTCATTTAGACACCGTGCTGCTGCTGCTCCACTGCAGCTGTGCTGCTCTGGCTGCTGCTCCTCCCAGGGGCTCTGCAGGGTCAGTGCTGCCCAACACAAGGAGGTTAAAGATGCTCCTGGCTCCTTGGGACGGCTGGAACACTTCCTGGGAAGCTTGTCTGGTGTTCATCTGGCTCCAGCAGACCCAGAGGTGATGGCTGTTGTATCACAGCACTTGAAGGCTGATAAAGCTGTGAGGAACTGAGTGGGCAGCCTGTACCTCTGCTGTGGTTTCTGCTGTCCCATGGGATCTGTCCATTCCCTCCTGCTCCCCCTCAGCCTTTCAGTCACAAGGCTGCAGGAAGAGGCAGTTTCTTTGTGAGGAGCTGTGACCAGCCTGCAGCACAGCCCTCTTTGTGTACAGCTTTGCTCCTCTGCTGTCCTCACTGCCCTCAACCCTTGGTTTCAGGCCTGGAATCCTCTCTGTGCTTGTGCTGTATTCACATTCACTGATCAGCCTCTATTGCAAAGCCCTGGCCTCTTCCTTGACTACAAGCCAGCTGTTCCCATGCCCAGCAGCCACCCCAGCTGTGGGTTATGCAGGGAGAGGCGGTGCAAGTGGCTGCACACACTCAGCCAGAGGCTCAGATCTGTTTTGCACTCTGCTGGGACAAACCCTGTCCTGGGTTGCAGGGATTTTCCTTTGCTTTTGTGTTCAGGAATCCCTTCCCCTCTGCTGGTGGGATGGGACAAGTGGGGATGCCCTGACAGGTACCCAGCAGCCAGTGCCCTCCTCCCCATCCCCTCACAGCTCTGTAGCAGCCTCAGCAGCAGCAGGGCCCTCAGTGACCCCTAAGCAATGCAGTCAGGGTGTGGTAGCACAGCCCAGGGAACAAAGCAGCATCTCCCCACGAGAGGGTGGGCTCAGCACTGGGTGGGAAGGATGCAACCTTAAGCAGGCAGTCACGAAGCTAATCCCTGGGAAATGTCTGCAGCAAGGTGTGTCCAGCCAAGGAGACCAAGATCTCCAGCCTGGGTGTCCCCTGAGCATTGTTTGGCTAGTGGTTCGTGCCTGTCACATTTCCCCTTGCTGGCTGAGCCTGCAGTGGCATTTTCCAGCCCTTTCCTGCCATGGTCCTAATGTTGGTGCAGTGACGAAGGGAGAGAGTCACTGTTTGTCCAGGGGCACACCAGGGCAGCTCTGGCCTCCTGCCCCACCCAGAGCCACTCACAGGACCTCGCTGTGCCCCCTTCCAGGACCGAGTCTGCAAAGGGCAGGAGGAGCAGGGAGGGTCCTGGTATTGCAAAGTGGGGTTTGGGAAGCTGGGATTCATAGCAGTGGCCTTGAGCTAACCAAAGAGGGGAGAGAGAATCTGCCTCTGGTCTGCCTTTGAACATGGCATTCCTTGGGGTAAGAAGGAAACAGGCAGCTTTTCCTCTCTCTGCTCCTGGTCAGAGGAGAGTGATGACCTCCAGTTCATACCAGTGGCCCCAACCTGTAAGGCAACTGGCCTTCCCAGGAGGGGAATGTGCCGAGCATGGCCAAGACAGAAAACCAGGGCTAAGGCATCTGGGCCAGCCTCAGCCCACTCACCTACCTGAGCAATTCCTGAGGGTTTCCCAGTGCTCCCAGGCCCTGCACTTCCTGGCCTTGGAAAACCAGATGCATTCATCCCCCCAAGTCCTCAGCTGCCGGGACCTGGCAGTGGGTGCTCCTGAGTGCACCCAGGAGCCAGGGGCTGAGCAGCCCTCCAGGCTGTGCTTTGGTGACACAGCTGCCATTACGTGCTTCGGTGTCATCGGGGCTGAGAGCAAGATGTTGGCCAGAACATGAACTTTGTCAGCTTCTCCTGCCAGCTGTCCACTGCAGGCAGTAGCTGCCAGCCCAGGCAGGGTGCCAGGTGGCTCTCAGAGAGCTTCTCTTAGAAAGACAGGTACCCCCAGCCTGGCAGGGCTCCAGGGCTCAGCAGGAGCAGCCCGGTGCAGACTCCTCTGGGACAGGCCAGCCCGTGCTCCTCCTCCCCCTAAAGCACTGAATGGATGCTCAGAGCATGGCTGGTGACTTGGGCAGGTTTTGCTGGGACGTGAAAAGGCTTTCTCTCTTTGCATGTGCTGCTGGTGCAGTTCCTGTGGTGTGTGAAAGTGGGAAAGATGGATACACCAGGATTGTATCCATGGTTCTGAGGCAAAGGCTGGCAGGCGCCAAGCCACCAAGGGTGTCTGTCTGTCTGGGGAGGACCAGCCAGCAGGCAAGAGCAGTGACACACACACAAAGCCTGAAGGGATGTGTGGACACCCAAACTGCACCTTGTGTGACCTCCCTGGCTCCCTGTCCATCTGTGCCTGGCTCAGAGGCACGGGGCCACTGCAGGGCCGGGAGCTCATGGTAGAATTGATGGCAAGGCCTTCACACTTCATTCCAGCCCGTGTGAATGGGCTCATTGTGGGCAGCAGAGAGTGGCAGCACAAGGGTTACACTGTGGGCAGCACAGGGTGGCAGCAGGAGGGTTACACGGCATCATGGCAGCTCTGGCACTGTGCCATCCTGACCTCGTTGTCGCTGGCAGTGCAGCCAGGAAAGCTGGCCTGGAAGAAGGCAGCTCCTTGCAGGGGAAGGAAGAGCCTGCCTAAAGGCCAGGTCCTCCCTCTGGAGCCCTGTGGGACAGAGCCTGCCTGTCCAGGTAGAGCTGCACCACTGCTGCTTCTCAGCTCCTCCTGCTGCTCAAATACCTTTACATTTGCTGCATAAAATCTGGCAAAAATATTCTGTGTTTGGCCCTCTGCAGCACAGTGATGTGGACCCAGCCCCTCTCACCCCACGTGCCACACAGCAGCTTGGAGATGACATCTGGGCCGTGCTTCATGGTGGCAATATAGTCCTGCTGTCACGTGGGAAACTGGTGGAAGTCAGCTAATCAGCATTAATTAATGTCGTAAACAGAAACCTTGCTTTTCTAAGTAAGTGTGGGAGAGCTCAGGAGATCTCATCCCAAGCAGAATCTCAGGTACAGTGAGGCAAGGGGTGCAGTCCTTCCCTCAGGCAGTGACGGGGGCTGCAGGGACAGTCACCGCTCTCTGCCCGTGGGCTGGGCTGTCACCCCACACCCCCGTGTCCTGCTCTGCCGAGTCCACTGGCCATGCTGAGACCTGCCCACGGTGCCAGGGCAGCAAGAGGACACCACGGAAGTGACAACAGGGAGCACAACTGCGTGCTGGGAACTAAAGACTTCCTCCCATTAATGTCACCTCTACCCGGGGCCGGGAGGGAATAAAGGATGTAGGGCAAAGGGGGAGAATTTATTCCCTAGTGATTTGTTTTATATTTGAAGGGTCTGGTTCTCATCCACAGCCTGCAAAAGTATTTCCTGCCGGCCGGCTGCCAAGGAAATGTGGACCAAAAATAGCTGAGTGCTGAGTGGGTGCCGTGGCATGACACAGTGCCTCCCAGGTGTGAGCCAGCCCCAGAGCCCAGGGCCCGGGGAGCACAGCACGTCTGTGGGGAGCAGGCTGAGCACTGCCAGCGGGGACACAGCCCCGGCAGAAGTGGCACTCAGTGCTGCAGGGCTGCTGTGGGCACTTGTCCACCACTCCGCAACAGGCAGCGTCTTCGCGGACACCCAAGTGGTGGTTTTGCTTTTGCCTTTCAGGACGTGTCTCGAAAGCATCCCACCTGGAAGGAGCAGGCTCCTTGGCTGTCCGCCCTGGTGAACGCCGTGGGCACGGCTGTGCCTGCCAAGGGCTTCCCCGGGGGCGCAGCGGGGCGCTGGGCTGCCTGGAACCCGCCCCGCTGCGGCGTGCCCGACCTGCCGGGGCTGCCCGGGGCCCAGGGCGGCCGCAACCGCCAGAAGCGCTTCGTCCTCTCCGGCGGCCGCTGGGACAAGACCAACCTCACCTACAAGTAAGGGAGGCCTGGAAGGGCAGTCGGGCTGCTCTGGCAGCCAGGCTGGTTCGCTCCTCCCTGCCCAAAGGCTCGCTCTGGTGTCCCCGGGGCTGTGCTGTGTCCCTGAGAGCCGCAGGGCAGGCAGGGCCGCGGGAGCCACAGCATCTCCTGATCCCCTCATGAGCACACTCCACAAGCACAGCTGCCTTCCCTGCCAGCCCTGCCCAGCTCACGGCACCAGCCCTGGGCACACAGGGTCCCTGCCCTCTCTGATGCTCACCTCAGGGTGCTGAGCTGAGCCTCCGCCAGCAGCGCTCTCCTGCTGTGCCTCTGCCCCCACAGCCGCCCCGCGGGGGACTCACCTCACGGTTTATTTTAAAAAGAGCTTTTTAGTCAGCTGTTTTTGATGGTCCCGTAAACACCACTTCAGTGTAAAGTTTTGCCCGAATCACCCCACACATTCTCAGCTGTGAATCTACCCAGCAGACTGGCGGGAGGGTTGTGCTGCCTCCACAGCTGCCCTCAGGGGTATGAGTGGAGAAGTGAGCACGGTCATATGGACCTTGACAGCATGTAAATCATCTTTTGTTTAATCCAATACAGGAGACAGTTCCTCACACCATCAGGAGGCTGCAGATAACAAAAAGTCTTCTTCCCTTTTTTACTTTTTGGTCAATAGTGTTAAAGAAAGAAACACAGCAGAGATTTACATACAGCAACTCTGTTAGTGGAAGGGAAAGAAACCTCCCTCTGTGGCAGACCTTTCAGTCTGCTCTTGTTATAGGAGGAAGTGGGAGCAACTGCTGAGTGAACCCATGTTTCCAGGGGCAAAAAATGCAGAGATTAAGGAGAAGAAATCACATCACACCACTCTCAGGAATCTTTGTGGTGGTGGCCTTAGAGGGGATAGACCTGGGGACTGCTGTGGCACTTCAGAACAGCACAATCTTCAAAACTCCCCAGGGAACTCATCTCTGGCACACCAGCCAGAGGGTTTCAACACTGATGGGATTTATCTGCTGCACATGTTGCTTCGTAGAGGGTGCTGGAGCAGTGCATGTATGGATTGGAGATGTTCTAGTGCTGAGAATGGTGGCCCTAGTGATGCTGATTGTAGAACTGGTGTCTTTGTGACAGCCCTGTCCATGGGACAGCAGCTGATGCTCTCCTCATCCACTGTCTGTTGTCTTCCAGAATTATCAGGTTCCCATGGCAACTCGTAAAAGCTAAAGTGAGAAGGACCATTGAGGAAGCTTTGAAAGTCTGGAGTGATGTGACCCCGCTGACCTTCACCGAGGTGCAGGAGGGACGGGCTGACATCGTCATCGACTTCACAAGGTGAGCGGGGCGGGCAGCACACCCTCCTCCCTGCCAGAGGAGCAGGGCTGTAACCAGAGCACAGACCTGCCAGCACACAGCTCAGGCACTTAAATGGAGGCTCATATTTCTGCTTTCAGACACTGGGATCGTTTCAGTTTTGTCAGTCGTGGGCTGCTTGGTGTGAGTGCAGCTGTTCCACACTGGCCGTGCACAGCACCATTACTGATCATTCATTCATTTTCCTGGTACATTTATGTTTCTCTGCCCACAGGCTGTTTTCTTAAGTATTTGTTTTGACTTTCCATCTTCAGGTCCTCCATCCTGTCCCTTGACTGAACGATGTAACAGTCTGCCCAAAGACAAATATAGTTTCTTGGTTAAGTGAATCTTGGCTCCTGGCCTGAAATTCCCTTTTGGCAAAAAATGCACAGGGGCAAAGACTTCCCTGAGCTGTGTGTTTGCACAGAGCTAATGAGGGCAGTGGAGACTGTCCAAGCAGTGATGTGATTTGCATGCTGTGTATTTGCCTCCCTCATCTCTCTCAAGTGGCCACATCTCTCATGAGTTTCCTTCATTACTCATCAGTGGTTTGGCTTGAGTGAGGACCTGAGAGTTTGGTTGGTTTGCTGCCAGCTGCCCCTCTGCAGGCCCCCACCACCCAGTAATATCAACTCAATCTTGGCTTAGGCAGTCAGTTCTTTAGGCTCCACAGTCAGCTCTGGGCTGGAAGCTGAAGAGGGGAGGAGGAGAAACATCCCTGAGAAAACATACAAACTCCCAGGGCTTGGTGTGACTGAGATCTGCTTCCTCAGTGCTTGGTGTGATCAAGCTGCTTCCTCAGGGCTCTGATGCAGAATTTGGCTTGTGGCAATTGGAATAGCTCTGAGCAGCTGATCTAGACCACAGGATGAACTTAGAGGATGAGAGCTTATTGCCGTGGTCCGTGCATTGACAGAGGACTCTTGACAATAATATCAGAAGGCTAAATATGATTTATTAAAATGACTCCACAGTTCAGAAGGATTTGGGCTATAATGTGCCCAGGTACAGAGCTCAGATGCTTACTTCTTCATTGCTCTGTACGAGAACGTTAGAATGCTTACAATATCAGAGAGATAACAGTCCTTCACCTCATAGGTTGAAAGAGAAACCCACATCTTCCCATATCGGGAGACAGGCAGAGGAATCCAAATGTCCTTGATACACACATCAGAGATTTTGTTTACAGAAACTTGTACAGAGTAAAAAGACAGTAAAAAGATGCTTTCCCATGGGAAGATTTTTCTGCAGGCTTGCATACAGAGAAACTTATAATATGTTCTTGCAACAAGAGCTGCTGTCCCCTCTCAGTGGCTCCCACCTTTGGCTATATGATGCTGGATGTCTGTGGCCCGTGTCTGAGGTGCAATGTGTCTTCCCTCCAGATACTGGCACGGAGACAACTTGCCTTTTGATGGGCCCGGCGGGATCCTGGCACACGCGTTCTTCCCCAAAACCCACCGGGAAGGAGACGTTCATTTTGACTATGACGAGACCTGGACCATTGGGAACAACCTGGGTATGGTACTGCTTCAAGGGGAGCTGGGGGTGCTCCAGGATGCTTGTCTGTGGGATTCTTTTCTGGTGGGACCCCTCACAGCTGGGAACCTGCCCCCAGGGCCCTTGGAGGAGGTTCCCTCCCGTGAGTTCTGTGCCAGGGATGAAAAACGAGCANTTGTCAGTGAACTTGGAAATGATTCCCTGTGGTGTGGACAGGGACCCTGTAAAACGGAGAGGCAACAACTATTTTTGTGGTGAGCATTGCCATCTCCCAGCACTCAGAAGCCTGCTGTCAGCATTCAGGTCTTTTTATCTGTCAGCCACAGCAGAGCCTGGGGTCCCATGGACTCCTCCTGTGTGGGGGAGCAAGACATGGCTCTTCTGCCCAGCCATGTGCCCTGCCACTTGGGAATTGCACCCAGGACTGGCAGGAGTCATTAGAAATGAAATGAGGAAAGGATGAAGGAAAACTGAGGCTGAAGCTCCGTGTGACACCGTTGTCTTCCAAAGAACAGTCTCAGTCCCAGTCCCTGCACGCATTGTCACCATCTGCCCTCAAACAAGTCCATAAAGGGAAACCACCCAGGCTCCAGCTCTGCCCCCGTGGCCTGGGAATGCTCTAACCATAAACAACACCACATCCAGTCAAGATTCTTAGACTTTTTCTAAAATTTTTGCTAATAATAGATCCAAGCTGGTAGCTCTTTGCTTGGGCACTCAGGGTCTGGTGTCACAGTATCTCATGAGATACTGCAGTACTGCCTGGAGCAGTGCCCAGAGCATCAGTTTCTGGAAGACTCACCAAAATTAACCCAGGTCAGCTCCTCCTCCTCCTTCCCAGTTTATCGACATGGACAAAGAAATAATCACAAAGCCCAAGTTAACCCCAGGCCCCTCTGGGGATTCCCAAAACTTTTGGCCATGTCAGTGGGCTCCCCCAAAGCCCGTGTCAGTGCCAGCTGTAGGGCAGTTTGACTGTGTGGGACATAGCACTGCTGTGTCTCCAGCCCTGCTCGTGCTGACCCAAAACAAGAATCACAAGCACAGGACCTCCTTGCAGAAGGGTTTCTGCTCCTGGGGGAGCTGTGGGCTCTGTCAGTTTTCGGCCTCTGTTGGGGTTGCCTGTGTTGTTGAAGAATTTTCTCTCATAAAACAGTGTTGGGGCCAAACCAGGAACCGAAAATGGACACCAGTTCCCATCAGAACCCAGCTCCATTCCATGGCATTGCCCCCTCCCCTCCTCCCATATCATCTATAAATAACTGTTGTAAAAGCTCTTTGGAGCTAATTGCTAATGGCTAATTGCCATTTAATATGCTGAAAAGAGCTTTACGATATAAACACGGGTAAATCCTTGACTCAGCTCTCAGTGAGACAGGGAAATCCTCAGCTTCATTTTACTGATGGGAGAGCACAAGTGTGCCCTGGGGTCACTCCAGAGCCGTGCAGGAAGCAGGGCCCCACGTGGAGGAGCATCCATGAGGGACACAGGGATGCTGTCCAGCCCAGCTCCTTCAGCTGTGCTGTTGTGCACCTCCCCTGGAGAATCTGACAGCACAGCTCATCTGCCAGCACTGGAAAGCAGCAAGTGAGGAGCCTGCCAAGCTAAACAGAAGTATCTGAAAGTTTGTAATAAATCACTGGCATAGAAATCCCACTCTCTCAGCTGACCTAGATGTGTTGATTTAATCAGGTCAGTGCTGTGTACATTCATTGCCTCCAGGTAAAGCTGGCCAGTGGAGGAAGGCTGGGGCTCACTTCCCCTCCACCCTTCCCAGGCATTCCTCCCCACTGGATTCTCCCTGGTCCTGGTGCTGAGAAGTGACCTGCTCCCCTGGAGCCAGCAGGGAAATCCTGCTTGGAGCATCAAGGCTGGCTGACTCACATCCCTGCTGTTCTCATCACTTGGGCTGCAGCTTGGAGGATTTCTGGCTGAAGGCAAGTGGATGAATATGCTGGGACTTGTCAACAAACAGCCTCCACTCCTAGTGAAATCTACCAGCTTTAGAAAGGACCCATTGGAAGCTAAACAAAACCTGCCAAACAATACAAGTTTGTGTACTGAAATCCTCTTTTCCCCCTCTCCTTTTGTAGATGCTCCAAGGTCATGTGTTCCTAAAACATGGTCTCCCATAAATCTGTTTAAGTCTCAGGCCTTGACATTAGATAATATTTTACGGATTTATTTCTAAATGACACCTTCTTGATACAGTCCCCAGACAAGCAATAAATGAGCTCCCTCTGCTGTCCGTGTGACACAGTTCCCTCACCAGTACCACCCACAGTGGATGTGATCTAACTGGGACTTGCTGAACTTCAGCTCTAGCCAACACCTGCTTCAAGGCTGGGTGGACAAACACCAACCTTACCACCCCACCTCCTACACCTCTGGTCTAGACTTCCTTCTCTGTGCAAATTTCTTCTTTCCAAAAGTGCATGGAAAATACTTTTCTTCCTGGTAGCTGATGAGGTGGCAAGAGCCTCTGACAGCAGAATTGCAAATTACCAACATGTCCAGGTTAATACCCAAGTGCATGAATTGACTCATGGTGCTTCTGAACCAGTGAACCCCTTTATTATGCCCTCTGATTCCTTAAAAAAAACCCCACAAACATATTTTTGAGCTACACAGGAGATATCTGGGAACAACATAGTTGGAGGTAGATTTCTCTTTCCTCTTTTTGGACTCCTACAACACATGTCAGTGTCTAGTAACTGGTAGGAACAGAAGGCCAAAGCATATGAGTAGACTAAAGTATCTTCCATCTTTTCCCTTTGTAGGCACTGACCTTCTGCAAGTGGCTGCTCATGAGTTTGGCCATGTCCTGGGCCTGCAGCACACAGCTGTCTCCAAGTCCCTGATGTCTCCTTTCTACATCTTCCGCTACCCCCTCAGCCTGAGCGAGGACGACAAGCAGGGTATCCAGTACCTGTATGGGAAACCCTCACTGGATCCTGACCCAACGCCAACCCAGCCAGCAGAGCTGCCCCAGCCAGACCTCGAAACAAATGAGATCACCAACGTGGAGGTGAGTGAATGGCCGGGCTGTGCCCTTCCCTGACACCCTGGCTGGGGCTGGCAGCAGCCTGTGTTGACGTCTGCCTCTCGCACCAACACTGCCGAGCCCACGGCTGGCACGGGGATGTGCAGGGAGGGCATCTCTGGGCAGCACCTGCCCAGCCCAAACGGGGCAGCTCCCTGGGCACAGGCACTTCCCCTCTGCTGAACCCAGCCTGGGCTCGGGGGCTGCCAGCCCTGACCTGCTGTGCTTTGGCAGGCTGTGCAGCCCCACGCCTGCCACACGGCCTTCGATGCTGCAGCCACCATCCGAGGGGAGCTGTTCTTCTTCAGGTCCCGCTATGTGTGGCGGCTCCGGGCTGGAAAGCTGCAGGATGGCTACCCAGCTCTGGCCTCTCGCCACTGGCAGGGCATCCCCAGCTCTGTCGATGCCACCTTCGAGGACCCTCTGGGCAACATCTGGTTTTTCCAAGGTAAGAGCTGGACTGGGATCAGACGGCTCAGAAATGTGTTTCGGTTACTTAGGGATAGTCAGGACCCAGCAGGTTCCTGGGAGAATAAATCTCAGCAATCCAGTAATCCTTGTTATTTGTTTCCTTATGTATTTAAACTTTTTATCAGACAGAGAACAAGGGTTCACTTTTGTTTTAAACACAGCCACAATATCCCATTCTCCTTCCCTGGGACACAAACATTTGTAAGGAGCCTCTGCCCTGGCAGAGGAGGAAGAAGGAAATACTTGCTCCATCTCCCCAGCTGTCATGGGAAGCACTGTGCCAGAAGTGGACCCCAGCAGCTTCCCTGGTTGTGCCTGTGTCCCCAGGGCCCTGCTCAGGGTGGGGACAGCATTTTCTCTGCTCCTCAGAGACCTGGATGTGGAACTTCCCTAGTACCCCATGACTTTATGAGCCTACAGGGAGCCTGGGTGCAGAGCCAGGCAACCTCCAGCAACCAGAAAGATGAAAAAAAAAAAACCACCTCCTGGCCATCTCTGAGGTTCAAGCCAGCAACATACCCTGTTTCAGCTCCACTGTTTTCTTTAATGCTCTTCCCAAGTGGAGGTTTAATAGGAGGGATGCAGAATGATATGGAAACTCATTGTGGGTGTGCACACCCTGTCTGTACTCCATGAGACCGAGCACCAAAATCACACCAGTGGCTCTGCAGGCAGAGCTCCTGCATGAACACATTTCTGAGCACCTGACCTGCACACAAGGACTGACAGTGCTAAAATTGGCAGGCTCCTCCGGTGAGTTAAAATGAGATAAGGGGAAAGTTTTACATGCCATAGGCTAATTACAGAGATTCCCATTTTAATCTAATCTGGAACTCTGCTTCTAGTCTCTATACCAACTTGGCAAATTCTTCCTGGTTTCTGCAGCTCGCTCCTTTCCAGCCACATGCCCTCTTTGTGCCTGTGCATGCCCACATGATTTCCAGGTGCTGAGATTGCAGAGCAGAGGCTGGTCCCTCCAGCCAAGTCCTTTATAACTTCCACAAATAGAGAGAAATTCTGCTGAAGTGGACCTTCCTGCTCCCCACCAACATCCACCAGGCTGGACTGAGGTGGGATGTCAACGCATTGACAGCACTTTGGACACACAACAGTGGCAGCATCCATTACACTTGGTGGTGTTTTTGCCTGTCAGGCACAGCTTCCCGTGGGAGCTCTGCCAAGGCACCAGCTCCAGTTGCACAGTTCACTGCCAAATTATCAGAGTTTTTGCCCCCTTGTTTCCCTTTTCTGTCTCCTCAACAGATTCTCAATACTGGATTTATGATGGTGAGAGACGTGTATCTGGTCCCACGCCAATCGTGGAGCTGGGCCTCCCTGCATCCCCTGTGCAGGCAGCTCTGGTGTGGGGGGCTGAGAAGAATAAGATCTACATCTTCAGTGGAGGCAACTACTGGCGCTTCAACCCCCAGAGGCGCCAGGTGGACAACATCTACCCCCGGGCTATGGCCGACTGGCGCGGCGTCCCGCCGGAGATCGACGCCGCTTTCCAGGATGAGTTTGGTCAGTGCAGCAGGAGCGTGGCCTGCTCTGGCTGACAGCACTGCCCAGCTGGAAGAGCTGGGCTGATTCACACATGTGGCAGTAGCGGACATTTCCCAACCATAACACATCCCATGGAGTCGTATTGCCGTGGTCTGTGCATTGACAGAGGACTCTTGACAATAATATCAGAAGGCTAAATATGATTTATTAAAATGACTCCATAGTTCAGAAGGATTTGGGCTATTATCTGCCCAGCATGGAGCATCTGAAGCTCCTGCTTCCAGCTTCATCCAAGGAATGCCAGAATAGCTTACACAATCAGAGATAACAACTTTTCACCTCATAGGCTGAGAGGAAGAGAACCCCCATCTCCCATTAATAGGAGACAGGCAGAGAAATCTAAATGTCATTGAAACACACATCAGAGATTTTGTTTACAGAAAACTTCTACAGAGTAAAAGACAGTAAAAAGATGCTTTCCCATGGGAAGATTTTTCTGCAGGCTTGCACAAAGAGAAACTTATAATATGTTCTTGCAACATCATGTAGAGGGGCACTTCCCTCCAGTGGGTGGAGAATTGAGAAGTTGTTTCATTCCCATTAATTGCAGCAACTGATATGTAAGTGTGTAATAGAGAGAAGTCAAATTTCTGACCAAGGAATGGTCACAGAGTCCTGCCCACCTCTTACTGCTCCTGCCAAAGGAAGTGATGGGAAGACAACAGAAATGCTGCCCACACTTCTACCCGGGGAGCTGAGCAAAGAACAGGCTGCTTTTGGTATTGACCTGTCCTCCCCAATGGGCCCCGTGCTGCAAACAGTACAGCAGTGCCACAGAAACACTGGGGACAGCCAGGGTGCTTGGGATGACAGGTGTGGTGACTGCCTCTTTCCTCTCTAAGGATGAAGTGAAACAACTCCCACTGCTTCCAGAACCTAAATTCCAGGGCAGCTTGCCCACAGGAACAGATGCTCTGAGCAGGTCTTCACAAGTTGCCTGTCCCTGTCCTAGACGTCCTCTGCCCTCACAGGGCTGGGTCACTACAAGCATACAGCATATTTAAACCCACCAGGAAAATAAAATAAAATCCATCCTGTTCACTGTTCAAAAAGTAAAACTAGATTTTTTATTGAAAATAAAACAGTGTGAAAGAAAAGTGAATGCTACAAGCCTGGGTTCAAGTAAAATCTCCTGCCTCTTCCAGCTCTCTTTCAGTACTGCATGTGTTGCAGAGTGACAGCTGAATGAAATGCTGTGAAAGAGCTCTGAGCCATATGAATGCTGCCTCTTCTAAACTTTTCTCTCTCACCCACAGGTTTTGCCTATTTCCTGAGAGGCCGAGATTATTGGAAGTTTGATCCAGTCCAGGTGAAAGTGCTGGAGGGCTACCCACGCCAGATCAGCCAGGACTTCTTCAGCTGCACACCCTCCTCCAACTCCTTCAGATGAGGGGGATGCCTGTGTCCTCCACGCTCCCCTGTCATCTCCCTTACCTCCAGCAGCCACACAGAGGGTTCTCTCTGCCATTCCTGGCTTCTTACCAGGCTCAGCATCTGACACAACAGGTGTCTGTCACAAGTGACAAAGTTTGCTCCTCTCCAGTTCCAGCAGCCCCAGCTCCAGTTGCTGTCAATGTAAAAGCAGCTGCCGTGTTCTTTACAGGCAAGGGAGGCCACTCTCTTCTAGCAATAGCATCCCAGACGCCATCAGGCCAGCCTGGAATGGGATCGTGCTCTCATCATTAATCTGAACCCCATCCTGTAGAACTGATCCAATGGCATTTCCTATGTTTACATAAGTCACCACGGCAGCCCTTTGCTGCTGCAGACGCTGGCCACGGAGGAATGATGCCCCAGCCCGGGGCTTTGAAGGACACCGACCCTACCTGCGACGTGCGGCTGCTGCCAGAGTTACTCTGGTGGAACTCCAGAGCTACACACGGGGCGGTGACTGCCAGGGCCCTGCCGCAGCCCTATCCCGGCTTGAAGTTGTATCCCTAGCATGCGTTAGCATTTTGTACCGGTTTGTGTATAGACAAGGGGCCCCATCCCTCCCTCCCTCCCTGCACGGTGCTGGGTGCCAGTGCTGGACACTGCCCCGCGCTCATCCCGCCGA